>CM060947.1:230923460-231418147 GCA_030765055.1 Mantis religiosa | reverse complement strand
AACGGCGAGCGGGTAAAGGAATTATGGCCAGGCGTCGAACATGACCAAAAGGCCCTGAACGAGGCGCGTGGAGAGTAAGGGGTGAAAAGTGGAAGGTAGTCAGGGTGAATCTTTATTGTAACATATATTGGAGGGCATCATATTCGGCAGTTGTCGCCGTGTGGGGGAGTGTTGTGGCGTCCTCATTGGCGTGGTGGTGCGCGGTGGGGCTTCCAGCTGACGAAGTGGGCCCTGGGCCTCTCCGTGGATTCCGCATGGTATTCCGCATAGTAGGCGGCGCTGATATCATCTAGAGATATCGGATCATTCTTTGGTGTGTTGATGCTGTTGTACACTTCCTTAAGTGTGGAGTGGAGCTGGTCTAGTCTATCGAGGAGAGTGGAAGAGTCCGTGGTGAGGTGAGCCTCCACACGTTGCATCTTACGTTGGAGTGAGGCAAGAGTGTCCCTATGTTCCTTGGCTAGCTGTTCGGAGTGTTGAAGTTGGCAGCTGATGGTTTCTACATACTGTTGTAGGATGGTCATTGAGGTGGTGAGACTGCTCAGCGGAGTAAGTCCATCGGTTGTTAGTCGTTGTGTAGTTGACAGTGTGTCGAGGACGTCAATGAGGGTGGCGTGGTTGTCGTTCTGTTGTTGGGCAGCAGCGGTGACGGATTCCTCCAGGTTGCCCAAGCGCTGGTTGAGATTAAGGACCTCTGAGTGAAGGTCCTGAACCTCCTCCGCTGGAGTCCGGCGGTTGGCGGCGGTGACTGTTGTGAGGAGCTCTTCTAGGGACTGGAGTCTGCTGTTGACTTGCTGCAGGTCCTCGCGGAGGCAACCAAGTGCTTGCTGCCATGCCGCAGGTTCGCTGGTGGCGTTGCTCCGGGGTGTTGGGCTCATTGGGTTTGCGCGAGGGTACGCAGGGCACTGCATCTGCCCTGTGAAGTGGCCGAAGCCATCGCAGGTAGCGCAGTACCGGCGGCGTCGGCGGAGATCGTGGGCCCTGCACGCTGAAGTTGGGGCATGAAAGCCACAGTAATGGCACCGTGGCGGCGCGGTGCATGTGTCGGCGCTATGCCCGTAGGCACAGCAGTTCCGGCACGGGATGTGTCGCTGCAGTTTACTGGCCTCCACCTTCAGGAGCTGTCCCAAGATGGGCAGACCTGAGGCCAAGGCGGCGTCGCGGTCCCGAGGATCTGTAAACTGCAGGCGCACGCAGGTGGTTGGGCCTCGTCTCGACGAGATCCGGGAGGCGCTGGTGGCCGTGGGCCACTTCTGCGTCGCTGCGGTGAGGAGATATCTCGCTGGGAAGTCCAGGGGTACTCCGACGACTACTGCGCAGTGTGTAGCTTTGGTTCCTGTCGGCGGCTGAGAGGAGGTCGCAGCGGCTGGAGATCGGCCGGTCTGCGGTGTAGGCGAAGCTGCTTGCGTATCGGCAAGATAAAGCTGTGCAGCTTCCGGCGGTGCTGAGGTATTGGCTGGTTGTGTTGCGCTAGGGGGCCCAGCTGCCTTGTTCGGCGGCGGTTGACTGGGCTCCTGGCGGGCGTACGGCGTGGTGGGAGACGCAGGCCGAGTGGCGCAGACCTCTCCCGTGCGTTCCGCGGGAGGCTCCCTCTCGACTACCGTCACCGACAGTGAGGCGGGAGACGACGCTCGACTGCTGGCTGGCGAGAGCTGCGATGAAGGCAGCTGCAGGCTGTTGCTGTCCGCAGTTGCGTGATGCGGCGAAAGGCTGGTCGGCTGGCTGGCATCCGGCGAGGCGGGGGAAGCGGGACTGGCTGCCCAGAACTTCCCCTGCGGTGCGGCGAGGGGCTCCCTCTCAACTGCCGGCAGCGGCAGCGAGGCGGGAGACGGCGGAGAGCAGGCTGGCGAGAGTTGCGGCGCAGACTTCGGTGCCTGGCTCTGTTTCTTCGATGACGATGCCTTCTTCTTTCCCATTATGTGTTGCTCCCCGGAGTCTTCTGCGTGGTGCTGAGAGGTCCTTCCTCTCCTCTGATGTTACAGGAGTAGCGTACACCATAGTTTTCATACTACCCCACAGAAAATAGTCCAGTGGTGTCAGATCTGGTGCTCGAGCTGGCCATGGAACTGTTCCCCCTCTACCAATCCACTGATTGGGGTACGTAAAGTTGAGGTGATTCTGCACATTTCTCTCAAAGTATTGCAGCTATATTACCTGCCGAATGTGTAGAGGACTCTTCCAACAAAGTAGGCGAAATATCTCTAAGAAATGCGAGGTAGATCAGTCCTGTTAGTCTGTTTGGGAGTAGATACGGAATGGTCAGCAATTATTTCAGCCCACAGGTTGATACTAAACGTGTGTTGGTGACTTGTTTCCATATAAAGGGTCCTTAACAAATGATCACTAAGCTGTCCAGCGCAACATATTAAGCTTTGTCAGTGTTTTTTGAGTCACTTTGTATATGATATTTTAACTAAACCATTAAAGCTATTTTAGGGAAATAAACAATGAAAAATATTTTATGTAAAATACATCTTGAGGCCTAGATAATTAATTTGGAAATATTTGTGTTGTATTCAAGGAAGATGCCAAATATGGTATTTAACCACATCCCCCAACTCCCTCTCCCTCTCCCCCTCCCTCTCCCCCTCCCTCTCCCCCTCTCTCCCTCCCCCTCTCTCCCTCCCCTCTCTCTCCCTCCCCCTCTCTCCCTCTCCCTCTCTCCCTCTCCCTCTCTCCCTCTCCCTCTCTCCCTCTCCCCCCCTCCCCCCTCCCCCCTCCCCCCTCCCCCTCTCTCCCCCTCTCTCCCTCTCCCTCTCTCCCTCCCTCTCTCCCTCCCTCTCTCCCTCCCTCTCTCTCTCCCTCTCTCTCCCTCCCCCTCCCTCCCCCTCTCTCTCCCTCTCTCTCCCTCCCTCCCCCTCACCCTCTCCCTCTCCCTCTCCCTCCCTCTCCCTCCCTCTCCCCCTCCCTCTCCCCCTCTCTCTCCCCCTCTCTCTCTCTCCCTCTCCCTCTCTCTCTCTCTCCCTCTCTCTCTCCCTCTTCCTCTCTCTCCCTCTCCCTCTCTCTCTCCCTCTCCCTCTCTCTCCCTCTCCCTCTCTCTCTCTCCCTCTCCCTCTCTCTCCCTCTCTCCCTCTCCCTCCCCCTCTCTCTCTCCCTCCCCCTCTCCCTCTCCCTCCCTCTCCCTCTCCCTCCCTCCCTCCCCCTCTCCCTCCCTCTCCCTCCCTCTCCCTCCCTCTCCCTCCCTCTCCCTCCCCCTCCCTCTCTCCCTCTCCCTCCCTCCCTCTCCCTCCCTCCCCCTCCCTCCCTCTCCCTCCCTCTCCCTCCCTCTCTCTCCCTCTCCCTGTCCCTCCCTCTCCCTCCCTCCCTCTCTCCCTCTCCCTCCCTCCCTCCCTCCCTCTCCCTCTCTCTCCCTCCCTCTCCCTCTCCCTCCCCCCTCCCTCTCCCTCCCCCCTCCCTCTCCCCCTCCCCCTCCCTCTCGCTCTCTCTCTCTCTCGCTCTCTCTCGCTCTCTCTCTCTCGCTCTCTCTCGCTCTCTCTCGCTCTCTCTCTCGCTCTCTCTCGCTCTCTCTCTCGCTCTCTCTCGCTCTCTCTCTCGCTCTCTCTCTCTCTTCTCTCTTTCTCTCTCTCTCTCTCTCTCTCTCAAATGAATAAACATTTTTCCTAAAAATTGCTCTTTTTATGTTCAGGGAATCCCAAAAGATGTATTTCTCCAGAGTGCAATAGTTCTCTTACCAGCTACAGATAGGTAAAACAGAAAGTAAAATTGTGGATCTTGTTAAAATATAAAAAATCTATGTAACTTTTTGGGGGTCTAATCATTTCTAAGATATCTATATTATTTTGAATTTTTAAATACTTTTTAATTGTTAAGTGCTAATCACAATTTGTTCAATTTTCATAGTCGTGCAAAGCATAGAATTTCAGAGCCAGAATACAGTTACCCACTTTTAATGATTTGACTATTGTTTCTGTTTTCTGCATGTCTATGTATGTACAAGGAACGTATAATGAAACTATTTCTGCAAACATTTATCTTAACATTCATTCGATTTAATAGGTTTTTGTGAGAATAGTGGGCAAAGAAAGCCATGTGAATGTAACTCATTAGATGTTTTGTTAACCATTGACGAGATGTGAAAACATAGCAATACTTTTTTGGAGAAAGCACCAAGTAAAATTTCAGTGAATTCCTTTGTTCTCACTCCCTCTATCTGCAGCCGGCTAGCGCTGAAGCACACGTTCACTATCACACTATGGTTTGTATAGTGCGGACACTTTTTACATGAGACGAAGTGAGGAAGGAAACAAAGATTTTGGAAGTTTTCGTAAAGAGTGAGTGACTAATACGAGGAAAGGGCGATGGACGAGAAGAAACTATTTGCCAAAGGTTGTAATGACAATCTTAAAATAGGAAAAACATTTCTGTAATAGACAGCAGAGATTATGACATGATTTATGTGCAGAGACGAAGAGGATGTGTTCATCCTGGTCAATAATAAATAATAATAAATAGTAATAATTAATAATAATTTCTGTGGAAAAAATAGATAAAAGTTGAATTATTTATGCATGATAGAAGGTGCAAACCTGTTGGCCTCCTCCAGTTTCGCGAG
Organism: Mantis religiosa; assembly: GCA_030765055.1. Classification (NCBI taxonomy): domain Eukaryota; kingdom Metazoa; phylum Arthropoda; class Insecta; order Mantodea; family Mantidae; genus Mantis; species Mantis religiosa. Next base: position 231,413,595 of record CM060947.1, on the reverse strand, counting down.
TAGCGCCAGGTCGCCGGGTGAGGGATCGTTGTTGTTGACGTGAAAGTTGTTGTTATTGTTATTGTTGACAACGTTGGTATCAGGCACCGATTGGGCCACCATCACGGAACTCATGGCGACTCGACCGAAGCCGCCACCGCCGCCAATGCAGCCCCTCCCGCCGTGCGCCGCCAGACGTGCTCCAAGATTGTTGAGTCGGCCATCAGTAAGCGGACCTCCCAGCAACAATGGCGTCTGGCTGCAAAACAACAAAACAAAGTTCAGCTTTACACACTGCTACTAAGGGCACATATCAAATACTGTGTTGTGTTAGCAATGTAAAACACAGGGTGTTTATATATTAGTGGATAATTTCATTAAGCTGTATTTTCACCATTACTTAATAAACCACCACATTAAAGGAAGTTCGAAGAATTGTATTCACGTTAGATGCACTTGATGTGGGCACCCCGAAAAATACAGCAGACGTCCAAGCAGTGATACCATTCATGTCACAGCTTCTCAAGCATGTCCTGTGGTATTCTTGATGGCTGCGATAATGTAACTCCTCAATCGCCTCTGGAAGTGAAGGGATGTACACACTATGCTTGATGTAATACTTCAAGAAGAAATCCTCAGTGTAAGCCAACTGAACGGAGTGGCCATCTGCAGAAGGGGCCGCGCTGTGGCTCAGTGGTTAGACCGCTTGGCTCTCACCAAGGCGGCCCGGGTTCGATCCCAGGCGACCGCAAAGTGAGACTTGTGATGGACAACACGGCGTTGGGGCGGGTTTTCTCCGGGACCTCCGGTTTCCCCCGCCATCTCATTCCACCGGTGCTCCATCTTCATCACATGTATCATCAGTGTCACCGCCTGCGGTGCCGTATGTAGTAAAAGCGGGCGTTAAACACTACACATTTCACATCTGCAGAAGGTGTCTATGGCTGTTGTATGATCAGTCCATCTACCTGGCAGATATCGCTTGAGATACCCAAGGACATTTGTACATCAATGTCGAAGTTGGAAAATGAATCCCTGATCGTCTTTGTCCGCGAGTTGTGACATTAACCAAATCTGCTACATGACCAGAAACACGTTTACGTTAATATGGTTCCCAGAGGGGAAAAAGGGGCCAAACACATGTCTGTTAGAAATAGCATAAGACACGTTTACTTAAGGACTATCATGTTTCATCTGACTCATAACTGGAGGTTCTCAGTTTCCCATATGGGCACTGTATCTGTTGACCTTTCCAGATTTAAGAAGTTGAGTTTAAATTAACGATGCTCTTTAATATCTGGGTTCTCAGAGTCCCATTCCACGAGGGCTGTTCAATAATGATCACAATGGTTTTCTTTTGTGACAACGCAGCCTTACTCATCCTCATAGTTTTGATGGTCCTTCTCAAAATAGTCTCACCTGAATGCGATGCATATGTCCCGCATTTCTGCCAGTCTTCATAGACATGATGGAAACAATTTTTGACAGATCCTTCAAAATCGCCTCTGCAGCCTTCACCACTGCTTCTGATGATGGATAATGCCTCCCACGAAGGCGTTTCTTCAAGTTAGGAAATAGAAAAAAGTCACATGGGGCTAAATCTGGCTATAGGGAGGCTGAGTGATGCACTTCACGTTGGTTTTTGCAAGATATTCAGCAACAACATTGACAATATGCGGCCGCGCATTATCATGGTGCAGCATCCAGCCTGCTTCACGGAAATGTGGTCTTTTATGCCTGATAAGCACTTGTGATGTTCTCAGGAAATCCCTGTAGTATTGTCCAGTTACTGATGTGTGTGCAGGTACAACATGCTGATAAACCATCCATGAATATCAAAGAATGAAATGACCATAACTTTTCCAGCAGAAGCAACCACTTTTGCTGTTTTGGGGGGTTGGTGATGAAGGGGATTTCCACACTTGAGCTTTGCTGTTTGCTCTCAGGATCAAAATGATGTAGCCAAGTTTCATCAGCAGTGATTACGTTTTAAAGAAACTCCGGATCTTCCTCTAACATCAACTTTAACTGCATGCAGACCTGCATGTGAATGTCCTTTTGTTAGGGAATCAACAGTCTTGGAACCCATCGCGCACAAACACGTCTCATGTGCAATGTTTCTGTCACCAATGTGTGGGTGGCCCCAATGAAATGTTTGGTATTTCAGAAAGTGATCTTAAAGTAATTCGTCGATCCTCTCTGACAATGGCAGCAGCAGTGTTGATGTTTTCTTCCGTAAGAGCAGTAACTGAAGCACCGGGTCCACCTTCCTTTGAAACTGTCTCCCCTCTTTAGACATTTTAAACCACCTCCGAGCTGTGCTGTAGGGAAGAACAGACTCTGCATAGGCCTCCTGTAACATTGTATAGGCCTCAACTGAAGATTTGTTGAGACGAAAGCAGAATTTCAAAGCCACATATTGTTCCTAACGTGTTACCTCCATTACAGCGGTAGGCAATACAGAACATGTCTGAATTTTTCCGGTCCTCACAGGCGGGAACCAGGAGTACAATCAAACTACTACGGCGTAGTAGTTTCACTGTAAGCTAACAGAATATAATAAGATTGAATTTTAGTGCGAAAAATTATTATCATTCTTTATTGAACAGCTCTCGTATATTGGACGTGCAAGACGTCTTAATTTTGCTCACAGACCTATTTTCCAAACCTGAGGTTTTTTGCGTGCCACAAATCTATGTATGTCTCCTAGACCACGGAGGATGACTTCCAGACACACGAAATGTCGCTTCATCGGCTATTAAGATTCGTCCCGGCAAACTCTCATCGTCTTCAATCTGGTCATTACATTGTCACAAAACGCTAGTCTCTTTGCTGGATCATCAAGCAGTAGCTTTTGTACCAGCTGTAATATCTATGCGAATAATTTCATTCACTTTCGTACAACCTTCCACACTGTTGATGGTGGCATCTGCAACAGTTGACAGGTCTCCATGATATTTTAGGGCTCCGTTCAAAATTTTCACGGGCGCTGTTTGATAGCTACTTCATTTACGGTTTGTCTTTCCCTTGGTGACAGATGCACCCTCTGTCGCGAAATTGTTCGTAACAGTTGTCTATATGCGCAAATTCAAGGAGACACCTTCTATGATCGATTGGTAAGGCAATGATATCTCCAAAAAGTGTATTTTTTGCAAATGAAAATCAGTTATACAACGTAAATCTTCAAACTTTCCTTCAAATGGTGGTATGACTGAAGTAATGATGAAAAAACAGCTTTATAAAATCGACCAATAAGAATGTATAGACACCTCGTGTTACAAACGCTTCCACTCCTAAAAAGACATTGCTTTCTTACAAAAAGAGCAATCGATCACGTGAACTCTTTAACATATAGTGATGAAGCCAGGCCTCACGCTTTATGCATGGGGTCAGTTTTCCAATTAGTGTTCCATACACTTCCTGATGCGGGAGCGCCTAACCCAATCGGCTAGCGCTGAAGGACACATCTACTACTCATGAAGCGAAACACCTGGCTTCGTCTAAGTCACAAAGATTGTATTCTGCGAAAAGTCAAACACATGTTTGTGGAACGTATTCTTTAAGTGTAGATAATGGTGTGACCTCGTGGGCTGGTGATATTAAAATTCCAGGTTACTTTTTGTTTTCGTGGAAACACACTTCGTACACAGCAGTCCAGAATTACGTCACATACACAATACAACTTGCAAGGTTAGCACCACAAACAAACAGCTGTTCACGCACGCGAGTTCAACTGCCGTCTGACTACTTCTTGGCGGGCGGGCTCCCTTTTTATAGATTACTCACATTCCGGAATATTCCCAAACAATCAAGAACAAAGGCGAACTAAATAAATAAATAAATAAATAAATAAATAAATAAATAAATAAATAAATAAATAAATAAATAAATAAATAAATAAATAAAATCTGAATATTCTACCCCGGCACCTAGACAACTATACCGGGGCATATATCCAAATTTTCTCTTTATTTTTCCATAAAATCCTTACAATTGTTATAATTATACAAATCTCTCAGAATACTACTCTACAAAAATAAAATGAAATAAAATAACAGAAATAAACACAAAAAAAGCAAAAAAAAAAAAAAAAAAAAAAAAAAGAAAACAACTATAAAAATTACAAAATCCTTATTTCCTAAATCTACATCTAAATCTACTAATGCTGTAGTCCACTATGGCCTCCGCCATCACTCTCTCCCTCCGCCGCCCATGCAGTCAACTCTATTTTGAACTCACGCTGATACTTCTCTTCTTATTACTCTCTCTACTCTTCTCTTTCCTCTTGTAATCTACTTCTATATTCCGCAAACGTCTCTCCCTCTCTTCTCCTAGATCTGAATGTTCTTCTCTCTGCCCATTCCTGTCTTCCTGTTGAGGTTACAAAGAATCTTCTTCCATTGACTTGATTAAGATTATCAATTTCTAATTGTACCTCTTCTAATTCTTCTTCTTGTTGATCTATTTCTTCTTCTTGAATTCCCTCCATTGTTAGATTATTCAATAATTCTTCCCGTCTTATCCTATTTTGTATTCTAGAACTCCTTCTTGGATCTTGAATTATTCTTCGCCTATTATCAACTCTTTCTCCTTTGAATATTTTTACCTCCCATGCTTTCTTACTTACAAAGTTAGTCAAAACGTGTAATTTATTTACCAATTGTTGATCTCGAATTATGTCATTTACGATATATCCTGCTAGCGCATGCCTCTCTTCTTGTTGGTGAATTGCATATCTTCCACATTCAAATACTACATGTTCAGGATTATCTTGTTTGTTACATAATTCACATATATCATTTTCAGTTTTATTGATTTTCTTCCAATAGGTCTTATAAGGTCTGTGTCCTGTTATATAATGTATAAATCCCTTTGTTGGTTGAATAAAATTCAATTTTAATCTCTCTTTGACGTTCTGAAAAATTTCAAACACTCTTCTACCTTCTAGACTTTCTGTCCATTTATTTTGCCATTTATCTTTTAAACTATTTTTAATCACCCAAGATTTGTTTGTTCTGATTCCAGTTATATTATAAACTTTTTCTAAATTTCCTTTTTTCGCCCAAAATTTTGCGCCCTTCAATCTTATTAATAAATCAATCGGCCAAATGCCCGTGTTACTAGCAATGCCATAGTTGGTGTTGTTTTTACAGCTCCTGTCAGACGTAATAATACTTTTCTTTGCGTTCTTCTCAACAATCTTCTTATTTGCACATCATCCATCCTTTCTGCCCAAACTGCTGCCGCATACGTCATAATTGAAGCAAAAATGATGTTATGATATATCTGTATGTTACGCAATGGAAGTACAAAATTTAAATTGGTTATTCTTGCTAGCTTTAGCATTATTTTCTCTGTTTTCTGCCTAATATACTCCGTGTGTTTTCTGAAATGAAATTTTTCATCTATCATGATACCCAAATATCTCATCTCTTTTTCCCGTTTAATGTTCTGATTATTTATCTTCACTGTAGGATCCCGCTTTAAATTTCCCTTAAAGAGCACATAATTTGACTTGTTTGGTGCAATTTTTAGTTTTGTTCTGAAACACCAATTTGATAATGTATTTGTAACTTCTCTTGCTTTATTTTCTAGCTCTAGTCTGCTCTGTCCATCCATCATTATGACTATGTCATCAGCATACGCTATTACACCCAAAACCTTATGATCTCTTTCCAGTAATTCTAATAAATCTTCTGATAAAATATCCCAAAAAAGGGGCCCCAAGATAGAACCCTGAGGGCAACCCTTGGTTATCTTCTCCCTAGTTTCAAAATTTGATCCACCAATGAATACTTCTCTATTGGAACAATAATCCTTTAATAAATTATAAATAGTACTTGAATATTTCTTGTCTTTTAAAATGCCGAAAAAATACGGCCACCATAAATTATCAAAAGCGCCCGATATGTCCACAAATAATCCAATTACATAATTCTTTTGGCTTTTTGACACTGTTTCTTGAATTTTTAATATTGCATCCTCAGTTGAATATCCCTTTCTGAAACCAAATTGTTTATTCATACCCAGCATCGACCTATTTTCCATTATTCTTTTATATATTAACTGTTCAAAGATCTTGCCAATAGCATTTAATAAACATACTGGTCTGAAAGATTTTGGTTGCGTTCTGTCCTTATCTGCTCCTTTGCACAAAATTACAACCTTTGCCTCCTTCCACAAGTTTGGAAATCTTCCTCTTGCCAAACAATCATTAAACAAGAAACACAAAAACAAGACAATTTCATCTCGTAGATTATACAAGACTTCATTTATAATACCACCTGGACCAGGTGCCTTCTTCTTTTTTAACTTCTGCAGAATTAATTTTATTTCTGTAATATCAAAGGGATAAACAGGATTTCCTGTATACTGCAACATCATCTGGTTTCTTTTTTCAACATGAATATCATCATCTTCTTCCTCTTTATCATCTGGCAATAACGTATGTAATAACAATTCCACCGATTCTTTCCCGCTTTCTGTCATCTCTCCATTACCCTTATCTAATGTGGTTAAGATTTCTGGCTTCTTAATTTTATCCATAATAATTTTATACGGTTGTCCCCAGACATCTTGTTTTAAATTATTTTCAACGAACTGTTCCCAATGTTGTTTTCTGGTGTCTTCTAATAATTGTTTATACTTTTGTTTGGCCTCCCTATAATTCTTTAAGTTCTCTTCTCTTTGCGTATGTATGTTTGATTTTTGATATATTCTTCTTAATTTCCTTGCTAACTATCTCAGCTTCTGCAATCTATCTGTCCATTTTATTTTATCCTTATTATTAGAAATTGTTATCTTTGGAACGGATTTTGATACTGCTACTTTTATTGCTTGTGTTAAATTTATTGCATCCAAATCCACTGATATTCCCGTATACTGTAAATTTAAATCCTTAAATACTTGTTTCATCTTATCCCAATTTGCTCTTTTATAATTATAACGTAATTCTATTTCATGTTCTTCTTCAATTACTTCCCCATTCAATATATAATCAAAATAAATCAAATTATGATCACTTGTGGTCTGACCCTGTGTGACCCACCAATTTCTAATCTTCTTCTCCGCTGTTGCTGACGCTAAGGTAATATCTATATTTTCTTCAGCACCTGCTCTATTTTGAAAAGTTGGTGGATTACCATCTTTATTTATTACATATAAATTTAATTCCGAGATATGTTCTTCCAGTTTCTCCCCTCTTTCATCTGGTCTTTTACTGAACCACCAAGTTGATTTTGCATTACAATCACATACATGCATGATTTCTTTATTTCTGAATTTATTATGAATATTTTGTAATTTATATAGAAAGGGTTCAATATCCAAACTATATTGAAAATAATAATTTGCCAATATAAAACTTCCATACTTTGTTATAACTTCAATGCAATTAACATGCGTATCCAGAAATTGCGCTATGTTTACTATTTGCAAATTTTGCTTGAAAATTACTATTGCTGCCATTGCCTTTTCCTGAGATAAGATTTGTCGGGATCTTAACGGCATATATGGAATTTTGGAATTTACCACATACGGTTCTTGAATACAGCTAATATCTAATTTTAATTCTTCTGCAATTTTTCTTATTTCCGCCATAACCAATTTACTTCTTTGCCCATTTATCTGTGCAATTCTTAAGCTTTCTTCCATGAGTTACTTCCTAAATTTAATCCACCAAATACATCTCTTCTTACTTTTGCGAAATTCTCTCTATTTTCATTTACTTCATTTGCCATATTATGATTGAAACTTCTTATATTGTCCTTAAATTTATTTACTGGGGCTATTTTATATTTATTTTGTTTAGAAGTTATAGATTTATTTGTGTTTACAGCTGATAAACATGTTGCTATAATATTTTCCGATTTATTAGATTTATTTGGAATTTTTTGTGTATTGGTCTTATAAAATGTTGTTTCTGGCTTAAAGCTAGGATTAAAATTGGCGGTTTTTACTACATTATCCTTTACAACATCTTTTTTAACAATCTCCGATCTATTTAATCCTGAATGTCTAATTTGTGCATAACAATGCGGCCAGCTTGCTGCTGAATCAAATACAACTCGACCATAACATAGAACAAGATCATTATACCACAAACATACAGCTGTTCACGCACGCGAGTTCAACTGCCGACTGACTCACTTCTTGGCGGGCGGGCTCCCTTTTTATAGATTACTCACATTCCGGAATATTCTCAAACAATCAAGAACAAAGGCGAACTCTCGAGAAATCCGTCTCCTTCCCCCCTCCCGCCGTTTCGGCGAGCTTTCATCCCCGCACTGCCCGTCCGATCCTTTGAATGCCTCGCTGCGCCGCCTCGATCAACAATGGGCTCGCGACAATAGTTATTAACCGTAAAAGTTAAGCCAATCAGAGCGCACCTGCGACAGCTACTCTCTCCCCACAACAATGCACGTCTAGTATCTACACACCAGGGCATTTATCTTCGATCGGTTAGCCGAGCAGCACTAAAATATTACCTAAACGATATCGCAACTCCTACTTAGTTAATCCTTGACAATTATGAGATTTTGAATATAGTTTTCTTAATACACTCCAAGTTATTTGTAGAGTAGAATGTTACACAGCAAATTTTTATGTAGATGTATGCAAGGAAACCTAGCCTACCAAGTATTGAAGCATATAAACGGTGTTTATTTTTATTCGTTGTTTCCCGACCTCCGATTGAGCAAGAATGATGTCATAGTTGACTGATGAGTCTATCTTGAAATCATAGTGCCCTCTACGGAGAAGTGGTAATTTTTGCGGAACAGTAAGCAAATTACAGTGCGCTCAGTGTGGTTCTCTGGTAACTAATACAACCAGCTTACCCTTGATGTGAACAAAGAGAACCGCGTCTTTATGATTGAATGCTACTTTCGTACCGGCACTAAAATTGGTGCGACATATAAATATAATTTAAACCGCTGCATAGAGGAGTTTATGCAACGCTATCCAGCATTCACACACGTCCCTCGGAGCGTAATGTTGTCAAAAGTGTCCAGGTACCGTCAAATGGAGATACTTTTCTTTGTAACATAAACGTCTTAAGGTTTATCTGTATACGATATAAATATTTTGTCATTCTCACGCTTAATTAAAATGTCTTAATGTTGGTATCCTTGTCTTGCAAAACCAATAGGTGCATCATTTCTAAGATACCGGATCAGTTACTCGCATAAAGAGAGACACTGGGCGCTATAAAGTGCTTGTTCCACTCTAGAAGCAATAAACAATATTATGAAAGAAAGGTTTCAAGCACACTTTCTCGCAATACAGACAGAGTTTAAGGGGAAGAGAGAAAGGAAATATAAGAAAATGGACACATAACACTATGTGCTAGAGATATTTTCTGGTTTAGACTTGGATAAAAGCTTTGTACATCCTGTAACACTAATTTATTTGTCATTCCTAGAACATGTTCTGCTAATTTTCTGGTTTGTAATGAAATTACACTGTGAGTAAACTGTGGGTCATAGAAAAGAATTGAGATCAAATTGAAATATTTCTATTTTATGTGACAGGTTTACAATATTTATATATGTCTACTATAACAGAAAAACATATGTTCATTGTCAAATAAATGTTCATTGACTTATCGTTTCGTATATTCTTCATGGTATACCTTTATGGCTGCATAATTAGTTTTGCAGTGCAATGCATTGCAGTATATAGTTTTTTTAAAAAACAGTTATCGTATCTACGCACCAGGCGAAATTACGCACCTTTATATTACGCGGGCAAGACCCACCTCTCCACCTGCCGGTAGAGGGAGGCCTCAAAGCTGCTGGCAACACATCTAACACGATCGCAAGCCGCTAGGGGAATCGTATATTAAGTCACTCTATCAGCGATGTTATTGATAACGTCAAATTTTGCGCGGTAAAATTACAGATAAAAATGAACACCGTGTACATTATGCTACAGACAAAGTTTCTTGTCTGTTAACATAACCTAATTAATGTACTACATGACAGAGTGTTGAGGCGTAGTAACCTGATGTACAGCAAGTGACGAAACACAAATCTCTATTGCTGTGTGACTGATATGTAAAGTTAGCCAATTAATTATTATATACAAATGTAAATTACCATTGCAGCCACCGCTTGTTGCTTAATACTGTGACTTTGTGGGTTCGTGAAATGAAAAGTCCAATTACACCACTCAACAATGTTCTTTATTTCCACCGACTTACAGTTTAACACTTGCCAATTACACAGAATTACTTGCTGCACACAATTACAATTTACCAGTTCGTCCGTTACAATTTCCTTGTACTCGCGGTTACGTAAGCTCCGGTACACATTCACAGTTACGTACAGTCTTCCGTTGCACAATCTTCTCGTACATTAACACGTCACTGACTAACTCTTACACCAAGAACTGCGACTGTCTCCTCACTCATTAACTGACCAACTCAACTCTGTCCGTCTGTAACCCTCTTTATATAGGAATATCGCCGGTTTCTAGTGACCAGGGGAATGTTCCAGATTCCGTAATTTAGAGAAACAGGTGTAGAGAACAGACGACACAGTCATGTTTTTCCCCTGACCACAGCCTGTCACCACTATAGGACAAACGAGGCGAGGGCGTGGCTAACCGAACCTTCCCTGTCTCCCGCTCGCAGCTGCTTCACAGGGTGTTCCAGCGCTCGCGTTACAATACAAAGGGATTTCGAATATTCAGTCACGTTAAATATAATCTCTCGCATCTGCCGATCTATGACACGTTGTCCAGAATGCATGACTGTATCCGACCAGAGTGTACAAACACTGACTGGCCGTGTATGTGTGACAGGCTTGCGTAAACAACTCTATTGTTTCAAATATTTTTCGATACGCTTCCACGCTTTGTATTCTCTGTTCAGATACAAATATGCCTTCTGGACAACGACGTATCATACATTAAAAAAAAGCATGTGTCGAACACTAAACAATGTAGTACAAAACGGATTCGCAGTGTCACCGTAATATATCTTCATAATTGTGATTTTATTTTAAATTTATGACGGTTCTCAAGATCAAAACAACATACGCGCACTCATTTGTCAAAAGGAACTCGCAATTTTCTCTGAGGCGCAGGTTCAAACCCGACCTAGACCGATAGTTTTTTAAGTGCGCTTAAAATCGACAGACATCCCTCACGTCAGATTTATTGTTAAGAAACAGAACTGACAAAATTTTGGTACACCGGCAACGCTGATATGATCTTGGTAAACAAAGAAAATATTTATTTATTTATTTATTTATTTAATTTTGGCATAACTTTATTTGAAGCCTTATCCATATAACTTCCTTTCATTCGCTGTTGTCGTGGAACTTGTGCGATATAAACTAGTTGCTTAATTAGAAGGAATCATTTATGTTAATTTATTCAAGGAGCAATTTACACATTTATTAAAATAATTGTCCTATATTTGGAGTTAATACCTCTAGATTATAAGCAAATTCTTTTAAAAGAAGATGGAAAAATCCTTCGGCTTTTCACCCTACCTCTTACAATGAGGATTACGAAAGCACCTATCATGATAGTGTTTAAATTATTGCATTGCGCACGTCTTGTTTGACATCGTTTGAAAACAAAGGAAACGCAACGTGGAACAGTACAAGCTTACAGGAAACCGAATTTAGTGATAAAATTATTGCCATAATAATTACACTGGGCAACAAAAAATAATTGTTGAATGTTTCGAGAACTTCATGAGGCAATTCCTACTAATTTTGGATTGAGATGAAAATTTTTTATTAGCTCTAGTTTCTATGATATACTACACAAAGTGGAAGTATTACATATTAACGGATTGAGAGAAAAGGATACATTTTAATTACATACATCTAACAAAAATGAAAGTGGATTTGATTTTATTAACTGGTAATTACATGCTAAGAGTTCTAAGTTGCTGGAAAAATACTTCGCAGATAGTCGTGTCTGAAGAGAATCATGTGGTGGCCTATTGACTTCGTCGTCCTTTAGCTTGCCTCTTGTGATGGAGTTCCGCAGAATCTCTATACAAAGACCAACAGTAATCCGCAAGCATTACTTCATTCCAACGGCCCTGATATCTTTGTTCCATAACAGAAATGTCCTGATGGAATCTCTCCCCATGTTCATCACTAACAGCTCCACAACTAGGAGGGAAAAAGTCTAGGTGGCAGTGGAAAAAATGGATCTTAAGGGTGCCGGCCCTCGTGGCCATGGTCGTTAGAACGTATGCCTCTAGCGTTCCACCACGTAGGGGGGTCAGGGGTTCGAGTCCCGCCTTGGGCATGAGTGTTTATCTGTATAGTGTGTAGGTGTGAAAATACAGAAATCAGATAGGAAAATAAACGGAAACAATAAAAACCGGTTAAATAAGGAAAAGAAAAATATATATCTATATACATAAATATATATTTTTTGTAAATAAAATAAAAAAAGGGACATGCATCCCAGGTTAAGGTATGCCCACCTCGGTAGCGTGGATGGTAGCACGTCTGCCTCACGTTCAAGAGGTCCCGAGTTCGAATCTCGGTCAAGGTGAATTACCTGGTTAAGTTTTTTCCGGGGTTTTCCCTTACCTTGAAAGACGAATGTCGGGTACCTCTAAGCTCTATGGATCCTGGGCTCATTTGAGCATCATTTCATCCATTCAATTCACCGTCCGACATGACTAAACGTTGGAGGACGTAACCTCTCTCTATCTCTCCATTATATATATACGAGTATATATACGAGTATATATATGGTGACAGGAGCACTGTCACGAAATCAAGGCGGCCCGGGTTCGATCTCAGGCGACTGCAAAGTGATATTTGTGGTGGACAACACGGCGCTGGGGCGGGTTTTCTCCGGGATCTCCGGTTTCCCCCGCCATCTCATTCCACCGGGCTCCATGTTCACCTCATGTAACATCAGTGTCATCGCCTGCGGTGCCGTATGTAGTAAAAGCGGGCGTTAAAAATTACACATACACATTGACACCAAATGCTTGTAGTTGTCATCACTTTTCTTGCCAAAAAATCCATGAACAACATCCTTGAAGGCTTCCCAAGCTTCCTTTTCTTTCCCCTCAAAAACTTAGTCAAATGCAGGATCCTTTACAAGTTCTCTTATTTGTGGTCCGACAAAAATGCCTTCCTTAACTTTTGCATAACTTAATTTCCAAAATTTCTCTCTGATTGTGTTTTGTTATTTGACAGGTGTGCCAACTCCCAAAAAAAATTACCCCAAATTTAATATCTTCACTCTAAAATATGAAATGTCACTTCATCTTCAAAACAAGAGCTAATCTATCATTTAATGATGATTTTTTAATTCAGCGGATGGAAATACATGTAAATTCATTACTTTTAATCCCGAAACATTTTCATTGTTGCCCAGTGTTATTAAAGTCGTGTCTACCTAGCAGCTTAATCAATTGCGTTTCACAGTTGTTTAAATGTTCTAAATTTATTTTTTTCCTGCATGTTTAAAACTGTTAGTGAATGAGGACGAAAGATATTAACGATGAATTAAGCGAAGAACTTTCTCTGGCCATTATCATCATTTTCCCCACAAAAACATTCTGTCGTATAGCTGCAGGCTTTCGAAGACATTTAGGAGGGGCAGAGATAACAAGCTTGATGCTGTTCGGCAGGTGTAAAATTAAGGATTTATTTGCTGCATCCAACACAGATGAGATACGCCTCCAAGGTTAAAAGCGTTATCCACATCCAAGAACACGACTAACATATTAAAGGTGGTTGGCTATAACGGAGAGCGAAAACCAGTTAAAATAAACAATAAATATAGCTAAATAAATATAGTTTTTATTTATGGACGTCTTTAACTACTAGGATTCTTAGCGTCATATTCTATATTGGGTGTGAAAGACCTCTGATAAAAGAACTAAAATGATAAAATACGTTCTTAAATTTTCTAGAAAGAGCTCTTCATTCGGAAGGAATTTTGTATTACACTGTAGAAATAACCGGTCAATCATAAGTAGGGGCAGACTTTGCCCTATTTGCCTATTTTATTCCTTTGTTCAGAAACGTAGGCTTTTAAGTTATACGCGTATTTCCTAGAATTATTAGCCTAATTTCTGCGTTTTACAATGTCTATTTCATACGTTTGTGCCTATTCTGCTTATTAGTGCCTAAAACTGCCTTTTTAGCCAATTTCTTCTGCTTGTAATTTGTGACAACAGCTTTTGCATTTGTTAGTTTTAACGTGAAGTTTTCGGGGAAGAGAAATTTCTTACTGCTGCACATTGGATATACAAAAAGGGCTTTATTAAGGAGATACATCTGTGCAAATTGGCCCAAAACTTACAACAATCCCAATTTTTTGTCTTAAAATTATTATAGACATACTTCAATAATATATTTTTTTCCCTAGCGGCAGTATGGAAAAGTCACATGACTATTTAAATAACCCTACATCTGTATCGTAGCTGCTCTTACGTAATTTTAACCTCAGATTTCACAGATTCCATATTTTCTACATTTTCCTAACTTCAAAATGTTCCACAGAATGCAATTTTCTGTTAATCTGTATGGAATTCTAAACATTCATCTAAGGGCAACTACACATTAGGTGTACCCATTTACATTTGTTGTGTTTTTGTTATTTGTATTGAAAAGGATTATAATGCTCACTTCTTACTGAAAACGCTTAGGAAAATAAAAATTGTTAAATAGGTATGTATGATTATTTTTTCCTTTCATTGATATGGTGAAGACAAATGTTTCACAAAGGTATAGATCATTAATAGGTTAAAATGGGTGCAGAAGCTTATACTACAAGCATTAATTTTTAAAATTACAATATGTGGAACATTTTGGAAATCGCCTGTAATTTAGACATAAACTATTAATTCCTCAGAAACTATTGTAACTAGAAAGCTGAAACTTGGTATAACTCCATTCTTGATCGATTACAAAAATAAATTGTATAAATTTGAAACAAATCTCACAAAAGCTTCATATATTTCAATTTTCATCCTTAAGCCCCCCCCCCCCCCAAACCCAAGTTTTTCTTTTTTGACATATTAAGTATTTCACGCCTTTCTGCACATTATGGTTCTTACTTAGTGAAGTGGATTTATATGTATTTTAACTATACTACAATATCTGTTATTTTAACTTGCTGTGCAGCCATTTATGAAATTTGGAATAAATGTAGAACTATTTCGCCTAGGGAACCGCAAAATGTTATGTGTTTAGCGAATTTGTTGCAGCATATGTTGCGATGATTGTCATTTTGTTATAGTGCATTTATAGTGCATTTTAAGAGCCATCTTACCAAAATTGTGAATTTCTAAGTGTTTACTTAGCAAAGTTTTAGTGCCTATTTTGCCCATTTTAGTGCCTTTTTGCCTGCCTATTTCACACATTTTTAGTGCCTATAAATCCGCTACCTAGTCATAAGATATAAGATAAATGCGTAGGACTACAGAACAATGCAAAATTCTAAAACAAATAATTTATGTAAAAGCAAACTTTTGCAAAGAGCAAATTACGAGATATAATTATCGTTTTGAACGGTCCAAAACTTTTTTTTAATATTGCTATTCATTTGTTTCTCGGGAGTCAACAAAAAGCACGGCATTTTTTTAAATCAAAATATATTCACTTTTGAAGAATGACTTCTCGATTCCTTTATTTCTCCTTTTAATTACAACGAAACGTACAATTAAACTACAAATAAAACAAAAGAATACGGTTTAATCACGTGTATTATAGAAGTTGTATAAAAATAGGTGATAGTGTGTAAAAAAAGTCATATGAATGTAACACACCAGATATTAATTTTACATACCTCCAAAGCCACAAAACGCCACAGATTGTGCAGACGTCTCCCAAACATCAACACGACCAACTGTAAAGTGTGGTGCATGCAAGCAATGACTTACTTTCAAATTCCATAAGTGTTCGTCATCATTAAAGCAGGTACTCTTCGCTTGCATTGTTAAGTACAGTTGGCTACGAATCTTCCATGTTTCTTTTCTCTGACGTGCTGTTGCCAAATACACATCAAACTGCCACCAAGAGCGGTATGTGTCCAGCACGTTTTGGCCACAATAAACTAGCTGTTTCTGGGTCACTGCCCCAAGGTATCTTCCACACATCACGCAGTTTCTAGGTTAGTTACGGCTGGCTCATGCTAGCGTCAGCTGTTAAACTGGGTAACGGCGAAGTATTCAGCAGGCCGTGATTTCCGCTGACTCTACGTACTTTCTGTCTATTCACACATTGAATAATCATAACCGTTGATTACGAGGGGAGACCAGATCAGCAAATACTTTTGTCTATTACACTGGGCAACAATGAAAATGTTTCGGGCTCCAAACTAGTCAGTTCAAATGTATTTTCATCTGCTGAATTCAAAAATTGCCATAAAAATGACAGATTAGCTCTTGCTTTGGAGGTAAAGCAACATTTAATTTTTTAGTGACAATATTTTCAACATAGGAAATTGCATTATATTAAAAGAGACTGGCCTGCAAAAAATCTTAACATTACCGAGAAAATGTGATTATTAAGTCTCCATTGAACCCCAAAGATGTTCTACTTCCACCCCTGCATATCAAGCTGGGTTTGATGAAAAAATTTGTCAAAGGTATGAACCAAGAAGGACGGGCTTTTAAGTACATAAGAGAGAAATTTCCGACATTAAGTGATGCAAAAGTTAAGGAGGGAATTTTTCTCGGGTCACAAATTCGGGAACTTGTTAAAGTTTCTGCATTTGACCAAGTTTTGGAGGGGAAAGAAAAGGAAGCTTGAGAAGCCTTCAAGGCAGTTTGTTCGTGGATTTGTAGGCAACAAGAGATAACTACACGTATTTGGTGATAGAGCTCCTGCAAACGTACCATAACCTTAGATGTAACATGTTCCTTAAAATCCATTTTCTCCACTCCCCCGTAGACTTTTTCCCTCCTAGCTGTGGAGCTGTAAGGGATGAACGTGGAGAAAGATTCCATCAGGACATTTCGGTTGTAGAATTAAGATATCAGGGCCTTTGGAATGGACCAATGCTTACAGATTACTGTTGGTCTTTATGTGGGGATGCTCCCGAACTCCCTTACAAGAGGCAAGCTAAAAGACGATTTCATGAAGTCACCATATGAGAGGTATACTTCCAGCAATTTAGAACTTTTAGAATTCAACTACTATTTTTAAAAAGTCAAATGCACTTTCAATGTTATTGGCATATGTAATTAAAATGTATGTTTTGCTCTTAATCCGTTAATATGAAATAATTCTATCACAGAAATTAGAGAGCCAAGTAAAAATGTTTGTCATATTCGTTTTTCTCAACCCAAAATTAGTAAGGATTGGCAAATGAAGTGCTGGAAACATTAAAAAATTTGTTCTTTGTTGCCCAGTTTTATCATTTATGGGACTAACAACTAACATTTTAGCCAAAACTAACATTATGAAATTCTAGACGCCTATAACAACTTGGGATCAGAGAAGCCGGACTATTCGGGGAGAGGGGCCCAACAAGCTAAAATAGAAATTACAAAATGATTATTAAAATTATCCATCAAAATTGTACTTAATATTTCATACAAAACAATTCAAAATATTAGGCACTTTCAAAACGAATTAGCGTTACTTGTTCAAATATTAAAATTAGAATGAATGTTGTTATTTGGAATATTAAATGATTTAACATTTAATATCTTAAGTGTAAACTTATATGTATGTCCATGTTACATAAGTGGATTGATCGCGAATCAATTATCCGACTGCACGAGTATAATATGTGCTTATTTTCCTATTTGTTCCAGCGCAGTAAAAACAATGCAATAATAAAATGCAAAACAGCTGAGGGTACTCAGAACTGCATCGGCAGAACCTTGGGAAGGGTACTCAAAAAGCCTCAGCCTTGGGATTAATGATTAATAAACATCATGTGGCATTATAGTTTTCTCCCCAATCTAAATTTTCAAAATAAATATTAAATACAATAACATGAAGATTTCGGGTATTAACAATATCAAGCTGTCAGCGAGTTTGCCCTTAAAGTTGTACGTAATATTTTTGTGCTTGTCGCCAAGATATTTTGCACAACACTTGTAGCTTAAATTTAATGAAAATTGTGTAACCGATCCTTACAAGAACACTCGCAACTACAGCTGTTTTCCTAATGCCACTGGTTTAGAAAAACAGGAATGATTACTCAAAACGGTACAAGCATTTATAGGAAAAAAAAAAAATACTATTGCAAAAGAAACAACTTAACAGCTCAATAAGCAAACCTTGATTTAAAACTAATAACTATTCCTGTTCGTCAATATTAGGTAAAGCAATGAAACATATTATGTATTGCTTTCATCTCTTATATTGCAGTCGTAAACGATTATCAATTAAAAAAATAAGAATGGATATACGGTTTTCTACTGGGATTCAAAAGATTTAGTGACGAAAATGAAGAAACTTAAGGTGACCCAGAAGGCGAAAATAGGTTAAAAAAAAAGTTTTTTGCTTGTTTAAATACTACAGGGTTCAGTGATTCATATGGTGCAATTTTTAAGCCTGTAAGTCAATTATTACAGATTTTATGAAAGGTTTATTGAAGTGATGCATTTGTGGGTGTGGTCTGTTTCATTTGACAGCTGTGTCACAATATTTTTATTTTCAAAGCTCCCGCAATTTTCTTAGAGTGGGAAATTTTGTGGGATATTTATGTGTGTGCAGCACTGCTTACTGGTAACACTGAAACAACATGGCTTCCTTGGCTACAGTTGTTTCCAGAATAACACGTATTTTATTTTGCTGTGAAAAAAGGTTATAATTTGTTTCTGAAAATTAATATTTTGTCAAAGTTCTCTTCTCTTATAATTAATATGCCGAGATTCAATGACAGGGTGCTCAAAAACTGAAAGAAAAAGTTGGAAAAACACGTTCTGTTGTAAATGTAGTTGTTAACTCTGAAGCCGAAAAACAAAATATTTGTGACTTGGCGGAGTTCAAGGAAGTAGATTGTAATAACTGTGTCTGGCAGTTCCTCCAAAGAAAAACTGGATGAAAGTGCTAATTATTATGAAGAATTCTTGAGGGAAAGTGATGAAAAGTGTGCCAATGAAATTGTAAATATAGAGATACAAACATTTTTCGAAATAATGTGAGGTGTAAACAGTATGAGGGCAGAATGCAATTATCTGTAAAGAAACATATATTAGTGTTCCTTTATGCTCAATTTGTGAATTTTAATTTTTTCTACAAATAAGGAACATTTTCTCAGAAACTATTAACCTAAAGAGCTCAAATTTTTAGAAGTTATTTATAAACATGATTTACAATTTTAACACCGTGGATTTTTAAAATGTCTTTTATTGTTGAAGCAAGGATATAATTCAGTAACTTTTTTTTTAAAAAATTGACAGTTAATAAATAAAATATTGCTCTTAAGTAAAAGCAAAATGTTTAAAATGTTCATAAACGTCCACTTATTAAGCAGTAAAAAATTCATCTTGATACCTACTGCTGTTTCTGAGAAAATGTTCCTTGAACTTCTGGATTTTAACATTGTAAGCTTACGGACTTCTCTGGGTCACCTTAATTCACTTTTATTTCTAAATTTCAGAAGCAGATTCAGCAAATAACGAAATAGAAGTAATCTGTTGAAAGTTTGAATGAGCACCGTCTTCAGGTGAATGTTACGAACTTTGGTCGCACGTTATCATATCGTAAACAAATCAGAAGGAACAAAAAGGGCGATTAAGGCTTTAGAACTGTGTAGGTTAAGAGCAAATTAGAAAGTCCTAATTTCAACAGATTTATTACGTTACTTATATCGTTTGTAGTGTGCTAAAGGGCTATTATAAACAATTTTGAACATCGTAACCTGTGTAGGATGCCACGATTTGAGCAAAGTTAATATGCACGTACTGTACATCAAGTTCAAAATACTTACGTAAATTAAAGAACTGTGATGACTTACAGAAAACAAGGAAATATAGTAATGTCTTAGAGCCCGGATTTGTAAGCACAATCTAATGGTGAAATAAGCAAGCATATAGGTATGAAAAATGAAACAAATAAGCTCAAAAAAGAAATATATAATCATAAAGATATTGTTTCGTAGAATTCTTACCGTATGCAAGATTATTCAAGTACACGAGGGAAATTATCCTGAGATATTTTTTAAGCTCCTGCGTTTGTCAGCGAAGAATTTTTAATACAGTGAAAAGGATCTCTCGACGTCGCATGACGTCACTGGAACATATGAAAAGTCCCATGGTTCTTTTTGTGTGAATTCCTCTTCGATATGTTAATGCACCAGAAAGCATTTTAGAAATTTTGCAGTGTTTCGTAGTGATTTTTCTTTTTTTTTTTTTCGGAGGGAATTCGGCACTGCGACCAGTCTTGGTCTATTGTGTCTTATACTCCCAAGTGGGGCATCCTCGGGAGGAACGATTAGGCGAGAGAAGAGAGAGGACGGCCGTCCCAAGGAGCCACAACAGTGCAGAGTGAAGGGTACCTACAGTTTGCTTAGATGGAAACCTTCCCCGGGGGCCAGGGCAACGGACATTCCCCGTACTGGGTGCCAACATTTTTTTTTTTAACTAAAGAGGCTCCACTCCCATTAGTCCTGGACATATAGGACCAAGGACCCGGGCCGCCTTCTACCTTAAAGCGATGGAAAACTCCAGGGCTCTTTCCATGGGGCAATACCTTGAGTCTAAAAAGCCCCCCCCCCCATCGAAAACGTCAAGACGGGTGGAAGTGGATACGCCACTTACGCGCGTCAACCCCGCAGAGAAGGCTACCGAAAACCTCGGTGGGACCGCCTGGTGATCTAGCACACCTTCTACTAGCTCTGCAGGCTAGTACCCGGGACTTTTCGGGCAACCCTCTACCCCCTCCGGGCGGCCGTAGCCTGGCCGGAAGTACCCAATTCCCCGTGGGTGTCGGGAACACACTGCCCTTTCGAGTCCAACCCAATCAGAACAACTCCCCGACGGGAGGGGCTCGGCAGTTCAGCCCGAACAGTCCGGAGGCCGGCAACTGACCTACCGGTGGTTCACTCAGGGTATATCATCCTGCCAAACACCGCCGAGTCTCCCGCCGACACTTATACCCTGAAAGAGACCATCAGATGAGAAATAATACTGGAGATGAAATTGAGAAACTGAAATTTCGGGAGATGTAATTATCCTACCCAGCATTCACCTAGCGACCCGGGAAACCCCCGAAAAACATGGGTCAGATAGTTCGGCAACGGGAACCGAACCCAGGCCTCCAAAAGCACGCCACAGACGAAACCGCCTGAGGCATCCCGCTCGCTAGGATTTTTCGTTAATACCTTACTGAGTTTCTCAAAGGCAGTTGTAACAATACCATGAATCTCTGAAGACAACGTTACTGAAATTTCATCTAAAAAAGAAAGGGAATGTCCCAAGGTATTATTTCAAGCTTCCAACTGTGTTACAATAGCAGGTATTTTGGAGAAACGCTTATGGATGTACTCTATCTTATCTTCGATGCAAATATTAGCAAAACATTTCTGTGCTGTGGCAAGCTGCTTCCGTCTTATGCATTTAAGGAGTACAATACTGTTTTTACTTCATTGAAATGTTCTGCGTAGTATGGCACAGACTTTAACTAAGAATTCCATCGAGTTGAAACTGGCTGAGGAGGTAAAGACATATTTGGAAGGACTTAATGAACTTTTTGAACTCTAATGGGAGAAAGTATAAATTCTTTCTTTACGCTAGAGACAAGAAGATCCACGTCTTTATATCGGCTGCTAACTGTTTCAGTGAGACGATGTAAAACGTCTGAGTGATAAAATAATGGCTGGTAGTGAAAAATTATTTTTAAATTCACACGATTTGGATCAGATAAGCTTTATTAATTAAAACGAATAAAATAAGTAAGGAAACCCCTATTTCAGAAGGGAAAAAAAAAAAGGATTTACAAGCATTTCGCTTAGAAATCCGGGTTCTAGACTAATGACGATTCATTCCAATTCTGTGCTAGAAATCTGTCGACAGATATATTTTATTAGAACATTTTTAGGCTGGTGTTTACAGAGGGGTTGCCCATGTGTTCTAAAGAGGATCGTTCTAGTTTGAGACAGATTATAATGCGCAGTTTCTCAGGGGTCCATTTGCAAGCTAAAACATTAACTATGATAGATATAGCTCTCCTACTCCAGCACCACAACATTAGAAAGGCAGTAATTTGGGACTGGGTGACGTGTTTTATGTGAGTCAGGTGTGAGGTAAGCATGCATCTTTCTGAAGGTATCATCTCCATTCTAGAGGACGTGACACAGACACAAGTAAGAGATAAAACTTGCTGGTTACATCAACAATCCGGAGCTACGCGAGGTAAAACAATCTGCATTAAGCTTAAAGTATTACGCAGAACATGAAAATATGTCACAGATATAACCTCCATTTTCTCCTTAAGGCAATGTTGGAAACTTTCTTTATAGTATTTTGAAATCAGAAATTTGGCATCATAGATTTGGTAACCAAAACATATCTCACAATTAGGTGATGTCTTTTGACAAAGTCAGTGTAAGATATAAATTACATTTGTAAAGGTTAGTAAGAAAATAAAACTGTACAAAGAAAATTAGATATTTTTTTTAAAAAAAAATTAAGACTATTGGTTAAAGCAAGAGAAAAATAAAACTGATTTGGACTAAAGCACAACCCAGAGGAATGAGAAATTCTGGTGCAGAAGCAAAACAAAAAGAAAACGCATATTACCTCGAATTATGAAAACTGAATGAAATTATTACACATATCGGGGCATTCTGTTTATTTCCTTTCTCCTAAATGATAGTTAAATTGTAATTACTTAAAATATTCCAGTATTTAATGTTTACAGATAGGATCCCAAATATATTGCACAACTGCTTACGCAAATTCTTGATATTTTAGTGTAACAGTTAACAGCTTTGGCAGGCAACGTACATATTTATTTATGTTTCTGTATAACATGAACCAGTTGGGAATGAAAATATTCACGTCCATTAGAAGAAAAAACAGTATCCGCATTAAAGGGGAAATTAAAAGTTCAATTGATTTAAAAATGATATTTTCTGTTTTTTTTGGTTATATTATTTGATATTTTCTGAACATTTTTATATATAGTTTAGTGTTAGGAACACATTACAAATATTTTTTATATATTTTTTAAAATTCTGCTGCATCGGACCCTCATTTTCATCATTTCAGAAGAAAGATCTTAACTTCTGAGCCAATTGGGGCCCGCCTCGGTAGCGTCGATGGTAGCGTGTCTGCCTTACGTTCAAGAGGTCCCGAGTTCGAATCTCGGTCAGGGTGAGTTACCTGGTTAAGTTTTTTGGGGTTTTTTCCCTTATCCTGAAAGACGAATGCCGGGTAAATCTAAGCTCTGTGGACCCTGGGCTCATTTGAGAATCATTTCATCCATTCCATTCATCGTCCGATATGACTCCGTTGGAGGACGTACCTTACATAAAAAAAGGACAAATATATGAAATTTAACTCATTTTACAGTGGAATTTACGCTGTAGCAATTGGTCCACTACTACTAAGACGGTCGGTCCCTGTGCAAGGGAAAAATACTAAACATTGGAATTTTAAAAGCGAGTTTTTCTTTAATTGTTGTTTTCATTTCAATATTCCCGTAAAATACATTTTCTGCTACAGAGGTACAGTTTTCTCAAAAACTATGAAAGATAAATATATCAAATTTTCAGCAAATATCAAGCACACTATAGCACAGTTGCGGATCTACTATTGTGTTGATCAGTGAAATTATTTTTTTAAGAAAATTGCTTTCTGGTACATTAAATTAAAGAAAAAATTGTGGTAGAAAAAATTCTAACGTTCCCATACATAAACCTTATATCAAAAACTAGATGCACATACTTAAAAGCATTGTCTGAAACAGCCGTAAAAATTTCACACTGATATATGTAGCAGTTCCATAGAAAAGAACCTTAGGTTAGCAATTTTTACATTGACAGGATAGGGCTTTTAATATCACCTTAACATTTGGAAAACTTTTCTTTTTCATTTTACTTACGCTTCTATTTTTCAAATTTATTGGCAATACTAGGGCAAGGTTCACCATTAAAATGTTTATCAACCTCTTGAGACCAAACATAAATGTTTAGAAAATTTAAACATAAAAGTCGAATATTTCGGAACTGGTTAGTTTGACAAAAATGTTCTTATTTATTTATTTGTTCTTGCATTATAAAATATTGCAGTAACACACTTTTATGTAAGTTATCCACTTTTCATGTCTAACTCGAACTGATACTTTTTATATTTTTTTCGATGATTCTCCTAGGAAACATCTTTCCAATAAGTGATATGTTGGACCCATTAATTACAAGCCTGTTCTCATAGCTGCACGGACTGAAGTACCTAGGTTTGGTGCTTCGTAACGCAGAAGATCGCGGTTTCAAGGTCCGTTTCGGGCAGGAGTATTTGTAAATCTGTGCGTGCTAAAACAAGCAGAAACATCAGGAACTTGCAGGAAAAAATGAGAGAGTGAAAAAAATTACCTAGAGGCCTACCTCCGGAGCTGATAATGAATGAGATTGGTAATGGAACAAATGGAACTTACAATTTTCACTATGGACTCCGAACTGTGTTGGGCATCGAGGAGATAGGAAGGCCGCCATCCCAAACACATGAGTTAAACCATGGACCCTCAGCAGGACAGCCGCAATCTTACAATGAGCATAGAAATTCAAACCCAGCACTAGCAATCCGCTTTTATAAAAATCTGTCTATAGCTTTTGCCTATTGTATTCTTATACCTATAATGAAATGTGTAACTATGTAATTTAACTGTATTAACACGAACTTTTGCATGAATATTTTATAGAAGAACGAGGAAAGAAAGGTCAAATGCGACGTCAAATTTGTGAATTTCATTACATTATCTACAGTAAAATGCAACAGTAGAGAACATTGTTGCGTAAAGTCTATGATTCATGACCTCTCTAGTCACAGAAATAATGGACGTTTCTCAGGTAAGTCAGACATGCAAGTGCTCTCCCACTAACTAACGGCCGCACCTCTTCTTTAAAAATTACTTCCTAGGTAACTCCAGTGTTGCGCAAAATTACAGAGCTCAACTGTCTGGGCGCGGTCGAGAAACTGCGCCTCAATCTCTCACACTTAAGTTTCCGTTTAAGGTATTTCATAACAACATCTCGGCTGTCTCCTTTCATGGGGAGACAATGGACAAAATGTCAAAACATTACATTTTTACTTGAAACGGTAGAAACAGACCAAAATCCTGCCATAGCTGGGATTTAAAACAGATTTTCCCATTTATCGGGTTGCTCTAAATGACTGAGCTACCATGGCAACATGTCGGCACAAAATTACATTCTCCAAGTGACTCGCATTTTTCCGGTAAACCAAAAAAGATATCAAATTCATATGAGATAACTTAATGGCGACTAAATATGCTGTAAGTACTTTAATTCCCGGGCTTCAGGTCAATCCATGCAAACTTATTACCATGAAAAATGTGAATCAGTTTGAAACGTTATTTTATGTTCAGCATTATTTAAAAACGAATTTTGCCCACCTCGGTAGCGTAGATGATAGCGTGTCTGTCTCACGTTCAAGAGGTCTCGAGTTCGAATCTCGGTCAGGGTGAGTTACCTGGATAAGGTTTTTACGGGGTTTTCCTTTATCCTGATAGATGAATGTCGGGTAACTCTAAGCTCCATGGACCCCTGACTCATTTGGGCATCACTTCACCCGTTTCTTTCATCGTCCGATATGCCGATATGACAACGTTGGAGGACGTAAATTGCAAAAAAAAAAAAAAAAAAAAAAAAAAAAAAAAAAGACGAAGTTTAGGATAATAGGTTAAAGTGCAAAAAGTAATTTGATAGAAGAAAACAAAATTAAATATTATTTACGATTTTGGTCACAACAAAATTAATTTAAATTAACAAGAATTATTATTTTGAATGTTAAACCGTTTTCAAAAGCGATTTCAAAGAAAAAATATAAAAATATTATTGAATCTAGCAGCGAGCATAATTATAATTGGTTGTGACGTGGACCAATGGTAAAATTTTGACTTCCATGGCAACGGAAGAAACAGTATATCAAGATTAGATAAAGCGTCTTTCTTCTGAGCTTACCCTTCGTAGAGAACGAACGTATTTTTTAAAGGCCCATAAATTTGCAAGAACTAAGGCTGTAAATATATCATGGCGAAGCAAGATACTTGTTTTTGAAACTATGTAATATTGTCGTTTAAAAAAGTTATTATTTGTTAGGCGTTTTAAAGAGTGGTTTTAAAAGTTTTAAACAAAATCGAAATTAAATTATGATTTAAAAAGGAAAGAATAGAAAATTTATTTTATCTACAAACAATATCATCATTATCTTTCACCAGCGAGCGCACCCTCAAAGAGAATCTCATACTAAAACAAGAGCAGCCGAGGTAAGTTCCAGAATCCAACTTCTACTAAATTTACGAAAACATCAATTTCATCATTTGCAACATATACCATATGCGTAATCCTGTTGCATAAGGCCTCCTAACCTGGAATCTCGAAATGATTAACATAAAACATCGCAGCACTACAAAAATATGAAAATTCCGCTACAAGTTGGAGAGTTTAAGGTCGCGATGGCGTGTTGCTGTGTTAGCTCAATGATTAGAGCAACCAGCCGGAGACTGGGAGTTCCCCGGTTAAAATCCTGGGCATCACAATTATTTTTTCAGTCTAATTCTATCTTCTCAGACCTTTCCCAAACGCGGCTAGTATAAAAGAACGATGTCCATACATTTTCACTTAAGTAGTCTTAAAAACTGAAATGTTTTCTTGTATATACTTTTAAATGTTACTGCAGTTGCAATTTTGTAACCCAAATACAGCACCATTTCACCCAAGAAGTCGTAACTCCTGTAATATTTTGAGTACAGAAGTACATTTGACCTCATTTTTTTAGGGATGCTTTGATTTAAAAACTGGCCGTCTTCAAAATAGGACAGCTTCCGTGCGTCCAAGCAATTGGTTTAACCATTGGTAATTCCAGGAGAGGTTACAATTTAGCTTGTGAAACTCGTGTGATCTATTAAGACATTCATGAATAAAGGGTTACAGATAAACACCAATAGTAACTTTCTTCATTGCTCTTTAAAACCAAATCACTTCAGATCACGGCAAATTTAATGATTGAACAGTCGAATGTGAAACCGAATAGTAACCAATGCTACCAAGAGCGAAAAGGAAAAAATTCTTAACCTAAAAACCAAGATAAGCTTAAATTAGAATGCAATAAAGATAAATATTTTAATAGCATAATTTGTTTGAAAACAGACATTAGGTATAGAACTTTATGCGAACGTCCTCCAACGTAGATCATATCCAACGACGAATAAAATGAATGAAATGAGGCTCAAATGATCTTAGGGTCAACAGAACTGAAAGTGAGATGGTAGAATTTCGTAATTTCTCCAAATTGAATGAGGAGAGTATGACATACTATAAGTATTACGATTGTACACTGAGCTCCAAGGATATTAAACAAAACGACCCTGGTTAGTTAATATGTGAGGCATTCTTAAATGTTGTTCTGTATCAAATACGCTGCGTATGTAATTGTTGAATGATGATCGGTTTGGTGGTGGCTTAGCACATTAACAGAGTAAAAAAAAAAGGAAAGAAGATTAACGATGATACTAAACAAGAAAGGGCTGATGAAGAAACGATAAAAAATAAAGAAAAAAGCTTTTGCTAATAATAAATGACTTCATATAGCGAGGAAAGAGATGGCATAGGAAGATAAGGAGGCATAAGAAAAGGGAGAACACGCTTTGTGTACTTTTAATTTGGATAAAAGGAAAAATGAACGAATGGATATTGTAAAAGAGTTGTTCTGCGATAAAACACACAAGATAAGAAAGATAAAGACAGAACGTGCACTAAACTTCGCTCTGCCCTAAAAAGGTCCGATTTTAAATGCTTGTAGCTACATAAATTTCGTCTCGCCAACACATTCCACAAAATGTTAATGGGAATGTTGCAGTTATAAGTTCGATATGAGTTCTAGGCCATGGCCAAGAGAGTTGGCTCGCATTTGGGAGTTAGAGGGTTCAAATACGTCTTCGTGGCTTCCCTCAATCACCAGATACATATCGATACAGATGAGAATTTCTTATTTCTCTACCACACTGGAGAGAGGAAGAATGACATTCCCTCGAGAAATTCAATATCTAAATGTCAGAAGAAATGCATACTCTGAGACCAGTCGAATACAAAAGACAAAAAGAATTTTTGGAAACAGGTTTCTATCTGTGAGCAATATAATCAAGAACGAAAAGTCATTTAAATAGCAAACTGTATTTACGTTTTCCAAGAATAAAACAAGAATTTTTCAAAAAAAAAAAAAAAAAAAAAAAAAAAAAAAAAAAAATCCATCTTCCCAAACCAGCTTTTACAAGTGAAAAAAAAAATTGTATTTGCGCCTAGATTGGGACGCCGCCCTTTTAAAAATTTTGTTTGAATGTTTATTATATCACGTAGCGAAGTCAATTTGGTAAAGATGTTTAATGATCCATATAATGATAATACCAGCGAACATGGATATTTCAGACCTTAGGCGTGTCTGGGATCGATTTTTATTTATAATTCACTCCATTAGTGAAATAAAACTCCCTCTTTTTTTCCAAAACTAATTATTTTTCTAAGACAAAATACACTAACAGAATATACAATTATACAATTCTTCTAAGCAATACTTCTTCCCGTTCCAGCAGAAACTCTTCTAGCGTCTCCAAAAGTTGCCCACCACCCTAATCCTTAGTTATTTTACGATCACCTTTTCCAAAAAGTTAAAGAAAATTACACATTGCATATATATTCTTTCTTTTTTTGTTATTGTAATTTACGTCCTCCAACGTTGTCATATCAGACGATGAATCTGGGGTCCATGGAGCTTAAAGTTACCCGACATTCGTCTTACAGGATACGGGAAAACCCCGGAAAAAGTCTTACCCAGGTAACTCACCCTGACCGAGATTCGAACTCGAGACCTCTTGAACGTGAGGCAGACATGCTACCACCACGCTACCGAGGCGGGCTGCACATTCCATGTCGACAAATACGTATCTTTTGTTATATTTGTAACTATATTCATAATTGATTCATTATATAGCTATAACACTTTTTTCTTTTCTTTTCAGAACGAAGAGAACCTCATAAGCTATTCAGGAAAAATCAAAATAAGCTTTTTATATTTCTGTAAATTTATATGTGTTACGTGAAATAAACTTATTAGAATATGCATTCAGAAAATTAAAAATAGAAAAGTATTTTTCATGCAAAGCCTAGGCTGGGGTGGAGCGATTTTCTTAAAAAACTTTGTGTAACTTCCTTGGTAAATTCTAAGCAATTATCTTACCCATTATTCCAATGCTGCTTTTTGAACTGGAAAGGCAATTTAACCATATTTACCTCCCTTTTATTCATTATTAATTATTAAACGCTGACTAAAAGCATATAGTTCCTCCGCTTTACCCTTTATAATTGGAATCCCCATTATATTCCTAATAGTGAGGGAAAAATCTCGTGACATTTACTGAATTCAGCTTTGACACTCTCAAAATGTTTTGTCTTTATAATAAATGAACCTTTAACCAGGTTAAA
The DNA here is from genome assembly GCA_030765055.1 of Mantis religiosa. Lineage (NCBI taxonomy): Eukaryota > Metazoa > Arthropoda > Insecta > Mantodea > Mantidae > Mantis > Mantis religiosa. The sequence goes on along the minus strand of CM060947.1, from coordinate 231,384,000 downwards.
TTGGACGATGATTGAACCAAATGGATGAGATCATGTTCATCACCAAATAACTCCAGCCCGTGGCTATAATTAAACAACGGTTTCACAAGGAAAAAGTTGGTTTTTCTCAAAATATGTTTTTGATGACTTAATGAAATATCAAAAGTTTCAAGATATTTTATATCATAATACGTAACATGTATGTCTTAATTTTCTGGCAATAACTGGTGAAGTCCTTTGCATTGTTTCTTTGCATTGTACAAGTTTCTTGAAAATCCAACTTTCATTTTTGTGTTAAAGTATTCACAGACATACCTACACATAAGGGTATTTTTCTAAAACTGCTTTTTCTTTAAGTGCCCGCCTCGGTAGCGTAGATGGTAGCGTGTCTGCCTCACGTTCAAGAGGTCCCGAGTTCGAATCTCGGTTAGGGTGAGTTATCTGAATAAGGTTTTTCCGGGGTTTTCCCTTATCCTGAAAGACGAATGTCGGGTAGCTCTAAGCTCTATGGACGCCGGACTCATTTGAGCATAATTTCACCCATTCCATTCACCGTCCGATATGACTTAACGTTGGAGGACGTAAAAAAAACAAAACAAAAAATCTTTAAGCAAGAGATCGAAAATACTTAAGTTAATTACATATTAGTAGAGCCCGGATTTGTTAGCACGATCAAATGGTGAAATGAGCAAGCAAATAAGCACGAAAAATGAAACAAATAAGAACCAAAAATAAGCAAATAAAAATAAAAATTTAATCATAAACGTGTTATTTGGTAGAATTTTTACCTTACTCATGCTTGCTAGTGTAGACGAGAGATTATCTTGAGATTTTTTGTCTCACTTACTGCAATTGTCATATCGGCGGCCGATCTCCTTTGGAACATATCGAAGGTGTTAACTCTTGTTCGTTGGGTTTTAATCATTAGATCACACACACAATCACACTCATTCATACTTCCATACTCTGGGGAAGTTGAGGAATTATCTTGGTCGGAGAAAAATCCCCACGCCCACAGCCGGGAATCGAGCCCGGGACACCTTTGAGATTTTCTTGTGGGAGGCTCCTACGTTTTTCAATGAAAAAAAAATCTCTCAACGTCCCATAACGTTACTGGAACATGCGAAAAGTACCATAGTTCTTTTTTAATGAATTTCCCTTAGATATACGTTTCTGCACCAGAAAGTTTAGTAGAAATGTTACAGTGCCTCGTAACCAGGAATTTTCATTGATACCTTACTGAGTTTCTCAAAGGCAGTTTTAGCAATACTGTGAGTCTCTGAAGACAATGTTACTGAAATTTCATATATCAAAGAAAGTGAATGCTCCAAGGTATCAGCCTTTAACCAAGAACCCGATCGAGTTAAAACTGGCTGAGGAGGTAAAGACAAATTTGGAAGGACTTCATGAATTTTTTAACTCTAATCGGCGACAGTACACTTTCTATACGCTAGAGACAAGAAGATCCACGGTTTTATACCGGCTCCTAACTCTTTCGGCGAGACGATAATGGCTAAGGGTGAAAATTTACTTTTAAATTAATATGATTTGGATAAAATAAGCTATTTTAATTAAAAGCATAAAATACGCAAGCAAACGCCGTATTTCAGTAAAACATCATTTATAAGCATTTTGCTTAGACATCTTGGCTCTACATATTACACATTAATACAATGCTGCCAGTGCCGCACGTCTGAGATGATATAATCCAATTTATTAACACGCGCTCTGCCTTCGCAATATCTGAACTGTAAATGCCGTGTATGTTTTAGGATATCGATTTCGCATTTCTCACGGGATCAAGAACAGGTTGGTTTGGGACCTGGCACGGAGAGGACAATTTATTGCATCCCTATTGTCTCGCTCTGTGCGACAGGTGACTGGGTCCTGGGCTCGCTTCCCGACAACGATTTATTAACCCTTTGTTCCAATATGTTATATGGTCTCAATTTGGTCTGTAATCGAGTGCCTCCCTGTGGTTTCCACTGGAAATGAAGATATGCATTTGACCCACAGTCGTACATGCTCATACTCGATAAATCCGGTCACAAATGAAATAGAATTGGCAATTATTAGGTGCAAAGGCTAACCCTTTATGATGAATAGACATAAGCATGGTGTATAACACATATGAAAACACATGAAATTGTAACATTCACAGGACCTCAATTTCCCTTTACCGTTTCATTCATAAGGATGGAAATTACAAAAGAAACACGAGAAGAGTATATTACGTTGGGAACCATGGCGCTACTGAGGTAATCTGATTGCTGTTGTATGGAAAAACTGTGAGAATGGAAACATATCAAATAACCATAATAATTGTTTGCTTAGTTTCGCTTGAAACTGCACATTAAATGTTCAACCAGATGAATTAACTTTAAAAAGTGTTTTTTATTAATGAATACTCTTTATGTGCTGTGGTTCTCAACGTCCAATCCTATCCTGGGCGTGAAAAACCGATTATTTTGCTCAGAGGCCTCTATCAGGCTTAAGCTTCTTTTACTTCCCTTCCAAAGGAAGGCTGCTAAAGACTTTCACTCCCCAAAAAATAAAGAAAAAGAAAACTCCATTGCCCTCCGCTTTGTTTGAAGCCGAAACCTCGGGAAGGCTAGCATTTAAACCCTAGATCGTGGAGGACGACATTCAACCAGATGGAGCTGCATGTAGTATCAATCAAGAACATTCAGAAGTTGGAAACCTTAAGTAAGAGAACAGTTTGTGGATTTTTGAGTCGATTGTTCTTAAGTGGCACCAATTACATCCAGATTTCTTTTATTCTAGTTAAAACCGGTCTGAAATGTTTTATGTCTAACACCGAACCCAGAGCTTCAAATTTAATAACGATTGGTGCTATATATTTAAATCAGGATAGCTAATAATTATACTGATTTTTTAAATATTTAATTAATGTATTTAATGTGTTTGTTTCCTTATTTCATTTTATTGCATCCGTCCACATTAAATAATTATTTTAATTTCTTTACTTTTTCAAATATTTGAAGAGTTATGTTCATGTATTCATCTATCAGTGTCTCAATGCAACTGTGGAGTATCCTGGCTTTCAGTTCTGCTACTGTAATGCTCAAGTACAGGGCAGTTAAATTATAATTGAACACCCTCACATCATCTCTCTACTGCGCGAGATGGCCGGCAGTCACCGGGGAACTTACGTCGGCAAATGCGGACTAGAATCCTTTACTTTTAACACATGCTGGAAATGCTGACCTTCTGCTCTCAAACAGGCAGCATATCTCGTGTAAATATTTTCACTCACTCTCCGAAGCTCAGTAGTAGGTATTCTTGTGATCTGTTGTGCAATGTTTTCCCTAAGTTGTCGTAGTGTATGAGGATTGAAACGATACAAATCTTGAAACTGAAGCCCTATCGCTACACATGTGTGCTTAAAGCCAAATGATCCCACTAAATGTATAAATTATTGTAACTGGTTTTTTTTTTTCAATCCGTAGAGAGGGGTTTCATTGATTCACAGCTTTTGTTTTTCACTGATGAATCTTGGTTTCATTTAACTGGACGTTTGAATATTCGCAACAGTCGATACTGGGTTTCAGAAAAACCTGTGCTACTTGATAAAACGTCTCGTTATGACCAGAAAATTGGAGTGTTGTGTGCGATAAGTGCTGAAGAAGAAGTCCATATTCTTTGATGAAACAATACCTGCAGAGCGGTATCGCAGGTTAATTCTGAGGTAATTTTTCAATCACTTGACAGAAGAGAAATAGTATGGTTAGTTCCAGCAAGATTCTGCAACAGTGCATAAGGATAGGGCTGCCGAATCATTAAATTAGTAAGAGAGGTGTTTGATGACAAAATAATTAGTGTTGATTTATGGCCTCCTCGTTCTCCTGCTCTAACGTGTTGTGACTTTTATTTATGGTGTCCTTTAAGAGTCAAAGTGTCTCGTTCCTATCCCCATACACTACAGGAACTTAGGGAAAACATTGTACAAGAAATCACAAGGATACCTGTTGCTGAGCTTCGGTGAGAGAACGAGAATATTTACACAAGATATGTTACCTGTATGAGAGCAGAAGATCAACATTTCCAGCATTTATTATAAGGTAAGGATTCTAGTCCGCCTCTGCCGGCCTAAGTTCCCCGAAGACTGCCAGCCGTCTCGCGCAATAGAGGCCGTAAGTGGGTTCGATTATAATTTAATTACCCGTTACAAACGAACAGAAAGAATATTATGTAATATTAAGCCTGTTTGAACTGCGTTACTACGTCACCCTATATAGCTGAGTACTACCCGGTTTTTAATCTCCTTTTTCAACCACCACATAAAAGCAAGAAGCGGAATATATATCATAGATTAAATTATGTGGAGGATCGTACAGCTCCAACGCCTCACCTCATTGCAACCTTTATATATCTAGTGTGAATAGCCTATCTTTGTTACCAATCTATTTGGAAAAACTAGAACCAGGAAATAGAACATTTGATGATGTAACTTTTGTGTAGTCATTCACACGACAGATACACCAACGTCTTACAAAACTGTTTACCTTTCTCTAATTCCGTTTCAGTATGCAGCCACGAAATATGTTTATTTTTCTTTATTATTATTTTCTTTATTCACTGATAAGATCAGATGGTAATCAACAATACAAAAAATGTAATAGATGTAATTTATAAAGGTATCATTTGTTTCTCAATTCTATGACTTTCTCGGAAATGAGCGAGAAATCTTTTGTGCTTAAAAAATAAACATGAAGAATAATTAAAGTGCAGCTGACAATAGAACAACGTAGAAGGCCATGTTTTTCTGATCAAACAGAGCTGAAGGTGGTTTCCTTGGTTTACACCCTACTCCAGTAGAAGCTTGCAAATGCTTGAACGTTGCCCCTGGTTTAACACACGACGATTGCATAAAACCAAATAGCGTTCAGAACTTTCTTGTTTAGAGCAGGAAAGGTGCTACAGTTGTTTGTATTTTGCAACCACCAATCCAATATGGTAATTTTCTAACGGGTCACTGAAATAAATTTACTCAGCTGCTCTATTTGTCTGTTTCAACACAAAAGATGCTTTATTGAAGTAACGCAATGTGAAGCATTTCATTTGCTTGCGCGGGAAATGGCAAGGAAATGAACCTATCTCCTTGTGGCGCCACAGAGCGCTCTAACGGAAATGTGCACAAGCGTTGGACTTCACTCTTTCGTTTATTTCATCAAAGCAGCTTTCCGCATGACGATGAAAAAGAGTAGGACTAGTCTGTAGATGCCGTTACTTGTGAACCAGAGATAATGGTCATGACAATGGCAGAAAAAGAGATAATGGTGCGGTTGACCGCCTGCAGAAGAACTTGCCGCAGGATGACCAAATTAACGGATTCTCGTGGGTGCTGCAGACAGATCACAAACGTCAGTTCCAGTATTTTACTGCAAGTTTTCGACTTCAACAACCCTACAATTTCTACATTCTGTTTATAGCAATTCACTTGAACATTCCATTAAAATGAATTTTATTATTAATTAAATTGTTGTACGTTTTCAAACTTTAGCCTGCACATGGCCAGTTAGAAAGAACGATACATTTCCTATAATTGACCTAATAATGGCTAACCATAAAGACCGGGCCTTAAAGTACTTACAGTCGCCATTAAGGTAGTTGTCTCATGTGTTTATGAGAATTCCTAGTGGTTTACCGGAAAAAACATGAGTCAGTTGGAGAATTTATGTCTTATCGGCACGTTGGCCCTAGTAGCTCAATTGGTTAGAGCGGCTGGACGGAGACCAGAAGATCCGTGGTTCAAATCCCGGCTATGCCATTGTATTTTTCAGTCTGACTCTAATTTTCCAAATTAAATTGTTGTTTGTTATATTAAGAATTTCAGTTGGTATTTAACATTCGCCCTCTTTTCTATTGTTTCATTTTTAACTCTTGGGGTCATATTGGAGCCATTGACTTCAGAAACAACTAACTTAATGATTGTTGGTTTTGCTGTGTTTTACTCTGTGATGTACATGTTAGTACTGTACGGGATCGCTCAGGTGGTTTCGTCTGTAGCCGGCATTCGGGACATCCAGGTTCGATTCCCTACCTGGCCCATTAGTTTTTTCGGGTTTTTTCCCGTGTCGAAAGGCGAATGCTGAGTAAGTTAATTATATCCCCCGACTTTCCTGTCCATTTCATCTCCATTATTTCACATCACCTCTCATTTGGTGGCCTCTTTCAGGGTAACTCGGCGTCTTTTTTTTTTTTTTTTTTTTTTTTTTTTTTGTAATCTACGTCCTCCAACATTAAGTCATATCGGATGATGAATGGAATGATGCTCAAATAAGTCCAGGGTCCATGGAGCTTAGAACTACCCAACATTCGTCTTTCAGGATGAGGGAAAACCTGGAAAAGACCTAATCCAGGTAACTCACCCTAACCGAGATTCTAACTCGGGACCTCTTCAACGTGAGGCAGACACACTACCATCTACGCTACTGAGGTTGGCGTCTCGGCGGTGCATGGCAGGATGATATACTCTGAACCACTTCCTCTTCCGGTAGTCGGTTACAGGTCTCCGAACCGGCTGCTGAGACAATTTCCGAACCACAATAGAAGGGGAATCTCCGTTGTCCTGGACTACCGGGGCAGTTTTCCATCTAAGTAAAACGTAGGGATCCTGCCGTCTGCACTGTCGTGGCTCCTTGGAACGGCCGCTCTGTCTCCTCTCGCCTCATCCTTCCTAACGAGGGCATAGGTACATACCTCCGTACCGTAATCCAATCCAATGCAAGTCCACATAATATAAGAAATTTAAGAAATGATGTTTCAATCATTAATGCTCATTGAAGTATTTCAATTTCTGCAGTTCAATTCACTTATTCAAGATGACAAATGAAAATTATAAAACTGTCAGATTAAACACTTGCTAGCTTGATACAAGAGCAAAATCAGTAGGATTAGGAAACTTACACTGTGCAATATTGGGCGCATCTCCCCCTAATCCTGATCCTGTTATAATATGAACAACTCCGTTTGTACACAAAATCTTCATGTATGCTTCCTACGTGAAACAACTTGTAGAGTAGTAAGTATATTCCCAACTTGTAGAGTAATAAGTATATTCCCTACTTTTCGTGCCTCAGTTCGTCATCTTGGAAATAGATTTAGGGAAAATGGATCCATTCCTGATAAGAAATCTAAAGTGAATCGCCCTTCCTGCAAGAGGGAAAGCTGGATAACATCGGGAAAATATTAGAAAGAACTTTCAGAAAGTTCAAGACAACTTTCAGAAAGCTGTGTAGGAATAACGAATTTTGCTAACATCGGCTTGGAATGCCACTAAACTTTAAAATATGAACACAATCATGCGAGTCGGGTAAATTTCTACAAGTGTTGAATAAAATTATTATTTTTATTACGGGCAACATGTGTTTTTATTTGCATAACTGCTTGAGTGTTAATTCAACATTTATGTGAGAGATGTGTAGACCATAAGAACATCGTTTTCAACATCATCTGAAGGAGATACGAGGTACATGGATATAATTTGCATGAGAAATCTATGCGCTTGAACTTAAAGGATTTTGAATATTCGATTTAGCTGGCAAACAGCGTGATTTTGGATGCCAACAAAATTACAGTCCAAACGAAGTCTCTCGGTAAAATCGCCATAATAAGCAGTATTGGCTTGTGAGTGTACATTTTGGATGTTTATAGACGTTTAGTCAAACAACCCTGAAAGTATGAAATAGCCTCTTCTGCATATTGTTATGATTATTACAAAACTGATGAAACTACAGCTAATAATAATAATAATAATAATAATAATAATAATAATAATAATAATAATAATAATAATAATAATAATAATAATGATGATGATGATGATAATTATAAAGTACAAGTATAATATTCTTCTTATTTTTTACTTCATAGCTTCAAATTCCTCCAGCCATTGTTTCCTGGGTCTGCCTATCGATCTCCCTTTAGGTTAATATTGCATTATTAAGTCTGCATTCTTTCAACATGTTCTTTGCTCATTTGACGTTTTTTTAATCTTTCATTTATTTTAAAAAATTGCTAACTCTTCCCTAATACGTTCGTCATCCGGTCTCTCCGCGTACATTCTTTCACACTTCTTAAAGAATTTCACTTCGGAAGTCTATTTTATTCGGTTGATTTTTTGTTAGTGTTCAAGTCTCACTTCCGTTGCTTGTGAAGGCATAGCCATAACTTTGTAAGTCTTTAATTTTGTTTCTTTGCGTATTTTGTTTCTAAATGTCATATTAATTATTCCATACATTCGTTGAAATTTGTATATTTTATTGTCCACGTCACATCCCTTATCGTAACCAACATGACTTCCCAAGTAGCTAAATTGGCGCACATATTCTACGGTTATTTACAACTATCTTTGTCCAAATAGGTTCTTTTCCTATGAGTGCTAAATGTAATAAGTAACGTATAAATTAAATTGTAGCTGAGAATAAGGATGGTATGGAGAAAGTGGGAGGAATTTTCCACCCTTATGCACATTAGAAAACGAGGGGACAACTTAACACCTTGACTCGCAATACAATTTTTGTACATACTCCGGGGGAGGAACGGATGAGATGAAGGAGCCGCAGAAGACGTAAGGGCTGCAGAACAGGCCTACGTAGACGACAGAGACGCACAGTTTTCTAGCAGCGCTCAGCGGCAACTCGCCCAAGCAACTGAAGGGTGATTCGTACGGCCTCCCTCAAGCGATACTCGGTAAAGGTTGACTCAGTAGTAGAGGCTCAAACGGTCATCCTCTGACGGAGCCGAGGAGCTTCAAATCTTAAGCCTCTGAGTCGTTCAAAGACACCTGAGGAGTCAACTTGTAACGTGAGAGAGGATACCATGACAGCAAACGCCACCTCAGAGTTTGCCTTGTCGACCGGGGAAAAGCACGAAAAAAACGAAGGTCAGTGTTATCAGCTACTAGTAATCGAACCGGGATCTTCTGCTACAGTGAGAAACTTATTCCACAGTGAGCTACCACCACCCAGTAAAATTGTGGTGATAGTATGGAAACAATGTGTGAAAAGACTTCAAAGGTGCACTGTCATTTATTTATTTATTTATTTATTTATTTATTTATTTATTTATTTATTTATTTATTTATTTATTTATTTATTTATTTATTTATTTATTTATTTATTTATTTATTTATTTATTTATTTATTTATTTATTTATTTATTTATTTATTTATTTATTTATTTATTTATTTATTTATTTATTTATTTATTTATTTATTTATTTATTTATTTATTTATTTGTAGTACGTATATTTGGTCCTTTAAGAAATTACATCTTACCAGCTGCGCATGCGTAAAAGTTCCTTAAAGTTACGCAAGTCTAGACGTGCTAGCGACCCTCACAGCACATTTCATCGAGTTTAGGAGTAGCGCAATGAATTTAAACACCGTAGATTTTTAATTACTACGTATACGTTACTTATAACATCATACAAAGATAAAATAAGCAATAAATCCGCAAGTATATGTAGTTCACGGGCTAATAAGCCTGAATTTATCAATATCTTACTACAAGTCAAGGATAAGCATTTTAACTCGTGAACTACATTTACGTTATATACCTTTACTTCAAACTGTAAGCATATTTTGTTACCCGTAAGGTGGTACTTCTCAATTAAGATGTGATTAACTTTGGAGAAAAAAGTAATGGAAGTTAAACCTTTGCATAAGATAACGCCAACTCAAAATATAGATGCCTTCAAGTGAAATTAACAGTTGCTGATGGCCGTACTCGAAGAAAGAATCGAATAAGGGATTGTGCCAAATGAATCACGAAGGTCACGGTTCCGCAGTAGAGTCACGCTATCTGAACATGGAATGCCACAAAAAGACAAAACACTTTCACTGGGTCATTTTTTGTTTCCAAGGAGTGTGGAAGTTGGAACAACGCTTCATTGATTATTTGATTTAACAGCGGCGTGCCCCACTGGCTTTCCGGAATGGGTAGAACATACCTACCCCTTCTACTTGGATTGTTCCTTTCATTCCTGATATATGAAGCTTTACACATTTCGGTTCCTGTCTGGGAATACCATCTCAGTTCACTTGAAGGATCAGGAGATAAACCTGCCTAGTTTTCTAACAGTTTAATGTTTAAACTGAAATAGCTTAACCTCCATATTAATCAGAAATGTTAATATTGTGAATTTGTGTGTTCGTAGAATTAAAAAAAGTATTGTTTGCAGAAATTTAAAATGCTCTTTATTACAAGTAAAACACGCTTTCTACACCCCTTGCAGCAGAAAAATGCCCTGGCACACACAACAGCAGTCTTTAAGGTCTCTCGTTGCTTCACCACACGTAAACAAACGAAATAAATTACTGCGGTACACTTCAAATGTCCACTCACAATTACTGCACAGCTGCACACGCAATTAACAACTCTCTAGCAGCTGACTAAACACTTTGCGGCTTTTATATCTCCAGTCATTTTTCTAGAATGCAGTCGATCACTCGCGACACAGCGAGACAAAGACGGAACTATCCAGAGATCTCTGTCTCTTTCTCGACAAGCGTTCAGCGCTCGCCCACGCGCCGGCTGCGGCTTGCGATAGCGGCACAACAATGCCTCGGTGACAATATTAAAAGCGCTGTCATATAGGTACTTATCAAATTCCATTACTTATTTTAAAAATAATTTTGCTATTATGTACAAACATCTCGAACCTTTCCAAAGCAGCACTTTGCTAGGAATTTTGAATTTGCTACAATTTATATTCGGAAGTGTTACTGTAAAGCTGGTGTATATAATTCATGTTAAACAATTTATGAATTAGGTACTTTTATTTAGCATAATTTCTAAACAAAAATTCAGATATATATTCTTTATAAATCTAGGAACTTCTACTTCATCTACAAATTTAAATCAAGATTTCACTGGAAATGTATGTTCTAAGATACCGTAAACTAAATAAAAGCATTTTTGGAAAATATACAGGAGAATAGTTTCATCCTAACTAAAAGAGGTCAATAAATACCAAACTTGGTGTTGAAGTCAAGCTAGTAGCTTTCCAAAATGAAATACGAAACTTTTTACCTTAATATCCCCCATCTTAAATTACTCTTTACATGGTAAACATTGTCTTTATATTTTCAAAAATTAAGCTATGTTGATAAAATACCATATTACGTTTAAAATATGTATACGAGGGTCGTTTGATAAGTCTGGCAAATTTCCATGAAAAGATGGATTTTTTTTTTTTTTTTGTAACTTTGTGGGTGGTAAGCTGATTATTCAAATGATTGTACAGAAAATGTGAACGTGTTACAATATACAGTTCATTATAATTATAAATCATTATGAATATAAGGTTCAAAGATAAATCTACATTAAAATCCAAACCCATTATCTCGGCAGAAGAAAGGAATAAAAGATCAGATAGAATTAAGAAATACTGGGAACTAAGAAAAGAACAACACATAGGAAAATGATTGATTCAATGTACCCCAAAGAGGGTGGAATGAAAAGAATAATACTGTCGCGAACCCGTTATCTACGATAGCACGACTTGTGTACACAAAGAGCCAGCAAATAAAGATAGCAACACAGATAAGTGAGGTAAATGGAAATTTCTAGTGACTTCTTGATTGATAGAGATTATTCGGTTGCTCGTTTGTTTTAGAACAGTCAAGAAATTATCAATGAAGGTATATATAAGAGATTGTGACACGCCAGATAAGGGCAATCGTGAACAGTAGTAAACAGCTGTAGAGTGTTGTTGTAACGAGAGCTAATGTAATCAGAACGGTGTGGACAAAGATCTTGGCAAGTTGTATTGTGTATGTGACGTAATGCTGCTACTGTAAGTGTATTTCTATGGAAATAAAGAACGTTTTGAACTTCTGCAGCTTGGACTTTTAATTCTACGAACCCACAAAGTCACAATGCAGCTCATTGGTGACAGCCATCTCAAATGGTCAGTGTGATAGCTGCGATTGAAAATAGACAAAAGAGAGTTTCCTGCTGTTAATACACATTTTCATTTGAGGGGCTGGGCTGCCTCACAAGTCAAAATTGAATTGAATTAAGTTCACGCGGACTGTGTACCAACATTGAAGACCATTTATTTTTGTATCAACGAATTTAAACGTGGCCGTGGAAGTACCGAAGATGATTGGTCGCCCAATTGAGGTCACCACATAGGACACCATTGAAAAAATCCACGATTTGGTTATGGAAGACCACCGAATGAAAATTCGTGAGATTACTGAGGCTGTAGGCATCTCAACTGAGCCAGTGCACAATATCCTAGCATGAAAAATCGTCAATGAAAAAGCTGTGTGCAAGATGGGCGCTGCGGTTGCTCACCGTCGATCCAAAGCGCATCCGGAAGAACTTCTACCCAGTGTCTAGCGATGTTTCAACGCAATCAGCATGACTTTCTGCGCCGATTTGTGACCGTGGATGAAATTTGGATCCATTACACACCAGAATCAAAACAGCAGTCAAAACCATGGACAAAGCATGGTGAAAGTGCACCAAAGAAGGCAAGGACCATTTTGTCAGCTGGTAAGGTGATGGCCACTGTTTTTTGGAATTCTCAAGGAATAATCCTGAAACTATTTGGAAAAAGGTAGCACCGTAATTGTTGTCTATTATGCTTCATTGTTGCGTCGTTTGCAACTTGAGTTGACTGAAAAGAAACCGAAATTGAAACGCAAAATGGCACTCTTTCACCAGAATAATGCACCATTGCACATATCAGCAATCGCAATGGCGAAAGTGTACGAGTTGGGCTTTGAATTGGTTCCTTGTTCACCTTATTCACAAGACTTAGCCCCAAGTGACTTCTTCCTGTTCCCAAACTTGAAAATTTAGCTTTGTGGTAAGAAATTCTTATCAAATGAAGTGATAACACTGGGCAACAACAAATAATTTTTGAATGTTTCGAGCACTTCATGAGGCAATTCCTACTAATTTTGTGCTAAGAAAAACAAATATGACAATGAACAACTTTTATTAGCTCTAGTTTCTATGATATACACAAGGTGGAAGTATTACATATTAACGGATTGAGAGAAAAGGATACATTTTAATTACATACATGCTAACAACAATGAACGTGCATTTGATTTTTTTAACTGGTAATTACATGATAAGAGTTCTAAATTGCTGGAAAAATACTTCGCAGATAGTCGTGTCTGAAGAGAATCATGTGGTGGCCTATTGACTTCGTCGTCTTTTAGCTTGCCTCTTGTGATGGAGTTCCGCAGAATCCCTATACAAAGAGCAACAGTAATCCGCAAGCATTACTTCATTCCAACGGCCCTGATATCTTTGTTCCATGACAGAAATGTCCTGATGGAATCTCTCCCCATGTTCATCACTAGGTGGGAGTGGAGTAAATGGATCTTAAGGGACATGTTGCATCCAAGGTTACAGTATTTCTGCAGGAGTACTGTCACCAAATGCTTGTAGTTGTCATATACGGTATTTTGACAGGTGTGCCAACTTCCCCCCAAAAATTCCCCCAAATTTAAAATCTTCAATGAAATATCACTTTATCTTCAAAATAAGAGCTAATCTATCATTTTTATGGTGATTTTTGAATTCGGCAGATGGAAATACATATACATTCACTATTTTTAAGCCCGAAACATTTTCATTGTTGCCCAATGTAATCAACGTCAACGAGTATTTTGCAGGCTTTGACTGAACCTAGTTTTCAGAAGGGATGAAAAAGCTCGAACATCGCTGAACCAAGTGTATAGCCATCAATGCAAAGCTATTTCGAGAAATAAGGTGAGATGTTCAAGAAAAAAAATATATATTGGATTTTTACCAGAATGATCAAAGGACCCTCGTATGAGCAAATGTCTATCTTGAATTTACTAGGATTAAGCTGTGAAGTCCTCTTCTTTCTGAATGTGATTTCTATACCGTTATACAATTCTGAGACATCGACAAAAACTTAGAACACAAAACATCTAATTTGTTCTCTTGGCGCTTCCTATTCTGTAACATTGTTGTTCAGTTTTCGAAACAAATTACTCAAACAACGCTTTAATGTAAATTAGTATAATTTCATTGTTTACTAAAAGATGGTGACAAAACAAGTTAAACATGGGCTGTTTTATCTTGCTAGTGATCTCCAGTGGAATCTGATACCAGCATGTTGGCAAGCGTGAGTCAGCAATAGTGGAATTCCTAGCAGGTGACTATACCGCTATGCTGTCACCCACACCACAATCAACTTCCGTTAATTTCCTCGCGTGCGCCTAACTTCAACACACGCAACACAAATATGTGTAGAACGTGATACAAACACGCAGTCAAATCAGCCCATAACGCACAAACGTGGACAAATTAACTTTACAATGGCACAACGCTTCTTTTCCTTTACTTAGGGAATTAACTCATAGACCTGTTTCCAATTATATGTAACTGCCATCCACATTTCTTGCCCATATATTGAAATAATTAATAAAACAGCGAAAAACTAGTTGTACTGTATGTGTTTTTATTAATTTATTAGACAGCATATTCCATTACATTGTCAGTAATACTATATGCTTGGGTGCACAATTACTTTAAGTTTTCTTTTCACTATTGATTTACGTATCAGATTTACTTGAAACTGGCAATTCTATAAACTAATATGAATATTTTCTTCCTGCTTAGCTATCTATAGATTACCGAAGTTGAATTGGTGTTAACCCACGAAGCCTTTTTTTTTTTTAATTTACGTCTTCCAACGTTAAGTCATATCGGACGATGAATGAAATGGGTGAAATGATGCTCAAATGAGTCCGGCGTCCATGGAACTTATAGTTACCCACCATTCGTCTTCCAGGTTAAGGGAAAACCCCGGAAAAATCCTTCTCCAGGTAACTGGCCCTGACCAAGATCCAAACTCAGGACCTCTTGGGGGTGAGGCAGACACGTTAACATCTACGCTACCGAGGCGCACGCGCGCGCGTGCGGAATTATTACGTCCAGCCGTACGTATTTCATCACATCAAAAAATTCTACACCAAGATTTGACCAGAAATATATATTTCGGGGCTTCTTGAATTAACAAAACAAGATGGCAAAATGTGTGTGTGCATTTACGCGCGGGGTTTTGAGACTAGATAATTTTAAAACAAAAAAATCCATTAAATACCACAAAATCAGGTGTTATCTATGGACGGTGGTTTAATCTACAGAAAGCACGGCTACAATGTCCCTAAAACGCCAATGGCGCGACGAAAACTAAACATATGAAAAATAATTTTGTAAACACAACCAAAACTTTTAAATCCGTGAAATTTTCAACAATCTATAAAATTATTAAATATCAGAACACGTAAACTATAATACTCTGTTATTTCTGTATATTAAAACTGGAAATTTATTTCTTCGTTTATTTGGCTACTGGGATGTTTTTAAAGTGAATACGTATATTTTCTTGAGTAAATTATATTTTTGGCACTGTCAGCTTGGATTCCAGGCTATTAAATTCAAAGTAAACTGCTAAAAATTAATTATTACGACATGTTTGTGTATACCTTTGAGTTTGAGAAATCTTCAAGTTGATGTCATCTCACATTCAAGAGTCCATGATTTTGTCACTGGCTGACATACATGTTGGATTTAAACTGAACCATAGTGGAATTCAAGCAACACAGTTCTACCATAACGTGTTCACCTTCTTCGTCAAATTAATGAAAACTTGTTAAAATATTAAACTGTTACATTGATGTCCTTCGGTTGCTAGTGAAATTCAAACAACATACAAATTAAACACAAATAAAGTTGTACACACCGATTTTGTTTGTGTTGAACCGCTGTAATAAACATTAACAAAATCGTATAACCTTGCCTGTGTTTTGTTTGGTTAACGTAATGGTATTTAAACACCTGCTTTAAAGCCAATTACATTAACCATTTGTTTTACTCTCACACGTTCCAACCAGTTAGAAAGGACTCACTGCAAACGGTTCTGTTTTTCTTAATGCGATATCAGAGGACTAATACTAGCAATATTAACTATCTTAAGCGTCGCTGAAGTTGCTATGGGTTGAATTCCAGACAGATGTCCTTAGTTGCGTATTCGCTTTTCTCTAAGGTCTTTTATTTAAGCTTTTTGAGGAGGACCCTTATATGTGGAACCTTGGGTAGCGGTATTGCCTGCCCAATTCTGTCTTCACCAGGAAACAAGAAATCCTGATACAACGGATTTGAACCCACAACCTATGGAGCTGTCACCGAGCTGTTTGGTCTTTATTTATTCTCAGGAAGTATTATAGAAAATTTTACTGCACCTATTTTAAGTTGGAGGAGTACCAGAATCACATTTTACCGGAATTGCCACTTCAGAGGTCCACTGAACGAAAACGCCATTTTAGACAAAGGACTGTGTTTAGACACCAAACATGACTCAGAAACTAGGAGATAGATAAATGCTAAATTCAGTAATTCAATTACAGCATTTCTCAAAGTTATGGCACGAACTTGTTAAAACAATACCAACCCAAACTAATCTTCAAATGAAAATACCTGCATTATTTTATATAAAATAGTTTTAAAATGGTTTCATACTCCGACTTAAGAGCTAAAATGCAAATCCTCAATTTTCTGCAAATAGTTTGTGATGTTTCTCTTGTTGGCCAAAATCACAGAGTTTATTAAAACAGGCAATCAGAAGTTCTGCCATTTTCGAAAAATCCAAGCTGCAAGTTAACACTATCCTAGTCTGTCATCTACCGGATATGCCTGAAAGTTTACAATACTTTCTATTTCAAGATCTTGTTACCTTCAATAAACATCTGAAAAGTGTTTTCAGATGGAACGAAGCAATTATTGCTTAATTTGAAATAATTCGTAAGCAAAAATATAAGGATAACGAATATATGCAAGCTGGTCACTGTTGGAGGTAGTTCAAGTTTTCTGTTCCGAAGGTCAGCAATTTTGATTAAGGTAAAATATGTACCTTGACAAATACCTCTCCTCTTCAGTGTTTTTTTTAATTTACGTCCTCCAACGTTAAGTCATATCGGACGATGAATGGAAATGGGTGAAGTGATGCTCAAATGAGTCAGGGGTCCGTGGAGCTTAGAATTACCCGACATTCGTCCATCAGGATAAGGGAAAATCCCGGAAAAAACCTTATCCAGGTAACTCACCCTAACCGAGATTCCGGACCTCTTGATCCTCTTCAGTTAACCTTGGTAATCAAATAGTTCATAACTATAATACAGAACAAAAGTGTACAATCATTATAACACATAATGTACGTAAAAATTAGCTAAGAATTTTCGAAATATTGCCAATTATCCATTTTATTTTTCCTCTTCTCTTTACGAATTTGAAGCACTTCGTTGTACCATGACTGTATATACATATGTGGTTTTCAAGCAGTTTACCGTATTCCCAGCCATATGAGTGCTTACAGCTAATATATGAACAGTCTGTATTTCTAGTGAAGTGAAGGAGCCTCGGGGAAAATAATAATCCCGCGTGTTAATGAATGTGTAATTTCTCATACAGAAAAGAGCGTCATGAAGTGTTTATACCATATAAAATGAACCAACAAGAAACTGTATGTAGGTCAAGTGCACGCTTTTAGAGTTGAACTAAATAATTACCTTGTGAAACCAACAGACTGCTCAGAAACTTGATTCACTTATTTAAAGCGAGCGTGACCAAAAAACTTAATGAACTTCGCATTGATTTTACATGAAACATTCATTACTTGGTCTTAAAATAGTTTATACAAACGTCACTAACACTGTCTTATAAAGTTCTAAACATGAAATGGGAAACGAGGCTAGAACAAAACATCATAGTCCGTATGCAGATAGGCTGCGAGTATGCCCGCACATTACAAACATGTCTGGAGTACTGTAAACCTTATATGTTTGTATTCTTCAGTAGTGTAAATGTAATGCTGTTATAATTATTAGCGGTATAATTTACATAATACCAACTAAGCTTGAGAAAATGGGAATTTAAATACTAAACTAAGGGGGGGGGGACCGGACACTTCTATGTTGGCTTGTATGTTGCAATATATTAACTCGTTATTAAATATTATGGTAGGCGTTTGTTGTCATGGGAATGTGTAGGCCATGCTCATTTTTTTATAAACAAACCATTGTAGTCGAATGTGTAATTACCTCAGCTATATGTAGAAAGCCTCAGTTATAGCAAATTTGTTCATTATCATTATTATTTTATATTTTCATGTTGTGAGTGTAAGTGGGGTTGTCATATTTGATTTTAAAAACATGCGAGCTGAAGATGGAGCTCGAGCCGTAACTCTAAACGATGATTTTTTTCCTCGTAATTTACGTTGTCACATCGGACGATGAATAAAATGGGTGAAATGATGCTCAATGCGTCCGGGGTCCATGGAGCTTAAGAGTTACCCGACATTCGTATTTCAGGATAAGGGAAAACCCCGGAAAAACCTTATCCAGGTAACTCACCCTGACCGAGATTCGAACTCGGGGCCTCTTGAACGTGAGGCAGACACGCTACCATCTATGCTACCGAGGCGGGCTCTAAACGATGATGATTGCAGTATACGTTACATTGCAAATGTCATGAATATGGCTAGAAGCACAGTCCATGACGCCATAAAGCCATATAGAGACACAAGAATACACCAAAAGATAAGGTTTGGATCGTTCGAGAACTACAAATCAAAATGAAGACAGGTACCTGGCATTGACAGTTCGTAAACGCAAGCTGCCGGCTACGACCATAGCTCAACAATTTAGCACGCATGGACGCCCGATTTCAGCCAAAACAGAAGGATGAAAGCAAGTGAACTGATATCCAGTAGACCTAAAACTGTTGTGACGTTGCTTAGGAGGCACAGAGTTGAACGACTGCACTTTGCAAATGATCATAGAGGTTGGAGAAATGAACGGTGGAGCCGTGAGATGAGTCCCGTTTCAATCTGCACTCACCTGATGAACGTGAGAGAGTCTCAAGATGGAGGGCAGAACGATTTGCAGAATGCTGCATTTCCGAATAGTTACCGTTTGGAGCTGGTGGAATAAAGGTTTGTGCAGGAGTTTCTATGGATGCTCCTTCTGATTTACTTCTGGTAAAAAATGGAAATTAACAGCCCAGCCAATACGTACATACAGGAATGTTTGGCTACTTTACAGGAATTGAAGCAAGCAGTTGCTGAAGAATGGGAGCATATTCCTCAAGAAGCCATTGCTAATGTGATCGAAATCATGCAAAGACGTATGCATACAGTTATTCGATCCAGAGGAGATACCACCACTTATTAAAGTGTATGTTTGACGTTTAAAGCACCTAAAATATCTTCACAGATAAAACAAGCATTTCATTGATTTACGTTGCGCCGATCCTCGCCAGAGGGAAGGATGCAAACTTTTTTAAGAAATACAACGGGATGACAGTAAGGCAACTAGGAACCGATGGATTAAATGTAGAAAGGTATACGGCAACACCTAACACAAGGTGAAGGTGTGCCCCTTGGATCTGTTTTAAATATTTTATTTCACCCCTTCGTTAAATACAGGTTAAATATTCCCTGCCGAGTATCTAGCTATCTACAACATCGAAGGAATGTACACATATATGTTGCACATATTTAGTTCGTATATTTTTCTTTCTGATTCCTTCCTTAACTTGAAGATTAGTCTCACCAAAACATTAAAGTGCCAACAATTCTATGATTTTACGAACACAAGGCCCCAGGCCAGAATCAAGAAGCACGTTTCAAAATAAACATATTATTATATGTTAGGATCCGCCACTTACCCCTTACCAGCTGAGTCACTTACACCGACTGGCACAAGGGTACAGACCCACTTGTGAGCAAAGTTCGGCTCAAAAACCCCAGCGCCACCAGGTGCTTGAGGAAAAAAACGGCGGTAACTCCAGCCTAGATCACGCGGGCGGTAAAGCAGTGAGCGGCCGGCTCAACGTACCTGTAGGTTTGCTGTTGTAATTTAATATGCTTAACAAAACAAGTGCTTGTTTAAAAAGACATTCTTTCATTTTAAATAATGAAGAACAAAATATAGAAAAGGCAAACAAAACATAATCAAATATATAAGAGTTTTTTTTTTTTTTTGTCCCTGAGTGTATTACTAAAATTCCTTCACTATAAGTGTATAAGGAAGTAATTCCAGTAGCACAGTAACCTTCCTGTAAAATGTATTTTATCCTTAATACTTTCACTGGAGCTTGAACCTTTATCTTCGTGTGTCAGATGCTTATGGTGTGTGTGCAGCTTGTGGGATAACGAAAAGTACCTTACTTTCATGCACTATTCCACTTTCATTCATTTTAATCTGTGAGTGGAACTATGGAACATGAAACTTAATATAAAATTTGGTATTTATACAATGGCTGCGTCAGATGAACAAAAAGCACCCAGTCAAATTTGAAGCCAAAACCCCTGTAATGCGAGCCACAAACGAAGCCAACAGCTTTTTGGTCAACGTTAGCAAGTTATTCTATTTGTCATCATTTAAACACTCCTATAAAATCGGTACATTTGGTTGTGTACAATGAATCACTGAAATTTGGCGAAAAATTGCAACAAAAAAGAAGATATCTTATGCATTTTACTTAGCTATATACTTTATTACTGTAGGCACAACACTTATATTTTAATATATTTTTTAAAATGTTTCCTAGGTTATTTTGTACTCTGAATACTTCATAAAAAAGAAGAAAATAGTTCCTACGCACTTTTAGCCCTTTGTATTGCACTACAAATGTTATGGCAGTTCCTGTGTGTTCAAACCGTATTGTTGCCCCCCCCCTTTTTTAAAATATATATTAGAGTTATTTTTCTACATTTTTTCTTTGTCAAGCTTTTCTTCACCACATTTTCTGGTATTAGTGACCACAAAAATAGCAAAATCATATTTTAGAATGATAAAAATGACTAGTGCTGTTATTGATGCTCCCTGCTGTTAGCAAAAGGTACAGATATTTTGAAAAATAATTGCTGATAAATTTTAATCAAAATATACGATATACAAATCATTGAAGTTAGCAATCTTGATACATCCTGAGTGTGATATCTTCAAAGCGAATGAGATAAAATGATAAATTTAATATTGGCAGTACAGGGTTTACGACTTTTCCTTAAAGAACCTTCAGAACTGTTTCCAAACCCTGTAGATGGAATGCCATAACTGGTAATGTGATTGAGACTCGATACCTCATTATATATCTTCTTGGCATCACTGGGGGTAATCGAACCACAGTAAACTAGAGCAGAAGGAAGGGTTGTGGTGGAAGCTTCCAATTTTGCAAATAAAAAGTTGGTGCGTTAATGGTCGCCATGATAACGTAGAGCGTCTCGACTAGCGGGTCACCCTGGGTCAAATCAATGCGACAGGGCGTGTCCCCCACCCCACCCTGGTCCAGGTTAATCATGACCCTGGACTGTTTCCCTCATTAACAACATTACCGGTAACACCCTACACTAACCACCTTAAATCACTCAGTCACCTTAGTTCTGTTTGTTTCCGTAACAAGTGGGCTCGCCAAACACGCCGCCAGCTTTCTGTACATAACCATAGTTTGTTTAGTGTTGGGAGATTAATCCACTAAAATTAGTAATGTTTATCATTATATATACTAGCAGAATGCTGGCACCAGCTTCCAGGCTTTTGGCAGGGAATACTAGACATATTTTTTTACACTTAATGAATTAAAGCAATTACAACATTAGTGATATTCAATTTTATTAATTAGATCGCCTTATATCATTCACCATTTATTATGAAAATTTAACAAATTACTCCCCCTCTCCAATGGTTTTTGGCAAGTCGTTTCATGCGGAACATTTACCACCCTTTGAAGGTAGTTTTTGTTATAGAACTTATAATAATTTTGAGCAGAAATACTGAGAAACCACATTCGCTCCTGCTTAATGTCAAAACTTTATCTCGTCACTTAGTTCGCTATCAGAATCTGATAGCACCACGAGTTTCTTTACCTTTATAAACAATATGTTGGCCAAATTTGGTCGAAATCTGCGTAAATATGTATAGAATATATCCAGTCGTTGCTCTGCTAAATGCACCCAAAATTATATTGCAATTAAAAATACGAAAAATAACCAAACTTCAGTGGAAATTTAAAATAAAAAGTGAAAGTAATGTAATAAAAATGTGTGAAAACACCAATGCATCAATATACCTTAATACTCGTATTTGGTTACTGGAGATGAGCCCCCTCTGTAGCATAGGCGTAAGCGTGTCTGCCGCCACGTTCCAGAGGTCCCGAGTTCAAATCTCGGTCAGGGTAACGTATCTGGATAAAGGCTTTCTACTCGTGGTTTTCCCTTATCCTGAAAGATGAACGTCAGGTAATTAAGTTCTATGCCCGCCTCGGTAGCATAGATGGTAGCGTGTCTGCCTCGCGTTCAAGAGGTCCCGAGTTCGAAACTCGGCCAGGGTGAGTTACCTGGATAAGTTTTTCCGGGGTTTTCCCTTATCTTCAAGATGAATGTCGGGTAACTCTAAGCTCCATGGACCCTGGACTCATTTGAGCATCATTTCACGTAATTCATTCACCGTCCGATTAGACTTAACGTTGGAGGACGTAAATTACAAAAAAAGTTCTATGAACCCTGGGCTTATTTGAACATCATTTCACCCATTTCATTCATCGTCCGGTATGACAACGTTGGAGGACCTATATTTAATCAAAAAAACTGGAGATGACCCTGGAGTCAGAGCATAAAAATTAGTACCACAAAATTTCTGGTTACTACATAAAAATGTTAAAATACACAATTTATCTAAAAAACATTTTTGCGTCACTTCCAACATAACGGAGCTATTTCCCTCTAGTTTCCAATATTGCATACTTTTTAAAGCACATGGTCTTGATTTATTTATTTCTCGCGACGTCACGAAAACAGAGTATAACTTCAAAGCCAACATACGACGACCTGCGTTGTAAATATTTTATTACTTCTCCAAACTTCCTGTACGTACCACGTGCAGTGGTACAGTGACACCATTTCTGCAAGCTTTTACACTGATTAGCATGAGGTATGTCCACAGGCGGCAGCACGAGAGGATTCGTACACGTCCCGTCATTCAAAACAAACCCGGTGTTCATATCTCAGATAAGTACATTTTACAAATATATTTTATTTTGAAACAACATTGATATAAAATGCTTTTACTTTCTCTGCCACTTATCTATAGCAGGTAAGCAGAGGAAGTATTGCACTTTATAAAAAATGCGATATCTATATTTCACCGGAAGTGTTGGTTTTGAGGTGCCGCTGTTTACAGAAATACACGTATAGCCAAAACTAAAACAAAACAAAAAGTATGGTCGAATACATATCGAACTTCATATTTAAACTTAAATCTTCCAAATTTGCAGCACAAATATTTTCAAGAAATTCTCTTCTCAAACAACCCATTATTCGTAAAATGTAACTTTTTATTAAAAAAAAAATAGTTCTGAATATTTTTATTATTATGGCGTAGATAACTTGTGTCTTAAGATTCTGTGATAAAGTGGTGTTGAGTTTTCTATGAAGAGCTTGGGATCCCCATTCCGAAACCCTTAAATAACATAGGAAAAGCTTACTACAAAAAAAGTAAAACTTGCTGTAAGAAATAATCATTTCTTTCGCACTAGCCGTGTGTAAGCTAAGGTTTGAATGAGTAGAGCCAGACTGAAAAATTCAACGCCATAGCCGGGATTTGAACCACGGATCTCCCGCTCTCCGTGCGGTTGCTCTAAACCACTGAGCTACTATGGCCGACATGACATTAAATTCTTCAACTAACTCGTATGTTTCCCGGTAGACAGCTAGGAGTTCTCATGTGCTATGAGACACGCACCTTTTGTGGCGACTTACTATGCTGTAAGTACTTAAGTCCCAGACTTCATAGTTAAACCACTATGTTTATACAGGTAAATTGATAGAAATAATAATTTCTTTCACACTAGCCGCGTGAAACTCTGGCTCTAATCATTCAAACTTTCTGCAAAATATGTTTACGCCTACCTCTATGGTGTGGGTAGTGGTCTGGTTCACATTCAAGAAGTCTCGAGTTCGAATCTCGGTTAATGGGTTACCTGGATAAGAATTTTTTCCGGAGTTTTTCCATACCCTGAAATCTGTCGAGTAACTCGAAGCTCATTTATCACTTCATCCATTTCATTCTATGTCAAAATTTATGCTATTCACTTTTCCTAGGTAAATGTTGCTACTGCGTTGAATTTTTATATATTTTATAATTTTTAGAATTATTAAGACGCCATTCGTTTGTTTTTAGTAGCCACACACTGAAATATACAAGGACGAGTCAAATGAAAACCTTAATATTTTTTAAATATTATTTATTGTCCAGAAGTGGTACAAAGCTATCACTTTTCAACATAACCTCCCCCACGCTCAATGCAAATCCTCCAGGCGCTCACAAAGTGCATAAATGCTTTTAGAAATAAAATCTTTTGGTTGTCAGCGCAATCACTCTTGCACCGCGTGGTATACCTCTGACCCATGACTAGTCTGTAACCATGCTGCAATGTCATTCAGTGTCACTCGGCGGTTTTCCTTCACTATGGCTTCAACTGCTGCAATGTTCTGTGGAGTCACAACTCGTTGTGCCTGACCTGGACGTGGAGCATCTTTCACTCAAGTCACACCATTTGCGAACTTCCTACTCCATTCGTAGATTTGCTGCTGTGACGAACATGCATCACCGCACTGAACATTCATTTGTCGGTGAATTTCAATAGGTTTCACACCTTCACTACGCAAAAACCGAATAACAGAACGCTGTTCTTCTCTGGTGCAAGTCGCAAGTGGGGCGGCCATCTTTATACTGATACTGCGAGGGTATATGTGCATCTGCACTATGCTGCCACCTACAGGCCATTCTGCAAGCTGTTTGTAGCACGCTTACCAACTTACAGGATAACGGCGTAAAATTTCGATTTGTTATTACAAATTTAAGGTTTTCATTTAACTCACCCTCGTAAAAGTCAATGTTTATAATAAAGAATGTCTGTAAAAATTTATTTAAACTGAACTAGAGCTTTTACTAACTCTCAGTTTAGCTTCCCACTTTAGCCTAGACATGGCACGCGTGACAAAACTTTATCATTGATTGGCCTTATACTGTAAACGATGAAGCTCTATGTGACTATTGGGGTATATACGAGGCATGTTTTTTAAGTCAGTACCGTTTTGCGATTCCGTCGTCGCAGCGCTACCGTCGGCGTTCCGCGCATGCGCGCTGGTTACCTACATCTCTTGTCTATGCACTGACGCCATTACAGTCTGATTCTTTATTGTATACGTTGGTTACTGAGTGTATAAGATGCCTCCGACAATCGTGAGTCCCACCGATTGCGAAGTACGGGCTGTTATACGATTTCTTAGTGCTAAAGGCGTAAAACCGATCGATATTCACCGTGAGATCTGTGAAGTTTACGGACAAAACACTATGAGTGATGGAATGGTAAGGAAATGGGTGAGAGCATTTAAAGATGACCGCACAAATGTGCATGATGAAGAACGGAATGGGCGTCCTTCGGTCGTTACTGAAGATTTGGTGCAGAAAGTGAACGAAAAGGTGACAGAAAACAGACGCTTTACAATTTCATCATTGTGTGACTATTTTCCTCAATATACTCGTGTTTTGTTTCGCATTATGACCGAGAACTTGAAGTACCGGAAATTGTGTTCACGTTGGGTTCCGAAAATGTTGACGGATTTGCACAAAACCCAACGTTTAGGCAGTGCATTGACTTTCCTTGAGCGGTATCACAATGAAGGTGAAGATTTTTTAGACCAAATTGTTACTGGTGACGAAACATAGGTGGCCTACGTCACACCAGAATGGAAACAACAATCCATGGAGTGGCGACATTCATCATCACCCACAAAGGTGAAGTTTAAGCAAACAATTTCTGCCCGGAAAATCATGTGCACAGTTTTTGGGACAGAAAAGGAGTATTGCTAGTGGAGTTTCTGCATCGTAATGAGACAATCAATGCAGCGTTTTATTGTGAGACATTGAACAATCTGCGCCGTGCAATCCAGAACAAAAGACGTGGCAAGTTGAGTAAGGGTATCGTTTTGCTGCATGACAATGCCCGTCCACATGTGGCTAATCGAACCAAAGATCTCATCAAATCTTTTCAATGGGAAACTGTAGATCATCCTCCATACAGCCCTGATTTGGCGCCCAGCGACTACCATTTGTTCCTGCACTTGAAGAAACATCTGGGCGGTCAGCGTCTTCAAGACGATAACGAAGTCAAAACAGTTGTGATACAGTGGTTAACACGTCAGGCGGCAGAATTTTATGAGGGGGGTGTTCAAAACTGGTGCCACGTTATGACAAGTGCGTCAATATTCACAAAAATTAGGTAGAAAAGTAGATTAAGGCACAGGCTTTCATGTAAAAATAAAATTATTGTGATGTCTATGCACGTCTTTTTTTAATTCCAAAACGGTACTGACTTAAAAAACATGCCTCGTATTAACCAAAATGTATCTGAAAACGTCTTATGATTTATCTGAGAAAATGTGAAACATTTGGGAAATCTAATATTACATCAGTATGTCGTCATGAAGCTAAGTTGTGCGGTATGGAAAACCGAATATCCATGATCTGTATCTCGGCTATAGCAATACGTTTTCAGTCTGCCTATCCAAATTTGTATAAGAATGTTTTGTTGAAGAGAAAATTACGCCAATAAACAGTTTCTCCATCTCTGCCATGACCATTTAAAAGATCTATAAGCATTTTACGTGTATGTCTGCACCTTAGCGCTATGGATTCTAATATACATCTCTGGTATCCGGCAAAGGAATGGCCTCTGGTTCAAACCCACCGTCTGAGGAAAGCTAGGAGCTACGATAGGAAGCGATCCCTAAATGAGCGGAGGTTGGACCAGCTCCTTCGCTGGCTCTAAGGCCACAGGATATATTTATTTATGTATTTAGGAATAATTATCACAAGTGACAGCAGTAGGGGACCGAGGGCTGGCAGTACGGTAGCAGTTTGCCAGTGTGTCCATCAGCAAAAATTCCAATTATATCTCAGATCGGCTCATATTTTAAAATCTTTTTATTCTAATACATGTATACGAGTGTATTTCAAAAGGAAAGTTCCCGCGCCTCCCTAGGGGCAGTTTATATACAAAGTTTTATCTGGTAACTAATAACCCTATAATGTGTATCCAAAATCGAATTGCGACGTGGAGAGCGCGGGCCCACAAGACGAATGTCAAGTAATTTCAAGCCAAGCGAGAGGAACACTGTGGGTCCTGTTCAGGAGCAGCCAATAAGCGCAGATGAGAAGATTTAGGGCTTAATAAAAACGGTGGATGTAACGTAATAATGGCCAATTTATTGCTAACAGCCTTTGTGCACAGACTACGTGCAACAATGTGATAAAAGCCATCTCTTCGTACACTAAAATTATATTGGCACAAATAAACCGCGAGTTTTCATTACAAACACACGTTTTGAGGATCCCCTGCTCCTTAAATAGATATTTTTGTGAAGAAAAAGAAGGCGTGTTTGTAAACAGTGTAACTTAAGAACCAAAGGTTGGTAGCTAATTTGGTACAGCATCTACCAAAGACACGACAGGAGGATTTTTAAGAAAGTTCATCCACTCCAAACTAGCTTTTACATGGATAAATTTGCCTTATTGTTGGTAACTCAAAAATAGCTGTAAGATATACCGTATGTTCAAGTTCTTCTCGGGAAAATGTCAGATGGCTTATGGCTTGTTTTCCGAGATCTTGAATACTTTCGTCGACAAGAAACCTTCAAGTTTTATTTTGATATACCGCATGTTTAACGTGTTTTATTGATGAATAAAGTACGTAACCTAACTCTATTCTTCTTTCTGTCAGGTAACCTACTTTTGTTAAGTTAGTAAACCGTAAGGCATAGACAAAATCTTCCTACACAAAACTGCAGAAAGCATGCAATTTATGTCAATTTTTTGTGATATTAATGCCCGATTTCACCAACAGATGTTAAAATCGACGTTAACAAATGTAACGTAACAATTTTAACAGCACTAGTAATACTGTTAAATTTCTTGTTTTCTGAAAATGTTAACAAACACGTGTTAACGCCAAGAAACTTGTAAATATTACAGCTATAGAAGGCTATGGATGTGTCGTATTACTTTCCGAACGTACTGCGATGCGCTTTTGTTTTGATTTTAGTCTGCACACGGCTAAAACAATGGCCAATAGACAAAATCGTAAACAAAAGCCGTGAAACAAATTTCTCATCGATGTAGAAAGAACTGTTAATTGAATTGGTAACGAAGTATGAGGATATCTTAGAAAATAGCAGGACGGATGTGGTGAATGTAAAAGATGTGACGTGGGAAAAAAATTGGAAACGAATTTAATTTTAACGCATGTATCATTACTAGAAACACGAAACATCTTCAGTATTACGTAAATTTAAAACGAGGAGCGAAGAAGGACAAGTGACTTGAATGTTTCAAGACAGGAGGTGGACAGTGTATTATCCACATAATTCAGTGAATTATAAAATCGCAAAGTTATTACTACTCCAAGCAAAGGCGAGATCGGCATATTCCTTTCGATGCATGTTCTAACTCAGTATTACGTAAATTTAAAACGAGGAGCGAAGGACAAGTGACTTGAATGTTTGAAGACGGCAGGTGGACAGTGTATTATCCACATAATTCAGTGAATTATAAAATCGCAAAGTTATTAATACTTGAAGCAAAGACGAGATCGGCATATTCCTTTCGATGCATGTTCTAACTCAGTATTGCGTAAATTTAAAACGAGGAGCGAAGGACAAGTGCCTTGAACGTTTCAAGACGGGTGTTAGAGAGTATATTATCCAAATAAATCAGTGAATTATAAAATTCGCAAAGTTATTAATACTTGAAGCAAAGGCGAGATCGGCATATTCCTTTCGATGCATGTTCTAACCTCTCTTGAACTTGCGCAGTAACCTTCATAGCAACATGTTTCGACAGTCTATACCTCCGTAGAAAATTTTCTTCTGATAGTTCCTCAAAATAATTTCTCCTCATAGGTCGTACTCTATTACGAATGCCATTTTGACGGTCTTAAATATAGCAAATCGACAACAACAGCTGCGTTCACGCCCGCCATCTTGACTATTTAAAATTGTTAAGGACTTAACAACAGAAATTTGACTTGCTAGATTAACAAGAGATTTAACACGAGTGTTAAACTAACACTTGTTGGTGAAATACACTTTTTATTATAAACTATTGGTAAACCCATGTTAAGTCTTAACATATGTTGGAGAAATCGGGCATAAGCATATTTGAGATATTTGTCATTAGTTTGATTTGTTATTTTTTTCAAGTTGTACCTACGAGCACATTTCTAATGCATTTTCCTCTATGGTTATGCGAGCATTGAGTTCCAAAGCCACCGAATACAATGTAGTATGTAAATGAGCAATAAAAGTTTATCTCGATAGAGAAATAGAGAATAGAGAAATTCGTGTGAATACAAAAAGAATTTGTGCTATAATCTGTCTCAAACTAGAACGATGCTCTCCCAATCAGCACCTAAGGCCATTCCTTTAAAGTACATCTCTCTCTCTTTCTTGCTTCCCATGTTTACAACAGGACTGTTCTAGTTTGAGACAGACTATAACATAATTCACAGTAGGTGTGCAAGACTATCAGGTTTACCAGCAACAAAGCCATTAGATGTCGTCGTGACTACCGCAGGAATGCTACTGTGCATTCAGGCTTGCTTCTATGTTAAGTGTGGTTACCATAGCAACAGATTGCTTCCGACTACGTGAACAGAAACCTCTACACGACTAGTACATAATCTGTAATACAATATGGTCACAGTGTGCGATGCCAGCATTCCAACCACGTTGTTGTGATGGCCAAACTTGTGCACAATTGAGTCTTTATTAACACTGTTTAGCAACAATCTGTTAAAATGTTGGCATTTATAATCGATTCTATTGTATTTTACAAGTAGCTGCTGTTTAGGTTCAGTAATATTGATTGCTTTCGGACAAATCTATTTTAACTCTTCCAGAGCATGTCGTAGGTCTTTTTTTTTAATTAATATAGATTTATTTAATGTCGCCTGACAAAAATGGTCTTATAAACACAACTATAAGATGGTAAAACAAATTTTGTATACAGTTGGTCAGTACAACTAACATTTTAGGAACTATTAGGTTACGGTACAATTTAAACATATAATGGAAAGATAGAGTCAAACTGAAAAGTTCAATGCCATAGCCGGGATTTGAACCACGGATCCTCTGGTTTCCGTCCAGCCGCTCTAACCCTAGAGCTACCATGGCCAACGTGCCGACATGGCATTAAATTCTCCAACTGACTCATGTTTTTCCCGGTAAACCACTTAGGAGTTCTCAAACACATGAGAAAACTACCTTAATGGCGACTTACAACGTGTAAGTACTTTAAGGCCCGGGCTTTATAGTTAACCACTATTAGGTCAGTTAATGGAAATTAATTGTTCTTTCACACTGGCCGTGTGTAGGCTAAAGTATGGACAGATAGAATCAAATTGAAAAACTCAATGCCATAGACGGGATTTGAACCACGTATCCTCTGGTTTCCGTCCAGCCGCTCTAACCCTTGAGCTACCATGGCCAACGTGCCGACATAACATTAAATGTGTTTATGAGAACACCTAAGTGGTTTACCGGGAAAAACTCGAGCCAGTTGGAGAATTTGTCATGTCGGCACGATGGCCATGGTGGCTCAAGGGTTAGAGCGCCTGGACGAAACCAGAAGAACCGTGGTTCAAAACCCGGCTATGGCATTGAATTATTCAGTTTTACTCTATCTTTCCATACTTTAGCCTACATACGGCCAGTGTGAAAGAACAATTAATTTCCATTAAACATATAAGTTCACACAAACTATACATTCACAAGCAACTGAAGAATCGATATTGCACACCAGTATGTCCACATTTGTTATGTATTACTTATTAATTATAGTTATTCTCTAGCGCGCCTCGGTAGCGCAGATGGTAGCGTGTCTGCCTCACGTTCAAGAGGACCCGAGTTCGAATCTCCATTAGGGTGAATTACCCAGATAAGGCTTTATCCGGAGTTTTCCCTTATCCTGATAGATGAATGTCGGGTAACTCTAAGGTCTTAGGACCCCGGATCCATTTGAGCATCATTTCACCATTGTCCGAATTGACTTAACGTTGGGGGACGTAAATATATATAGGTACATTC
Source organism: Mantis religiosa (assembly GCA_030765055.1). Lineage (NCBI taxonomy): Eukaryota > Metazoa > Arthropoda > Insecta > Mantodea > Mantidae > Mantis > Mantis religiosa. The sequence goes on along the minus strand of CM060947.1, from coordinate 231,352,795 downwards.
TCACTTCACAGAATACACCGAAACCAGGTAACACTGAATAGATTTTCATATTGAAGAAGTTAATTGACAGTCTTGTAGAAATAAATACAGTGATTGTAGACTCTTCGGTTCATCTAGTAGAGCATGAAGATCTATGGGAATTTTATGAAGAGTCCTATAGGTTGAGCAGCCAGTACATTCTTTTATAACATGATTTACTGATAATGGTTGGTTGCATGGTGGAGGCCCTCTCAGTGTGGAGGCCCCTCTCTGGAAAATAGGTAATCATGTTTAAGCGTTGTATCTGGATACACATATCATTTTTAAGTTTACATTAGAACGTAAATTAACATAGGGTTAGTTTGTGAGAGGTCGTGAGACAAATGGTTTTTAAGTGTGCTTACAAGCGACAGCATCATATCAGTAAATATACACGTTAAAGAACTTCTGGGGGATGAAATTTGGGAACGCCGGAGAGAGTGATATAATCCTGGCAACTGACCAGCGTCGTTTACAAAACATATATTTGTATTTTCACAGATTGTTTTGTTTCCTATTGAGTGCATTTGTTTTATTATATTACGAGCTACGTCCAGAAAGTAAGTTCTGTTTGGGAATAAAATTAAATTGTGTATAGATACAGAAAAATTATTTATTGCACAAAATTCTACAACTCTTAAACTACTTTTCCACATAACTGCAGAAATTTTGCAGGCATTTGTCATAGCGAGGCACAAGTTTTTGTCTACCTTCATAGAAGTTTGCCGCCTGTGTCTTCAACCAGTTGGAAACATTTTCTTTCAGCTCTTCGTCATTGTTGAAGTGTTGACCGCCAAGGAAAGATTTGAAATGCAAAATGTGTGTGAAATGTGTAGTGTTTAACGCCCGCTTTTACTACATACGGCACCGCAGGCGGTGACACTGATGATGCATGAGATGAAGATGGAGCACCGGTGGAATGAGATGGCGGGGGAAACCGGAGGTCCCGGAGAAAACCCGCCCCAACGCCGTGTTGTCCACCACAAATCTCACTTTGCGGTCGCCTGGGATTGAACCCGGGCCGCCTTGGTGGGAGCCAAGCGGTCTAACCACTGAGCCACGGCGTGGCCGTTGAAATGCAAAAGCAGATGAAAGTCGCTAGGAGCGAGGTCAGGGCTGTGGTCAATCAAGTTCCAGCTAAATACCTGTAGGATGTTTTTCGTCGCATTTGCAGTGTGTGGTCGTGCGTTGTCGTGAAGAAACACAACACCTTTTGACATCGCAAATTTGCCGATAAATTTCAATTGGTTTCACTTTCCTAGCATTCAGAAAACGAATCACAGATCAGATTTCACAAACGGCGGGATTTTCAATCAACACCGACATTGTAAACAAGCACAACAAAGCATACGTGGCTGATAGCGATCTCACAATGGCATACGTTTCTTCTTGATACAGAGCGTCCACCGCGCATGTGCGGAACTGCGATCGCAGCGCTGATAAATTGAAACAGAACTTACTTTCTGGACGCCACTTGTATTTTCTACACCTTTTCTTTACCATATTGCCCACTTCTGTCTTAGACCGAGGAGTCTTATAGGTTAACCTATATCCTGTTCTTGGCTAAATTTTCGTTATGTTCACTCATCAGTGCAAAGTATTACTGCTGGCCAATGTATTTGTGTAATAACAACAGTAATGAAGTAATAGCATGGATAACGTACTAACTAGGATTCGTCTGGATTTAAAAGTACCTTACAATGGACGTCCTTCCACTAGAGTATAATATGCACATTATGATCTAGTAATAAAACTTAGAATCTTTCTTGCAACGATTCTCTAGTAATTAGAGCAAAAATTAATTCCATTAGCTAACATAGACTGTGGACACAAGATTTTCAGACGAGCATATATAATTCTCCAATGGAACTCAGTTTTGTTTTAAATAAAGAAATATATTAATATTTTATGGCCATCTAGCTCTAGCAGAACTGTGTACAGTAATGGCTAAATAGTTACTTGAGATTATATTGTATAGGTTATGCTAGGTTACATCGCGTGTTAAATGGCCCTGATTTATTAACAACTTCTTATTCTGTAACTGCGTACTCGATCTTAAATTTGGATAAGTGATCTATTGGGTTGAATTGACGAATGTAAAGCAATAGCTACACCGATTATCCAAATTCTAAGCTTCATGTACTTCTAGATTGTGATACTCAAATGTGCAGATTTGCAATAGTTTTTGTACATTTACGTTGGGAATACAAAAGTTTTTATTTATTTTTTATTTTTGATATTCTCGGGAAACAAGCCAGGTGAAAAGACGATTAGACATTGACGTTTCGGGAGCGTACATCTCTCCCATCATCAGGATATGAATGAATAAGAAATGTTATAAACACTAAATTGAGAGCCCGCCTCGGTAGCGTGGTGGTAGCGTGTGTGCCTCACGTTCAAGGGTCCCGAGTTCGAATCCCGGTCAGGGTGAGTTACCTCGATAAGGTTTTTCCGGGGGTTTCCCTTCTCCTGAAAGACGAATATCGGGTAAAACTAAGCTCCAGGGATCCTGGACTCATTTGAGCATCATTTCACCCATTCCATTCATCGTCCGATATACTTAACGTTGGAGGATGTAAATAAATAAATAAATAAATAAATTGAGATAATTATTTTGTGTTATCATCTCAATTTAGTGTTTATAACAGTTCTTATTCATTGATATCCTGATGATGGGAGCGATGTACGCTTCCGAAACGTGGTTTACTAATCGTCTTTTCACCTGACTTGTTTCCTAAGAATATCTTGAATATATTTGTGGCCAGGAAAGCTTTAGGTCTTATTCTAAAAGTTTTTAGTTTTATTTTTTATTTACAAGAAATGCACCTTCCACCAACACTGATGTAGTTTCGTGGACGGTAATATTTGCTTTCAATGTGTGATTATGAAAATTACTATTAACGCATATTTTTATAAAAACGTGTACTCCCTATACCAACTGCAGGTTGCACTTTCGGTGCAACTAATTACCAAAACTGTCGCACTAAGAAAGGAGAATATTTACTACCTTATACTCCCTGGAAGAGGTTGGCATATCTGCACTGGTTTATCGATTAAAACTGCCGATCAGGAGTCACTTAATAGACATTACGTAAGCTAGGGAACTCCAACTGAATGCTTGTCAGTAATCAAATAAAACGACAGTAAGGCGATTATCAAATAATTCAAAATAACTCATTTTTAATTGCCAGGAAGTCGAGGAGGTAACGTGCCTACGGATTCTGTATCTTTGGTATAAACACCATGACAAAGCCACTTATCTTATATCTTAAGGTATAAACTGACTAGCGATATATCTATGCCCTTTCACTGTTCTTCAATACTCTGTTCTTACCTGGATAAGGGTTTTTACAGGATTTTCCTTTATTCTGAAAGACGAATGTCTTGAAACTCTAAGCTCCATGGACCCCGGACTCACTTGCGCATCATTTCACCAATTTTATTCATCGTCCGATATGACTCAACGTTGCAGGACATAAATTACAAAAACAACATTCACGTGTACATTCTACGAGTCTATTTGCACAGTATTTTTTGTAATTTGGAATGCTAGTTAAATTAATTTCATTTACTTACCTTCCCCGAATTCTTTGTGGGACCGTTTTACAATGATATGCACACGTTTATGGTGACACATTAGCTTTCATTTGTACTAAAGAATTACATGAAAGATTACTGTATCTATATAACAAGTGTTGGGAAACAAAAGAAATACCGCAAGAATGGAAGATAGCTAAAGTGATATCAATATTTAAGAAAGGGGAAAGAACAAGACCTGAAAATTATAAAGGGATTAGTTTATTGTGTGCTGCCTACAAAATATATGCCAAAATAATAAGTACTCGGTTAAACAAAATAACAGATGCAATACTCCTAGAAGAACAAACTGGTTTTAGAAAAGAAAGAAGCACCATTGACAATGTTTTTACTCTTAAACAAATGATAGAAAAACGACGAGAACAAAATTTAGAGACGCACTTACTATTTCTTGACTATTATAAAGCTTTTGACGAAGTATCACGAATGATACTGTGGAAAATTTTAAATTATAGAGGCATACCTTTACAACTAATTGAAGTTATAAAAAGTATGTACATTGACACAAAAATAAAAATAAATAAAAAATAACCAGTAATAGTTAATGGTGGCGTAAAACAAGGTTGTCCTTTATCAAGCGCACTTTTTAATTTGTATGTTAACGAAATAGTAAGGACTTGGTCGAATAAAGTCAATGGAGGCATTAATGTATCAGGAGCTAAATTGAAAACTATGTTGTATGCAGATGATCAAATAATAATGGCCACAAATGAAGATGACCTGCAGAAAATACTGTATAGTCTAGATAAAATTGCTACAAAATATGGAATGAAAATATCAGCAAATAAATCCAAAACCATGGAATTTAAAGGAATTAATCCAGTAAGATTAAAAATAGTGTTAGATAACATAATAATTGAGCAGAAATCACACTTTAAGTATTTAGTATGTAATGTCTCGTACCAAGGGGAAGCTGATATAATAGAGAAAATAAATTTAACTATATAACAGGCACAATAAAAAGAACATTAAAAAATAAAGCAAGAAAAGACTCTATAATAAAACTATACAAAACAATGGCAATACCAACTCTGATCTATGGATCAGAAACATGGACACCAACAAAAAGAAATAGTACGAGAATACCAGCCATCAGAAATGAAATTCATAAGAGCAATAGCTGGATATACCAAAATTGATAAAAAAAAAAAAAAAAAAAAAAAAACGTAATCAGGATATTTGGACAGAATTAAAAGTAGAAGAAATAAACCATACTGTTGAAAGAAATAGAAATCAATGGAAAGAACATGTTCTGAGGATGAACAATATCAAACTATAAACCTATAGGAAGAAGAAACCAGAGAAGACCGAAAAATAGATGGGCAGATCAATTTGGAGCCGGAACGGGTTAAACAATCCAAAGCCGTGAGGTAGAAGAAGAAGAAGAAGAAGAAGAAGAAGAAGAAGAAGAAGAAGAAGAAGAAGAAGAAGAAGAAGAAGAAGAAGAAGAAGAAGAAGAAGAAGAAAATATAGGAAGAATAATCCCCTCATACTGGAAATGAATTATGAAAAATCTCTTGATATTCGCGAGAAAACTAAAAAGTCATCATCATCATCATCATCTTCAAGGATTGGGCCCTGTGACCCGTTCCGTTCTCTTCAGAGCCTACTGATCCTTCCAGCGTAAAGCTGGGCGTCCCACATCTCTCCCTTCGGCACATAATCGAAAAATCTTCTTGGAAGTCGTTCCGCGTCCATTCTTAAAATATATTTCCATTCATTTTTGTTCTTTATTATTTTACTCTTTAAATTAAAAATCCCAAGCTCTTCGCTTATTTTTTCGTTTCTTACGTGGTCTATTCTTTTATAACCTGCCACGCTTCTCAAAAATCTCATCTCTGCCGATTCTAGCTGTTTACGTTGGTTCTTTGCCAGTGTCCATATTTCGGAACCGTGTGTTAACGTTGGGACTGCCATTATCTTATAAAATTTCATCTGTGTCTCCTTTCGTGTTTTCCTGTTCAGCGTTCTTATTATAGTCCCACACATTTGATTGAGCCTGTTTAATTTCACTTCCATATCCTTGTTGTCATTTGCTACTGCTACTGTGTAGCCTAGATAGTTAAAACTATTAACCTGTTCTATTATTTTATTGTTTATAACTACTTTTGCTCTTATGTTGTTCTTTCCTCTAAACGTCATTACTTATTATCAATATAGATATTACCGAGTATAGGCGATACTAAAAGTATGGCGGTATTTAATTTCTCATTTCTGTAACCTTCTCCTTTCGGATAATCCTACAAGTTTTGCCAATATTTTATAAAATGCTTTTTGGAGCTGAAGCAATTATCGGAATGAAACTAATTTTTTAATTAATTACTGTAGACGGACTTTAAAACCTCGAAGTGTTCCCCCAATAACTTAACAGCAAACGCTGCGCAGCTTTCACATGACGCAAAACTCGGAAATTAAGCTAATTCCCAGGGCAACAAATTAAACATTTTAAAAATGACACATAATCCGCTAATTATGAGCAAAATAATTATCTCGGCTGTGCTATTTCTGATGATATACTGGACATAATTATATCAGACTGTAGCATACGCTGCTAATGAGTTCGATTATAATATACATTAAAAAAGCAAACAAAGTTGCTAAAATAAACGTTATTGAAGTACATTAGTGGAATTATCGCAACACATTGTACAGTTGTTTATGTATATTGCTTTCAAAAATCTGCACCATTTACTTTTAAAGTGCAGCTTCTATGAAGTATTATTATCATTATCATTTTCCCCCGAATGGGCTCATGTATAACTACGCAAAATACATATCTCTTCTATGAATTCAAAGTTCTCTTATTCTTTAGCTATGGGTTTTCTTTCTCTCGACTGTCTACGTTGTTCCAGTTTTTGTTTCTTCGAATTGTCCTTTTGGTCAACTTGCCACTTAGGCACCTTCATCCTAAGGACATCCTTATAGGATGTCGTCTTGAGCGATCCCTGCCAATTCTAAATCATTTTTTACTTCACCAAACCATTTCATAGTGTCTACTTGTGCTTTGCTTCTATTTTCGTAATTGTTTCCTGAGCTGTTTGAAGATAATCATTTACTATATCTATAAAATTTTAACCTTCGTTACCTAATATAAGTATGGATTTCTGCGTGTTGTTTTTATTTCCTTTTAAATTTAAGCCTGTATTCTTCGCCTGCGACTTGACCTAAAATTTGTATAATAACACTGGGCAACAATGCCAATGTTTCGGGCTTAAAAATAGTGAATTTACATGTATTTCCATCTGCTAAATTAAAAAATCACCATAAAACTGATAGATTAGCTTTTGTTTTGAAGATAAAGTGACATTTCACTTTTTAGAGTGAAGATTTTAAATTTTGGGGATTGTTTGGGAGTTGGCACACCTGTCAAATAACAAAACACAATCAGAGAGAAATTTTGGAAATTAAGTTATACAAAAATTAAGGAAGGCATTTTTGTCGGACCATAAACAAGAGTACTTGTAAAGGATCCTGCATTTGACCAAATTTTGGAGGGGAAAGCAAAGGAAGCTTGGGAAGCCTTCAAGGGTGTTGTTCATGGATTTTTAGGCAGCAAACGAGATGACAACTACCAGCATTTGGTGACAGTGCTCCAGCAAAAATACCGTAACATTGGATGCAACATGTCCCTTAAGATCCATTTTCTCCACTCCCACCTAGACTTTTTTCCTCCTAGTTGTGGAGCTGTTAGTGATGAACATGGGGAGAGATTCCATCAGGACATTTCTGTTATGGAACAAAGATATCAGGGCGTTGGAATGAAGTAATGCTTGCGCATTATTGTTGGTCTTTGTATAGGGATTCTGCGGAACTCCATCACAAGAGGCAAGCTAAAAGACGACGAAGTCAATAGGCCACCACATGATTCTCTTCAGACACGACTATCTGCGAAGTATTTTTCCAGCAATTTAGAACTCTTAGCATGTAATTACCAGTTAAAAAAATCAAATGCACTTTCATTATTGTTAGCATGTAATTAAAATGTATCCTTTTCTCTCAATCTGTTAATATGTAATACTTCCACCTTGTGTATATCATAGAAACTAGAGCTAATAAAAATTTCTCATTGTCATATTTGTTTTTCTCAACCCAAAATTAGTAGAAATTGCCTCATGAAGTGCTCGAAACATTCAAACATTATTTTACGTTCTTCTTTTTCTATATTTTCGATATCTGCTTTTCTGTTCAAAATTACTTTTCTGCTCCATAGAGGACTCTGTTTTAATTACAGTGTCATAGTGTCTTAATTTTGTATATTTACACATGCATTTTTTTTTATTATGTATGTTTTGAGTAAGCCGATATACTGTTTCCATTTTCTTCGCACCTGATTTTGTTTGCTTTAGTTTCGATTCTGCTTTCCTGAATTATTTCCTCAGGATATTTAAATTGTAAAACTCGTTTAATTTTTCCATATTTGGTCTCCATGTATTTTGGTGCTTTTTGCTTGTTTATTGCACGAAATATATTCAGTTTTTTTTAAAGATATCTGAAGACCAACCGTCTCCGATGTTTATTATTAATTATTATTATTAATTATTATTATTATTATTATTATTATTATTATTATTATTATTATTATTATTATTATTATTATTATTATTATTATTATTATTATTATTATTATTATTATTATTATTATTATTATTATTATTATTATTATTATTATTATTATTATTATTATTATTATTATTATTATATTTAAAGTCATCCTCAATGAATCACAACCTTTCACCAAAGAATGTAATTTTATAATTTCAATATATTTCTAGTTCCTAGGTTTTGTAAATCTCCGTTTAATTATTTTAGTGATTTATATATGGAAACTAGAACGTATTTCACAAACTATGTCTGTCAAAAAGAACAGTTCTTTCCCATGGTGACGATTTCTCTCTCTCTCTCTCTCTCTCTCTCTCTCTCTCTCTCTCTCTCATACACTCACGTGTTTATCCTGTTGGTACAGACATAATTATATACATAAGGATATCAAACACACATGAAAACAGACATGAGATGATAACTCACCTTTTCTTGGGTCGTCCTCGTTGCCAACGACACGGCACCAATTTCTGTAGTACCATTCCTCACCACGATGCACTACATGGCAGTTTCCTAACGAGAGAGTGACGATATAGTCCCGACGGACTTGATCTTACACAGATAGCTTCCTGGCGCGCAATCACCTCCCTTCGCGTTTTAATGATCTCCTACACTGGATTGTTGACAACTTCCTTTATAAATCGATACTGCTTTATTTACGATAGTCAATGTTTAATATTCAACTTAAAAAAATACAATCTTTAAATTAAACCTATATAAAAATTGCTCAATCGTAGAATCAGAATAGGATGGCAAATGAAAATTTAAAACACAATTTAAAACTTCTCGTAGTCTAGTTATTCATTTTCGTAACCTTAAAATGTTCATGATCCCTGCTTTTACTTGGATAGTGCCTACTTAAAAAGACACATAGAACGTGCAGGATATATTGCATTTCACAAATAATTTGATATACAGATTTTCTGGCTGCACTCCTGAAGTGCCCTCCCCCCTAAAAAAAGAGCACACGTTTGTGTCGGTTTTATTTTCTCTATTGGTTATAGCAAGTAGAGATGGTATTGTATTCCATCCAAAACGTCGATACCGAGAGTTCACGAGAAATGTAGGTTTTGAATACCCATAAGAATACTTTTAAAAAGAGGTGAAAAGGGCGCTGGCTTGTGAAAAGTATAATTCGAAAACGAAAAGTCGGTTAAACACAAAACTTGTGTTTAAGTTCAATGTCGTCCACAGATGTGACACTTCCACCACAAAAATCACTAGAAAAGTTACGCTATTCTTTTTTTCCTTTTTTTAAAAAAAGCTCCCTCACTAAAGCACATAATTTATGTCAAATGCACTTTTTTGTGGAGTTAACCATTTCCCAGATATTCTTTGTTGTTGGTTCTGAGTTCTCAAATACCTACACTTTTCGCAATCGCAAATCGTTATTTCACCTTTTCTTTCTTTTTTTCTCCATGGTTATGCAAAGAGACGTAATTTGTAAACCACTCGCTTCTAAAGCTTAAGTAGTAGTGAAGTTGCCTCACTCCCCTTCAGCTGCCGTGGTGCCAGGGCTGCGGACCCCTTGCAGTCGTGGTATCTCTGACGTTACCAGAGGAACTTCGGGCCGAACTGTCGAGCCCCTCCCTGAATGGGAGTTGTTGGATTGGGTTGGACTCGAGGGGGAAGTGTGTTCCCGACACCCACGGCAAATCGGGTACCTCCAGCCCACTAGGGCCGCCCAGAGGGGGTAGAGAGTTGCCTCATAAGTTCCGGGTACTAGCCTGCAGAGCTAGTAGAAGGTGTGCTAGATCACCAAGCGGCTCAGCCGAGGTTTTCGGCAGTCTTCCCTGCGGGGTTGACACGCGTAAGTGGCGTATCCACTTCCATCCCACCTTGACGTTGTTGTCAACGGGGGGAGCTTTTTAAGAAACCTGGTATTGCCCTATGGAAAGACCCCCGGAGTTATCCATCGTTCCTGGGTTGAAGGGAACTTTTGGGTAGATCCTCTGCATTTGCATCACATTCAAAATGTCCCGAGTTCGAATATCGGCCAGTGCATGTTATCTATATAAGGTTTTCCCCTAGGTTTCCCTTATCCTGAAAGATGAATCTAGGGTAATTCTAAGCTCTAAGGGCCTTGGGCTCTTTTGAGAATTATTTCACCAATTTCATTCATCATTCGGTATTACTTAACGTTAGAGGACGTTAATTAAAAAGAAAAAAAGTCAAAACCATTACATAGCGATGCACTATTTAATTATCCCTTTAGTTTACCATGTTATTCTTGTAACTACAGCAAAATACAGTGTCCCAAACTGATGTATACACTCTTTGAACTGTTATTTCTCCGCAACGAAATGAGACACACATACAGGTTTTCTTATGTATAATCCACAAGGCACTGGAAAAGCATAGCAACACGTTTATAGATCTTCACGTCTTTATAAGCAACAATGGCGGCGATATTATCATTCGAGAAGTGTTATTGGAAAGTGGAGATAGTTGTGGAAGTGCAACGACGTTGGATGGTTGAATTTGGGACAGCGCAACCAACAAGGGTAACAATAACAAGAATTCGAGACAAGTTTGAAGACGATGGAACGGTGCAAGATATGTTGAAAGGTCGGTGCAGAAGAAAGAAGTTCCAGTGATAAGGAAAGTACTGTTGTAATCATGCAGGTTTTTGCAAGATCCCCAAAGAAGTTAGTGAGGCAATGTTCTCGTGAGGATGGTATCCAGAAAAGCAGTGTTCATCGAATTTTGCGGGGCCAAAAATGGCAGCCTTACATTACCAGACTTCTCCACACACAAAATAAGGCATTCCAGATAGGCGACTACAATTTTATGAGTGGTTCCTGTAGAAATGTGATGAAAGGGAGGATGTTCAAGATATTTTGAACATTTACAGGCTTAAGAATAAAACACAACAAAAATTGCATTTCTGTCTCATTTCGTTGCGGAGAAATAACAGTTCAAAGAGTGTATACATCAATCTGGGACACTCTGTATACAAATATGTAAAGAAGAAGTAGATATAAGAATAACATTTTGTGAACCATTTGTACGTGCAGTCGTTTGATGGCGAGACGACGTACCGCATGTGTACATAGCTCGCTTGTACAGCAGCGGGTGGACGTATGGTCCGTGGCATCGCCATGAAACGAGCGAACTAAGTGACGTAGTACAGAAAAGGCCTGCGAATAATTTTTGAATAGTGCTTAATGGCCATTTTACTATAAATAATGCCAAGAGCATAGGCACAAACGATTTCATAATTCGTTCTTAGTTCGAGGATGCTCCTTATGAACCTTGTCATAGATTGCATAGCAGTCCGTATTTGATAAAGCTTCCATCAAGATTAATGTTTTCCATCGAAACAACTGAGCGTGAACACACAGTTAGTGGGCTGGCGAGGTTAGGATGCGACAAAAACAGATACCAGCGGTTGCACGTTGGCATGAAGATAACGGGTTCAAGCACGCGTATCCGCCCTCTCTGACGTAGAACCCTATAGCTTTTGTCAGCATATCCCGCTGCTTATCATACCAAATCTGACTAAATTGAACGAGGTGTGCTTTCACGATATTTCTTCTTACGCTAATACTTAATGGGTTCCTATAAAAGAGAAATGATGAAGAAATCATGGTAAATACAAATTACCCCAGTATTTCCCTTGACGATCAGGGAAATCACGAAAAAACCCAACATCAGAGTAAGCAGTCACCCGAACGAATGGGACCTCCACACATCTATATATGTGCCTAGTATACAGAGGAAGTATTGTATTCCACCCAAAGTGTCTATATCTAGATATTACTGAAACGTCATGTTTTGTTATCTCCTAAATAAAAGAAATTTTTGGATAAATCTGTCGGTGTATATGTGCAGCACAACCCAAAAAAGAAATTTTGGATAAATATCAAACATAACATTTAGAATCTTTACGGAGAAGATTTTCAAGAAAGTACCCATCCCAAAACTAACCGGAAATGGAATATTTTTCTAAATTATTTTACATTCTCAAAAATATCTGTGTTTAAGATATATACAACAAATAAAAGGTTCTCCTGAATTATCTGGAAATAACATGTGAAGTCCTCTCCATTGGGAAGGAATTTTGTATAACTTCATATGACTAGTAAACAATAAGAGTTGGAGAAAACATGTAGGTCTCTTTAAAATACAAACTTATTTCATAACTGGTTTTCGGAAACGAGTCATTCATTTTCGTCGTTATTGATTTAAATTTGCAAAACGTTTCATAATGTTTTTTAAACATCATTCAGTTATTTCTCCGAATGTAAGACCCTAAGGCCAGCATTTTTTAAACATCTGAATATCAATTTTGTTCCTGTAGCCATGTACCCACAATGAATTGTATTAACGAAACTATTTCTGCACGCAAAACTGTATGCTATGAATATATTTCATCAATGTGAGATGTATTTGAAACAAGGTTGGACTTGCTTTGAATTGCTTACGGCTTTACTTATATATGTATCTACGTATGTTTTGAGCAACCTGGAAGAGATACAACAGATTAATCTTTATTTTCCTTTTCTTCGTTGACTGTTTTTGTTGTATTTGTCTAAACATACGACTCCAGCAAAGAGTATTAAAAACAGCTGCTCCCCCAAACATTTGACTGTCGCTTAACACTGCACGACGGAACTCCAAGGAAAACAAGAGACGGTCTATAAGAGCTATCGCTTGTCGTTTCTGGAAGTTGTAGCAAACCAGTCATCCCCAGACATCGTGTAAGAAATATTACGTAACAGAGACAAAACCAATTCCCTAGAAAGCCTAGGCGCTGTTTTCAAGAGGGTGTATTTTAACATGCAAGTTTCGCAACCTAACCTTCTCAAAGCAAACGAAGAAATATGCCGGGTGCTCTCTTAAAATCAACAACCGAGTGTAGACAGAGGAACCCATATTATATATTATATAGTCATCCTTTTCCACTAAAAGTACAGGAGAATGTACGGTAGCGAAATGTTAAAAACCCATTCTCTACATACTGGTTTGTTAATATCTCATTTTTTCAATGACTTCCGAGAAAACTGTTCACTGACGCTAATTTTTAAAAAAATAATATCTTGAACCATTCAAAACAATAGCAAACGTGTATCATGGAAATGCTTAACAGTACAAACATATTTGAAATTAATCCTGTATTTTAAAGAATGGCAAGCTTCTGAATGTCTCTTAGGTCTAACAGTCACACAATGTGGCTTTGGAATTAACAGGATCTCGCTCTTTACAAAAAATAAGTAAGCAAATATAAAATCAAGATATACCTGCAGTTTGTCCTGTAAATTAATTGTAAACAGAGATCGTTAAGAATCATTTTCGAAAAGTCAGAAATAAATACAATGGTCCATGTAAAGTATAGTCTGAAGTGGAAAGATTTTGTTGCAAATCATCACGTTGCATCTTATTGAAATGTGCATAGAATATCACAAAATGAACCTCAAGAAGGTAGCAGCTGCATTATCACTGAGCCTACAAAACTACAGAATATCCTTATTTGTGAACTCACTTTGTCTCGCATTGTTATCAACTTGGAGGTTTATCGACATTGCTGTTATTTGTCACGTTCTGCACACCAAGAACGTGACGACTTTAAATAGAAGGCAAAGAACTTCATTTCATAATGCTTCTCTGTGTCTGAAAATGTCAAGCGAGTTGCTCCGCCCTTTGGGAACTGGAGCGAGAGCCCTTTTGCTCCGGTAATTACAGGGCGTCCGGCCTGCCTCCCTAATTAGTACAGTATGTCCAACTAATCAGCGCCTCTACCGGAAATTATATGTAACACATACTTCCGACGTCAAAACATATCCTGAGAAAACATGACGACGGGTCAACATGGAAACGGAGGTGGTTATAAAACAAAATGGAGAGTCCCTGTAGCAGAAAATGAGAGAAAACTACGGGAAGGTAGAGTAATGAAGGAGAGTCGTTGCAAAAACAACGAAATAACAGCAAACTCATTAAGAACAACGGTCGTGTTTGTAAATGAAAATGTTTTAGGGCAAATAAAATATACGGTAACATACGTGCAAAGTTCAAAATACGTGTCTCAAAGAAAATCTGGACTACTATAAAGTTAGCCCAGACTGAAGCAAAAACAAAATAATTAGTTGCCGAGACTATTTCTCCATACTCGCCGAGACTATTTCTTCATACTCAGCGCTCTGATAGTCTAAATTAAATAGTGAGAGAGGAGGGGGAAGGGAGGGAAGGAGAGAGAGAGACCTTCAACCATCAATGATTAGTCTCTGAAGTTATATTGCTTTTCACGGTACATATATAACCGGAAAATCAGAGACTTTGCTCATGTATCAAAGGACCAAGTGTTTGAACTGTCAGTTTTATAATTTTCATTTATCATCTCGAATAAGTAAATGGAACTGCAGAAATTAAAATACCGGAATGGACATTGTTAATGATTGAAACACCTTTTCTCTCAATTTCTTATATTTTATAAGTGGACTTGGATTAGATTGGATTACGGTACGGAGGGGATTCGGCACAGCGACCAGTCTTGATCTACTGTACCTATGTCACAAGTGGGGCATCCCCGGGAGGAAGGATCAGGCGAGAGGAGACAGAGGGCGGAGTGCAGAGGCAGTTGGAAACTCCCCCGGGAGGCCACACAACCGGCATCCCACACACCGTGATCTGTAAACGGCCTACCAAGTCGACCTGGAGTGAGTGAGTGTGTGGTGTTTTAGGGCCCGTCGACAACAAGGTCATTTGGGACCTAAGTCAACACTAAAATCTAAAAGCTATACAAAGTTAAAAAGCAAGATGAAATATAAACACTCAACTATTAAAAACACATTAAAACTCGTCCCAGTACTAAAAATTTAAAATCTCTAAAAGCAATAGATATAAAACACAAGTCATACTTGTTTATTAAAACCGATTTTAAAAATAAACCGCAGTGCCTTATCCACGGCCACTGGGTCGTCACCTAAAATACTGAGCAAGTTAGCTCCCAAGCCCAAAGACTGGCGAACGCGGGCGTACTGTGGGCAATCGAGTAAAATATGCCGCACAGTGAGGCGTACGGCACACGGAGCACACACTGGGGCCGGTTCCCCTCTCAACAAATGACCATGAGTAGCTCGTGTGTGCCCAATTCTCAGCCGGGTGAGTATCACCTCAGCTCACCGGTTATCCCTGCAGGAAGTTAGCCAGGGTTGTACGCTCTCTTTAATTGCCCGGAGTTGTGTGCCTTCCAAAGCTGTCCAGGAGTGCTGCCAAGCAGAGAGGATTTGGCGACGAAAAAAACGTTGCACATCCTGGTATGGCACAGTAGTAGTTAAACTCCGGGGCAAATGGCAAGCTGACTTTGCAGCCGCGTCCGCCTCCTCGTTTCCGGAAATCCCCACATGGCCTGGGGTCCAAGTAAAAACAAAATTGTACCCGCGCCTGAGCATTTGCGAGATCTGGGCCTGTATTTTTAAAACGAGGGTGTGAGCGGCAGTGTGCTGTTGCAACGCCTGAAGAGCACTCAGAGAATCAGTGCAGACAATAAAAGAACCAGGAGCTAACTTGCAAATAAAAAGGAGCAAATAGAGGATGGCATACAGCTCTGCTGAGAAGACCGAAGTGGAGTCCACAAGACGAAATTTATGAGCCTCACCGTTAATAAAGAACGCGCAACCCGTAGTGCTACCTAACTTAGAACCGTCCGTAAAGACCGGAACATAGGGTAACGGCCCATTAGTTCGGCAAAAAGTTGTTGGAACACCGAATGTGGAGTAGCGAGTCTAGGGTTGTTTGAAAGCGTTAGATCGAACCGCGCACGATCGAGCTGCCATTCAGGATAAGGGCAGATGGACGACCTCTCCACGCGAGGCATTCGGAGGCCATGGGAATGTAGGAGATTCCAAAATCTTATTCCCACGGGGCGTGTCCGAGAACCAGGGCGCATATAACGGTGGACTAAATCTGGACACAGAACTGGTTTGAAACAAGGATGATTGTGATAACTTGCCAACTTCGACACGTATGAACACAGTAACAGCGAGCGACGACTATGGAGTGGAGGTTCGCCTGAGTCTGCATACAGGCAGTCGACTCGACTGGTGCGGAAAGCTCCTGTGGCAAGGCGGATGCCAGTGTGATGCACGGTGTCTAAAAGGCGAAGTTTAGAGGCGGTCGCTGCGCCATAAATAAAACTGCTATAGTCCAGCTTGGACCAAACCAGAGAGCGGTACAGCCTCAGCATTACCGTGCGATCGCCCCCCCCAAGATGCTCCAGATAATACCTTCAGCACCCGAAGAGAACGATCGCAAGAGGCTCGAAGGTGACGAATGTGGTGCTCCCAATTGAGTTGTCGGTCCAAGTAGAGGACCAAGAACTTCAGGTGCGAGACAAATGGCAGGGGTGTGCCGTTCAAATAAAGATCAGGAAGCGGGTGAATACCTCGTAGGCGGTGAAAGTGGATACACTGCGTCTTCGCAGCTGAAAAACGGAAGCCGGTTTGAAGCGCCCAAGCTGCTAGCTGGGTAATGGTCAGCTGCAGTTGGCGCTCAATGTGATCTATGTTGGCAGACCTATAATAGATTGCGAAGTCGTCAACATAGAGGGATGATGGAATTCCAATTCGAACGGCACTAGTGATGCCGTTAATCGCTACGGCGAAAAGGGTGACGCTCAAAATCGACCCTTGAGGTACACCGTTCTCCTGTATCCGCTCCTGGGATATCGTTTTTCCTATGCGCACACGAAAACGGCGAAGTTTTAAAAAATTGCATAAAAACTCGGGTAGATGACCACGCATACCGTAACTATGAAGGTTACGGAGTATGCCGTACCGCCAAGTGGTGTCATAGGCCTTCTCCAGGTCGAGGAACACGCCCACGGCGTGCTGTTTCAGTAGAAAGGCATCGGAAATATACCCCTCAAGGCGTGTTAGATTGTCGACACTTGAGCGATGGCGACGAAAACCGCATTGCAAGTTGGACAGATGGTTATGTTTTTCTAGCCACCAATTTAAACGAGCGTTTATCATTCGCTCGAAGGTCTTACAGAGGACACTCGTCAGGCAAATGGGGCGGTAGCTAGATGGAAGTGTGCGGTCCTTTCCGGGTCGAGGAATGGGGATGACAATACCCTCTCGCCAGGAGGAAGGGAAAACCCGCTCATGCCAAATGCGGTTATAGATGTTTAATAGGAAACATAGCGCCTCAGATGGAAGATGTAGTAGCATCTGTCGGTGTACGTCATCGGGACCTGGAGAAGAATCCTTTGCTAACGCTAGAGAATGGGCGAGTTCGGCAGCGGTAAAAGGTTGGTTGTACGGCTCGTGCAGTCACTATTAAAATTTAGTTGTACCCGTTCCGCCTTTTCCTTAATAGGCAGGAAGAGAGCGTCATAGCGGGCAGTTTGGCTAGTAGCAGCAAATGTTGTAGCTAGGGCTTCAGCTATGTCCTGCTCGGTGGTGCACATGGAACCGTTGATGGCAAGGCCGGGAATTACCGTCCGGCGATACTTGCCATACATCCGCCGAACAGCTGACCATACTTGTTGGTTAGAACTGCGCCGGGAAAGGGAAGAGACATAGGCTTCCCAAGATTTACGCTTTGCGTTGCGCAGTATGAAGCGTGCCCTAGCGCGAGAACGTTTGAAGGCGACGAAGTTCCCTTCTGTCGGGTGCCGCTGAAAAACGCGCAAAGCACGTTTGCGTGCTTTGACAGCCAAACTGCATTCCTCAGACCACCACGGTACAGGGATACGACGTGGTGTAGATGAACCTCGAGGAATGCTGGATTCTGCAGTGAGCAGGATCGAGCAAGTAAAATATTCGACCATTTCATCGATGGTGTCGAAACCATCATCGATCAGGTTTATCAGGGAATGGAATTTTCCCCAATTAGCTTTGGAAATAATCCAGCGAGGATATCGAGCAGGTACACATTGGCGGCCAGAAAAATGAATGTTAATGGGGTAATGATCACTGCCAAAGAGGTCGGAGAGTACTGACCACTCAAGTAGTGGTATAATGACGGACTGCAGAAAGAAAGGTCTAGTACGGAATGTGTACCATAAGCGGATGATAGGAATGTCGGGTCACCAGTATTTAGCAGAAGCAGGTCAGACTTATCGAAGACGTCTACGAGGAGGCATCCACGGGCGTCATCAGTGTCTGATCCCCAGAGCGAGTGCTTGGCATTCAAATCTCCCAAAAGGAGTAGTGGTGAGGGGAGCTGAGCCAATAGAGCTAGAAGATCCCGCTCTGGAACTATACTGAGCGGCGGCAGGTACATGTTGCAGATGGTAAAACTGATGCTCTCCAGCTGTATCCGGACGGCCACAGCTTGCAATGGTGTGGTGAGAGGAACGTGGATGGCGGAAATGTAAGGCGCCACTAAGGTAGCAACGCCACCGCTTAAACGCATACCTGCAAGAGAATCGCTTCTAAATGCCGAAAAAAAGTGAAGGTGTAACGAGTGATTCGGATGTAAGTGAGCTTCCTGGAGGCAAATAATTGACGGTGACCTTTGAGAAACTAAATGTTGTAGGTCTTGAGCACGAGCTCGAAAACCATTGACATTCCACTGGATTATTTCCATGAAGAGTTTTTAACGGGCCGTTTTAACTTTTTTCTTGACCTTGGCTGACTTGGGCCCTACGATTCGAAAATCGTTAACCTCCTATGACTCCGCTGATGTTGGGAGTCAGAACTCCTACGGCTCGTAGAACGAGACCGGGATCTAATAGAAGGCGAGCGACTTCGCGATCTATGTTGTGGCCGGGATCGGTTTTTCACATTTACTACTGGATTGTTGTTACTCGGTGATGGCTTGGTGGCTGGAGTCTGTACGGCTGAAACGGAGGCTGTGCTGGTGGATACACAAGTAGTCTGGGACGTGGGTTTAACGGCTAGAAAGTCAGTCTGCGTGGAGGCGTGGGCGACAGGGACGTGTTGAACAGCAACAGTGGTGTTGGGAGTACGGCGAGCTGCTGATGCATATCCAGTAGTAGTAGCAGGCTTTAATTGCTCAAAGCGCCGTCGTGCCTCTGGAAAAGTCAGGCGTTCCTTTACACGTAGCTCCTGAATGCTCTTTTCGTCCATGAATCTAGGGCACTGTCGCGAACTGGAGGGGTGACTGCCGCCACAGTTCACGCAACAAGGTGTTCGACTGCAGTTTGGATCGTCGTGCTTCGGTAGGCCACATTGCTCACAAAGAGCAGGATTGGTACATGTGACCTTAGTATGTCCGAACCGCTGACATTGGAAACAGCGCATGGGGTTCGGGACATACTGGCGGACGCCAGCACGTTCATAGCCGCAATAGATGTACTCGGGTAGCTTAGTCCCGGCGAAAGTAAGAAAAACCGTACGTAGTGGGTACTCCTTGCCATCTTGTTTTCGAGTTAGCCAGTACGCCTGACAAACGAGTTGATCGGAGAGGCAACTTACTATTTCCTCATTCGCAAGACCATCCAAGCTGGAGGTGGTGACTACTCCTCTGCAGGTGTTAAGGGTTTTGTGTGGGGCTACCCGGATCGTGTAGGAGCCCAACAAAGTCGCCTTTTGCAGTTTACGAGATGGGTCTGCATTTGAGCTCTCCAATAGTAAGGTGCCATCTCGGAGGCGCGTCGCATTCTTGACAGGGCCACTGATCTTATCAAATTCTCGCTTTATGTAGAACGGACTTATTTCTTTAAACGTTTTGCCATCACAAGCCAAGGTCATTACCAGAAAGGGTCGGTGAAAGAGGTTTTGCGCGGAGACATGATATTGACCCCCATCCGGAACCGTCGGCGTCAGCCTGCCATCCGGGGGTTAAAGAAAAAAGACACCGAATCTTCACGGTCTGTGCCGTCATGGGGACCTCACCCATGACCGATCTCATTTGTACCTCAGAAAAGCTACCCTTCAATATCCACTGCTTGTCCGTATGGGTAAACCGTTCACCACGCACACCCCGGCTTTATGCCCCTACCACAGGAATAACCGCCTGTGGCTCCCCACTTTAGGCCGCGCTGCGCATAAAGGGCACACGCGGATTCAGGGGACTTGTGGTTGATTACACCGGGGTTCCGTCAGCGGTAACACGTCCGGTCCGTGATACTAACCCAACGGCAACACGGCCGTCGGGAGATTAACACAGACCGGGCCCTCAAGGAGCTACGTGGGTGTACTTGACGGTGTGGACGTGCTCCGCACCTAAGGCTACACATAGGGGCAGTGCGAAGGGTCCGCTCAACCTTCACTTTTGAGACCTCCGGAGAGCACACATGTCGGAAGCCGCGCTGAAAACCGTGGGACAGAACCACGGAGATAGGAAAGATCCCTGCTGGTGAGACAGGAGTTATAAACCTAAGACCTTACGTGCTAATAATAAGAATAAAAAACTAGAAGAGCAAGAATGTGATGCTTACTGACAAGCAGTAGATCAACGTGGCACAGTTGATGGAGATGAAGGGGATGAAATGGGGGGTGAGTGGCTAGGGACCCCGGGATCGCCAATCCCGTACCTACCGTAGTAGGTACCTGGGGGAAAATACCAGAGCCTCTTCTGCCAGTTTTCGGGGTTACTGATGGGCCTTCTCGGCAGCCGTAGCGGTCCTGGGGTACACAAAGTCCCCACCGTACAAGTCGACCTGGAGACCGGAAACAGTCCTACCGGAGGAGGAAGTGTTTTACAGGAGCACATCATCTTGCCATGCAGCGCCGAGACTCCGGCCGACACTTCTAACGAATCAGAACACCAGTGAAATGATGATGGAGATGAAATGGAGGGACAGCATTCGCCTGGCAACCCAGGAAAACCCCGAAAAAACCCTAGGAACAGGTAGGCCGGCAACGGTAAACGAACTCGGATCTCCAGAATGGGAACCATAAAGGAAACCACCTCAGCCATGCTCAAATGTAAATATTCTAGAACGATAGATTTTTCTTAAGATAAATGTTACAGAAGTCATATTTTTAACACAGAGTTTTGCTGTTGTTCATTTGAATATTTTTATAATATTAAATGTAAAGCGGCTTTTCTTTGTTTTCTCTCAACCTTTGCCACGTACCTATAGGAGGTATGGGGAAGTATTTGAATTACAATAACAAATTCCTTTGACGAGATTTTACCTGAATTGCTTGTCTTGAAAAGTATGAATAAAACAAATAATTTTTAGAAAATTGTCTGTCTCCTCTCTCTCTCTCTCTCTCTCTCTCTCTCTCTCTCTCTCTCTCTCTCTCTCTCTCTCTCTCTCTCTCTCTCTCTCTCTCTCTCTCTCTCTCTCTCTCTCTCTCTCTCTCTCTCTCTCTGTCTCTCTCTCTCTCTCTCTCTCTCTCTCTCTCTCTCTCTCTCTCTCTCTCTCTCTCTCTCTCTCTGTGTGCGTGTGTGTGTGTGTGTCTGTGTGTGTGCAGCATGTCAGAAACAAAAAATCGTTAAGTACTTTATATTTGGGTTCACTGTGTTGCTAAGACTTGTAGCAAATATTTTCAATGAAGTTACCCCACCCACAATTACCCTTAATTTAAAAGATATTTATTCACAAAAATGAATGTAACGGTTTGAGGGGTTTTTCCGGGTTTTTTCCTTATCCTGTAAGACGAATGTCTGGTAACTCTAAGCTCCATGGACCCCGGACTCATTTGAGCATCATTTCATCCATTCCATTCATCGTCCGATATGACTTAACGTTGGAGGACGTAAATTACAAAAAAATAAAGGTTTGATTACAATATCGTCTGTTTTAGATATTTTATGACAAATTAAATGTATACTTGCATAATCTGAGTATAGAAGTGGATGTTTTGAATTTCCTTATACTCTTTTTCAATTGGAAAAACATCGTTGGTTAGCAAAGAGCATGAAAAATATCAACGCTTGTAAAGTTTGATATTTGCCTACTTTACCCTTCTTATAGCATTAATCAATGTGTAATGAAAGTTAACAGTTTATCTTGATTAGTAACGAGTACATAGAATAAGCTATTTAAAAAATAACTTGAGAAGAAATCTGTTCAAAACATATTCTTTTTTATTTCTGATGAACTCATACAAGTAACTAGATCAGAATATAAAAGAAAGGTTGAAAATAGCAAGGGAAGAAAAGAAGAGGATATACTTCCTCATAGAACCTCTTGAAAAATGTGAATCAAAACTTAGTAAGTTAAGAGTTTTTAATTGGGAAGACAAAGTTATGGGCTGCAGGTTGCAATAGCAGTGTCTTTATACTACAGAAAAGGAATACATTATCATTAAAAACTGACGACAAAATCGGTAATAAGGCGGAAAAACTGAAGCTCTTAAATTCTGGCTTACATCTTGAAAAGAAGAGCAGCCTTGAAGGAACGAGAAGAAAGAAATAATTAGAAATGTAAATAAATAATGAGACGGAAATAAAGGAGGCACCTACTCTTCTTCCTGGTTGCAGTCGAAGCCTCAAAGGGATATATTTTATTAGTGCAGCGAACCCCAGTTTATATGGTTGGCTTCAGGAGATATGCCCCAAAGCAGTAAAACCTACCCGCGGGATTACAGCTTTGTCCTCGATGGATTTCCACATAAACCACAAGTGTCTGCTACACTTGTGTCTGTCGGCGTTCTTTTATGTCTGGCTTTTTAAAATAACAACCCTGTTTCATCACGTGCACACGACGACTAAAATAAAACTACTAAGGCAACGATCATTTGGAATTATCCACGAGTTGGATACCTTTTTTAAATACCTTTGGAGATAAAAGAAACAATATTAATATTATGATACTCATTAACTTCAAGGGTCAAATTGGCTGGCCTCGTAGCTTAGTCAGTAGATCTTGCTGTGCGAGGGTTCCAAGTTGGATTCTCGCCTGGGAAAGTGTGCCACACGAGGTAACACCACTGCCCATAAATATGCTCCAATGGTCACCGATATGACCATTACATTATTTCTCGACAAATTAAGGAACAAGAAGTTAAGAATCCCGGCAGTGTTTTTGTTTATAGACACTCCAAAATATATGTAATGGTGAGCTTTTATTTTCCTCCCTTATATCGCCGATACCGGTGTTAGAGGACACGGGTTCTATTAGCCCGCAAAGTCGGGGCGAGGGAAGCTGAAGCACTGAGTCTGATAAAGGAATCAGGGTTGAGGGGCTGGGCCAAAGCCTAGGATAAGAGCGAGAGAAGTGCATAATGTATGAGGGTGAAATGAATGATAGGAAAGATGGGTAATAGAGTAATTGGTGAAATGATTGCGGGGGAAACCGGAGTACCCGGAGGAAACCCACCCACGTGCTGTGTTGCCCACCACTAATCTCACTTTGTGGTTGCCTGGGATCGAACCCGAGCCGACTTCGTGAGAGTCGAGCGGTGTAACCACTCGACCACGGCGCGGCCTATGAACAACAATTCATAAACTAAATTGATCTATAAATTGACAGCTGTATGCCACACACGTTAAAAGCAATTCCTACTCACAGAATAAACTCTCGCTTTGAGCTCTTGTTATAAGTAACCTATGCAAATGTTAGCCTTATGCATTGTAAGAAATAAATCAATGAATAATTGCACATCCAAGTTGACATATATGAGGCAGTCGCTATATTGTAAACAAACAAGATATTTACTTCTTTCAGTGCATTTCATTTATTACTTGGCGAGCTGAACCGATAAGCTATATTGGGATTGGTATTTCATTACGGATGGGATTTGGTACGTAGGCTACCATGCTGGGCCCATTGTTCCTATGCCCCCAAGTGGAGGCACCCCCGGGAGGAAGGATGAGGCGAAGGAGACAGAGGGCGGCCGCCCAAGGAGTCACCATAGTACAGAGGGCAGGATCCCTACAGTTTACTTGGATAGAGACTTCCCCCGACAGGCCAGGACAACGAACTCGCTCCGCTACAGCGGGACGGCCACGAGCCCAGCAGTCGAGCCCCAAAGTTCCCAGGCAGGCGATCCGAGTCCCAAAGGTCCCTGGCTGGCGGACCCGAAATGGTCCCAGCAGAGGAGTGGAGACCGGCAACTTACCTACCGGAGGAGGAAGTAGTTTTCCTCAGAGCATATAAGCCTGCCATGCACCGCCGAGACACCCGCCGACACTTCTACCCTTAAATAGACCACCAGACGAGAGATGATATGAAATGATAATGGAGATGAAATGGAGGGACAGGAAATTCGGGGGATATAATTAGCTTACCCAGCATTCGCCTAGCGACCCGAGAAAACCCCCGAAAATACCCATGGGTAAGGTAGGTCGGCCACGGGAATCGAACTCGGGCCTCAGACGAATCCGCCTGAGCCATCCCGCTCAGTGATAAGCTCTATACTCCGTTCTCGAAAGAGAAGTGAGAATGTGTTTCTGATGCAGACTTATCAACACAGCATGATAAGCAATATAAGTTGGCTGTCCGTAGTTTTACAGTTAGATTCGAAAGATTTATTTAATTCGTCTTCTCCCGTTCTTTTTTTAAACGAATCTGCAGTGCTCTAGAACATTTTTAATGCTCAATCCTCCCCCTGCTCCTCATAACTGTAATTTCCTACACCCTGGTTATTATTAATGAATGACGGATGAAAAAACGACAGCGATATTCCACAAAAAGATGTGAAATATTGTCTGACTTTAACCTGTCATTCTCAACCACCAGTCTTTGTGCATCCAACATAGCTTTCAAATACTCCTTGGTTGTGAAACATTCATTCATTGGTAGGTACGGTCGAGTAATAATTAATACTTTTTAAGTAGTAATTTATGTTTTGTGGTCTTTATAGAACAAGGATTAGAAAGCTATCACATAGCGATCCGTTCTTAAAAATCTGGTTGTCGCTTTGCTTGATATGTGTAGTGTTTAACGCCCGTTTTTACTACATGCGGCAAGCAGGCAGTGATACTGATGATACATGACATGAAGATAGAGCACAGGTGGAATGACACGGCAGAGGAAACCGGAGATTCTGGAGAAAACCCACCCCAGCGCCGTGTTGTCCACCACAAATCTCACTTTGCGATCGCCTGGGATAGAGCCCAGGCCACCTTGGTGAGATTCGAGTGGTTTAACCACTCAGCCACGGCACAGTTCTGTCGCTTTACCTCATACTCTTCCTATGTATATATACAACCAAATGTTTCAGGAAGTTTATTTATATACACAATACACATACACAACATATATAAACCCATGCCCCAGGCGGAATTCGAACCCGCGACCCTCTGCACGACGGAAAGCTAGAGACATATGCTCTAACGACCATGGCTACGAGGAGCTAAATAAGCCTTGTACTTTTATTTAGAACCCTTACCGCGTACATCATATCGAACGATGAATCAATGAGATGGGTGAAATGATGTTCAAATGACCTCTATCACTGGTTTAAGGTTAACAGGCATTCATATTTTCAGACGTAACTCAACCTAACCATACTCGAATTCGGAATATCTTAAACATCAGAGTAGAACAGTTTATAGGAGTACAATAAATCGGATTTATCAGAAAAAGACTGCAATGTGCTTCTGCAAGAGACAAATATATTATGAATTCCCTGTGAGAGCTCTTTGAACCGAAATTCTCATTTCATCCACTGATGTGCTGCTCAAACTAGCGTTAAAACGCTACGTCCTTCACAAGCTTTAAAAGATAGGAAACAAAGCACATATGTATTCCATTGGTATCTATGTTATACGAGACAGCCCTTATCTGCGGTAATCTTGAATATTTCCTTTCCCGTAGGACGTGCCTGGAACAGCAAACATAGGGGCATTGTGTCTCCCGTCTTCGAGATCAGAATGACAAAATATATATGTCTGTGGCAATACAAACCACACATTCTGTGGTCTAAGTGGACCCTAACAATCTCTTTGGAGCCATTCGTACCCCAGCCAACAACTTTTATTAAAATATCCCTTTAAACTCTCATACCAATTTCTCTAGCCATTACAGTTTGGCATATTATTTTCTTTAATATATATATAGCTTTCACACGAGTCTCTCTAGTCACTTTTCTACAAATTATTTTTACAAAAGCATACTCTTTTATCCAGCTTTTTGTTAATTGTCACCAGTACCAGGCACGTACTTACAAGTCAATTTCCGGGGGGTCCAAAAAATCTACGTTGAATTATTTGCTTTTAGTAAATAATTAATCAAGTATGTGTTTTTATCTTGTTAGTAAAAAATAAAAACATATGTAATATTGTGGAAACGTAGAGTCAGACTGAAAAATTCAATGCCATAGCCGGGATTTGAACCACGGATCTTCTGGTTTCCGTCCAGCCGCACTACTATTGTGCTACTATGGCCAACGTGCCGATATGACATTAAATTCTCCTAGGATAAAGTGATATAAGCAGTAATCAGATATTTAAAAAGCGAACCACTGATTGATGCATTTAAAGTATTAGTTCTCCTTGATTTTTTTTTTTTTTTTTTTTTTTTTTTTTTGTAGTTTACGTCCTCCAACGTTAAGTCATATAGGACGACGAATGGAATGGGTGATGCTCAAATGAGCCCGGGGTCCATAGAGCTTACACTCCTCCACAGGACAGTAAGTCTCCGAGGGACGAGAGGCAGGGGGATTGGCGAAGGTTCCCACACCCTCCCTGGACAGGTTTATGACACCCAATGTCAGTACAATTACAGACCATTCAAAAACATTCTGACGCCTTCTACTTTTGTGAATGTATCTTCACGGTTTTAATCTACAGAGTGAATAGGGCACATGTTTTTTTAACGGTCTGCTCCCTGTGTAGCAGGCGTTCTCTGCCACACACATTCGCTGTCCTTGTCCCACAGCACATTCCTTACAGGGATAATTTTTGCGTTGTTATACTATAGAGTTACCCGACATTCGTCTTTCAGGATAAGGGAAAACCCCGGAAAAAACCTTATCCAGGTAATTCACCCTGACCGAGATTCGAACTCGGGACCTCTTGAACGTGAGGCAGACATGCTAGCAGCACGCTACCGAAGTGGGCTAATTCTCCTTGAATAAAAAAGGGAATAGGAACTTAGAACTTAAAAATTCCATACCTTTAAGTAAGTATCTGGGAATTCTAATCAACGAATTATAATACATCGTAATTGGTTAACTTAGCAATACATTATTGTAATTGACATTATTTGTGTATTTTAAGGAGCTCTACAGCTGCTGTGCAGTAACTTTTCGTTTATCTCTTAAATAACTTCATGTCTGCGTGACACTGAATAGAGACGTTAAGATGAGAAGCTTGGATAAACCTTTTCGATTTATTTTAAACTAAATTTTACTTCAAATATTTATTAAAGGTTTGAAATGATAATTCATTTGGGGGGGTCCGGACCCCCTGGACCCCCCTTAAATACGTCCCTGACCAGTACATACAAGAATCATGCAGCAAGCTAAACCGATATTGTCGCTAAATAGCGTTAAGTCTAAATTTCTATTCCTTTGGCATCACTATGGGGAAAAAAAGGAATATCGGCTTAACACATTAGAGGAATATTACAGTATTTGAAAGCTGTGAAAGAATTTTGTATGTGTCGCGTGTTGAAATTTTGTTTCTATGATACGAACGCCAATTTGTGATAGGTAATTTTGTATTCTAATTTTCGTTTGATAATTTAGCTTTTACTTGATTTGCGTGATGATTGGGCGCGTGCCCAGGAAAGAAAGATAGTGGCGCGCAAAATTGGACGTTTGCCGAGAGAGAGAAAGAGACAGAGAGATGTCTGGATAGTTCCGTCTTTCTCTCGCTGCGTCGCGATCTTTGTCGGAGCTCTACTGCATTCTAGAACAATGAGAGTGAGAGCCAAGTGTGAGAGTGGTGTCAGTTGCTAGTTGAGTTTGCGGTTGTGCAGCTGCGTCGTAATTGTGCGTTTGAACTGTACCGCAGCGAATTCTTGCATTTGTTTTCGTGTGATGAAGAAACAATACGACCTTAGAGACTACTGTTGTGTATGTCACGTGTTTTTTACTGCTCCCAGGGTTGTACAAAGTAATTGTTTACTGCAATAAAGAGCATTTAAATTTTCTGCAAGCATGACTCAATAGCGCTACAAAATATATAAAGTATATTTGTTTTGGGGCCAAAACACAAACAGCGGCTTCAAAATTCAGATCTTTAAGAAAGAATGTTTACGGAATTTTAACGCTACAAATATTTTGATGTTTGTCTACAGGTTACGGTTCACTCGGTAGCGTAGATGGTAGCCTGTCTGCCTCACTTTCAAGAGGTCCCGAGTTCGAATCTCGGTCAGGGTGAGTTGCCTGGATACGGTTTTCTCCGGGGTTTTCCCTTATCCTTAAAGGCGAATGTTCAGGTAGCTCTAAGCTCCCTGGACCCCGTTTTCATTTGAGCATTTCACCAATTTCATTCATCGTCTGATATGACTTAACGTTGGAGGACGCAAATTAAAAAAAAATCACCAAGTTTTACAAAATTCGTTCATAATTACAGGTCCTGACGTGCTATTTGTAGAAAATTTCAATAATATTTTCCATGCAAATAGCTTAAACATAAATTAGTATAATTAAAAACAAGAAAAGAACCATTTTCCATGTAAACGGTAGTTTGAGGAGGGATTCATTTTTGTAATCAAGTAGCATTTGTAGAAATTGCTGAATTTAAACACCAAATTTGGCATTTAATCGACTTCTTATTTTTTAGTTATGTTGTTCACAATTAAACGTGCATTTTACTTTCAAAAATATGTTTTTGTTGAAGGAACGTGCCAGTCTCCAATGCACGTCAGTTGGAGAATTTAATGTCATACTGGCACGTTGCCATGGTACTCAATTAAGAGCAACCGGACTGAACCACAGAACCATATTCGTGGTTCAAATACCGGCTATGGTATTACATTTTTCAGTCTGACTCTACTTATCCAAACTTAAGTCTACACATGGATAGTTTGGAAGAACCATCAATTAACCTAATTTGTGGGTTGAAGCCTGGGACTTAATACTTACACGTTGTAAGTCGTAACTCAGGTAGTTGTCTCATATGCACACATATATGAGAACTCCTACTGGTTTACCGGGAAAAATACGAGTCAGAATTTAATGGCATGCTAGCCATGGTAGCTCAATGGTTAAGAGCAAGCTGACGGAGATCCATAGTTCAAATCCCGCCTATGACATTGAATTTTTCAGTCTACCTTTTCAAGTGCCAGTACTTTTGAGCAATGTATATAATGATTCCTCTACTTAACATAGGTAAGTGTGTGAGAGGTCAAAATATACTTTCCCATGCAACTATCCAAAATGAGCGGCGCCACCGAATACTGCTTTATGGCCTCTGATTTGTCGCAACAATTACTTCTCTCAGAAAATAGAACTTCGATACAGAAAAGTTCACTTAGCAGATACGCAGGTGCTTGACTTAGGAGGTCCAAATAACGATGGGAACGAACTTGCGGGATGGAAAACAAACCAAGTGTGGCAGCAGAAACCTGTTTTAGTGCTATGAAATATCAGCCACTATTGTGACAACTGGACCTTAACCTTACATATACCGTGATTAGCTGATAACACTTGTGATCAAATATAAAATAACGTCTATGGTCTGAAACTTTATTAGACATGAATTACACACGCCATAACAAAGAATATTTAAATTAAAAGCAATATGTATCATAATATAGCAAATATGCAGAAGAGAAGATGGGCAAAAACAGCCGAAATAGTGAGTTGAGAATTTTATTTACCTCTTCTGATGAAATGTTATTTTGATACTGCGCATTATAGCAGTGACGTTTACAATTAGCAAAGAATATCGAGCTTCCACATTATATCTTTACCACATGTCACAGCTACTAACGATCGACCGCCTGTCTGTCCACATTACTCCAAAGCTATATTATCGTGAATTACAAAAGTCTTATGCTACACTTATTATTACATAGCTTCTTACGAAAACATGTTCTTCTACCTTTATGATATTAAGCAGGTTTTTCTTTGTTGTTGTAATTTACGTCCTCCAACGTTAAGTCATATAGGACGACGAATGAAATGAGTGAAATACTCATATGAGCCCAGGATCCATAGAGCTTAGTGTTACCATTCATAATTCACGATAAGGGAAAACCCTGGAAAATCCGAGATTCGAACTCAGGACCTCTTGAAACTCGAGAAGCGCTACCACCTACGCTACAGAGGCAGGCATTAAGCTGGATCATTACCCATTTAGTTGTAGCTAGAATAGCGATAAACAGGAAACTGAACCGACTGTCAAATGTTCAAGAACGGCTAACCACATTGCAGTTTGAAATTACATAGTTTTAAAAGGCAAAGGCATTGAAAAGTTCAACTCAATAAAACTACGAACTCCAAAATTGCTCTGGAGACAATAAGGTTAATTTGAAATGAATTGTTTTAAAAGAAGTCTATATTTCTGTGAAAAAAGTTTTTGTCTAACTCGTGGTTTATCAACTATTCAAAATTTATACCGAATGAACAATTCGCAGAAAATTCAAGATGTACCTTCTGTTAGTAATGTAAATAACTTAAATATATGGCGTTTAATCAAAATTGTTAAACCACTTCTAGGAAAATAAAAAATAACAAAATATTTTTATGTAAAGGACAGTTTGATACCATTTTTTTAAATCTTTTGTCACATCTTTGAAAAGTTTGACATTTATGGCATTTCGTTTTCTAAAATCACGCTTTTAACAGGCGTAATACAACTTATAGGCCATTTTGTAACAGTAATTATCATATTTTTTTCTTGATTTAGGGAGCTTCCAAAATGTATTTTTATATCTCGTAACTAGAATTTGGGTAGAATGCCAAGTCTGCAATGCTTCCTGGACCTAAGCAGTATACGGCACATATCAATATCACTGAAGAAATGTGTGACGCAGGTCTTAAATTCTCATAGAGATAATGAAAATGAATAATTGAAAACTGTTATTGAATATTCATTGTTGACAAACCTATTTCAATAG
This sequence comes from Mantis religiosa, assembly GCA_030765055.1. Taxonomy (NCBI): domain Eukaryota; kingdom Metazoa; phylum Arthropoda; class Insecta; order Mantodea; family Mantidae; genus Mantis; species Mantis religiosa. The sequence continues at coordinate 231,321,759 of CM060947.1, read as the reverse complement.
ATTCCCTTCTGCCAAGTAGTATAGGATAAAAACATGACTGTAGGTTTGTTCCTTTTCAGATAGAAAGTCATCTAATTCTGATTGATGGAACATTCTTTAAGCATTTATCTCACTATGGCTTCAATGAGCTTTGAGCAGTAAATAACCAAAACTTTGCTTTTGAGTCAATTTTCTATCCTATACTAGGCAGGGTAGAGAAAGTCAAATTTAAAATAATAATAATAATAATAATAATAATAATAATAATAATAATAATAATAATAATAATAATAATAATAATAATAATAATAATAATAATAATAATAATAATAATAATAATAATAATAATAATAATAATAATAATAATAATAATAATAATAATAATAATAATAATAATCCTTTATTTATACATCATTAAAACTCACGAGAACAGATCTACAATTATAAAGAACAGCCAGGCTAAATTGTAAGATAGGAGAAAGCCTATTAAATTTGATTTTTCGATAGCGTATAATTTAAATTCGAGTATTTTTAATGTAAATTGTTATTGAAGCTGGCTGAAATTTGAAAGGCTAGGACATAATTATAATGATCAAAACTACCATCATCCAAACAAATCAGACTACTCAATAAAACATACTTTTTTCAACCGTATCTGTAATGTGTCAGAGATCTTTTCATAATGGAGCGTAGCTTTATGGATTCTAGGATATAATTTGTTTTAAACGGTCCATCTACTGGTTCTAATAGATGCGTATAAAATTGATAAAATTTCCAGACCAAGTTCTTCCATTATTTGTTCACTAAAATGATTACGATCTAATTATACGAAAGAATTAAAAGTTATAAACTGGTCTGAGATTAAGAGATTATGTCCGTAACATCCTTGTGGGCAGATGTCTCTCATTTAGTTTCAGGCAATCTTCGCTTCAATTCACAGGTCCGCTATGAGCTACGAAAGCTCTAGAATTAGAGTAAGGCTGATCTTAGAATTCACCATCTCTATGCCCGAAGTCCAAACCCTTGAGCTTCCAGACCACAATGGGAGACCCAGGGAAGATATTGTTTTCCGATATCGCAGTCTCTGTGAAAGGTGGAGTAGTCACGTGTGGATGAGAGCTGCTGGAAATCCTTAGGACAAGATCTTTCGCTAAGGCTGGTTGTGACTATGGCCTCCGTTTCAAATCTCGTCAATCTCTTAGACAGTTGCATACAAATACAATGTGAACACCTTAATAGCGCGGTAAACAGCATCTTGCAAAATGGTTGTGGCAGCTGCGTATTGCGTTATCTGGGAGATCTTGGGCTCAAACCCCATGTTAACTTTTCTTTTCTTTCTTTGTTTCATAGTTTCCTTTATTGCCAGGGTAATGCGGGATTGGATATCAAGGTTATTTATCACCGAGCTGCCTAGGTGTTAATAGAAGGCGACTACACAACTAAGGACATCCGCCCAGCATCACAAACTATGTGTACACTTAAACTGAAAGTCAATAATTCTAATATCTCAAAATCCACGTGGGTTTTCCTGAGACCGAGTAGCTCAACACCCTAACCTTCTAACCCGAGTTCTCAGGTTCGATTTCTGCCATGGCAATTCTTTTTAACCTTATAATTCCTCAGTCTGGAAAAATGAGATGCAGTATGTTTAATAGCAAAACATACTAAATACTAACTTTTAGAAAATTTATAGTTCAAGAGTAAAAAGAAAAGATCACTAGTTACCTACTTCTCAAGTCAAAGCACTGATGTGACCACCGAAGTCAGAGGATTATATAAATGGGGGGAAAAAGAATTTAAGAGAAAAAGTTCACTTCACAGCTTGACCAAGGATTTCAAATGGCGTTAAAAAAATTAGAAAACTATGCATTCGGTCACAAACAAGTGACATTAGCATACAGTGGAGTGCCTTTCGCGAGCACTTAAACTGTTCTAATTGATAAATGAGTCGAAGAGCAGAATGCTCATATATATCAAAGCTTTGGAGACCACCTGTCGCCAAGGAAAGCGCATTACTAATACCGAGGAAACTTCATCATTATTTATTCCTTGCGGTTCTTTTGATTTCATTTAGTAGTCAGATTAAAGATAAAAAAGGACATTTCAATACTAGGACTCATAATTTTTAAGAACAAATTATAGAAATTTGATATCTCGTTTGTAAAATATTAAATCAAGTAGAGGTATATGTCGAACATAGAAAAGAACAATTTAAGCTGATGCACAGCACAGTAAAATCAATATTTAAAATAAAAACAAGAAAAAACACATACGTTTTAGAAAATAACGGGCACACTTGTATGTTTGTGATAGCGCGGGTTGGACTGGAAACAGATTAGATGATAAAGAAATAGATTTCTGATGTTATTAATGCGATCGAAAAAGAGATAGAATAAAAATATATATAGGAATTACACAACATAAATGAGTTAGTTTAGAAATAAATGATTGGAAGACACGACGCATGTCAGAAGGAAGATGCGAGAAAACTAAAGGATTCTACACTTACAAGTATAATGAATGCCTGGTCAACCTTACGAACTTCAAAATGTTACCCATACGCGATTTCAACACCTTTGTTAATTTTAACTGTTTGATTCAATATAGACAACATTTTGGATACTTACGAATATACTTCGGTGCAGTACAAATTGCAGACAACTTACTTATCTTCAGTGGTTCATATACAACACATTCTTGCACGTAAATGGACTATATCGGATGACATTTTATGAGTGTAACGTTAATGCTTTTACAATAAGAAGAGTTGGGAACTTACGTCTACATTTTGCCAGAGTAATATCCTTTGTGCACGTCTCTTATCATTAACATTAAGAATGGTCTTAGCGTATGACCAGCGCTTCTGTGTGCTTATAAAATCGAGATAATTAAAATGATATTTTAATTAAACGACAATGTTAATTAGCGCATTGTGAGAGAAAGGCAACATTTCAAATTTAATTAAGGCGTCAACTCGAGAGAAGCATGCACTTCAAAGAATAATGAATCGTCACGCCTCTGTAGAGGCATTTGTTACGGCGTTAACGCACTCCACCCCTTAAACCACAACTCACTGATTTATATTTATATATACATAAGATCAATAAAACTGTAAACCAACCTTTTGTTCAACTTCTCAATTTAGGATGTTAAGCCTTATTATAGGCTACCTTGAAACCAAATATTAAAAATTAATTTTTCTACTGTACGTACAATATGGTACTGTTATTCCATTCTAAAATACACACTGAGATATCACGAAAGCATGTTCTGAGGCCCTCTGAATCGTCCCAAAAATATGCTTTGATAAAAGGTCCATGTAAGGGTCTGTATATCTGTATCAGAAGTCAAAAAGGAAAGGTCGTTCGCAACTAAACTTGCCTATTAAGATCAGCGTCTTCCTAGAATGCGACAAAAGAAATCTTGCCTTCCCGAAACTACCCTTTATTTGGTTTAATTTGTCGATATTTTCCTCTATGTTCAAAACTGCTCTGACGCACTTGATTAAATAACATATTTCAGAAATTCCTTGAAAATTAAAATGTGTATCATTTTCTTGAATATCCTCAAGTTTTCTTTTTCCGTATGACTTTTGCGTAACTGATAAACCTAACAGATAGAATCTTAATGTAACCCGCCCCCAGCAAAAAAGCTGAGCTTGTTAAAGTACGTAATTTGTGTTAAACAAATCCCTTGTAGAGTTAACCATTTCCGAAATATTCGTTGTAGTTGGTTTGAATTGTCCAATACTTATAATTTTTCGCAAATAGAAAGTCATTGTCTCTGTCTCTCCTTCTCAACTTTGGTTATATAAAGAAAATGGAATTTCAAAGCCATCAGCTATTAAAAGATTTGTCTATCGCTCTATCGCTCTATTCCCATTGAAATTATAAATAAATATGCAATAAAACCATTTCTACAACATAAAATCATCTCCATTATCATAAAGTAGTTAGAAGGCTAAGCTTTAGTAAGAGTAGTCTTTTGAAGAATGGGTAGAGAAAGTCATGCGAATGCAATACATATTTTTCAAATTCCTGATAAAGGCGCACTATGTACGCTATTCAATGTTTATGCTCAATATTAAGCTCAAATTGTAAATATATATTATATTATAACCTTTATTTCGAAAAACAGAAATCGCGAATTGTTATAGTTTGTACGTCAGATAATGAACGGAACTTTTAGAACAACGGGCTTTTCATGTACTCGCTAAGCTCTTAATTAAAACGTTTCCCTCTAAAACAAAGGCCACTTCATTACTTGAATAATAATTAAGCAGCACCCTAGTCGTATATTTTATATTCAGATATTTTTAGTAAGAAGATGATCCTTTTTTTTTAATTTGGACTCAAACTGACACTAACAAGGTTTGGAGAGAGGACCTAGCATGTTGAAATCTTTGGGTCCATGCGTCCCGCCCCCGTGAGGGAAGAATGAGGTGAGAGGACACTATCGGTGGCTGGACTGAGGAGAGGCGATAGAAGAGGGCAGGTTCCTTACAACTAGATTTGAACTCCCCGATGAGAGCTCGTGCAACCAGCTCCCCTTTCCGACTTCCCCTGGCAGACCATCTCCTCTCACGATCTCAAGAACAAGCACTTACAGAGAGCATTCTTCCATACAACACCGAAGGTCTTGACGACAATTGAAACCCTGAAATAGTTTAACCAGGTTAAAAAGCGAACTGAAATGAGATCTGAGGAGAAACAGAAGGATCAGGAAATTCGGGGAATGTAATTACCTTACCAGCATTTGCCTAGCGATCTGGGCAAAGTTATGAGTCAGAAAGGACGGCCAGTGGAATCGCATCCACGAATTCTGAACGTGGGCTATCGCTTCGGCCATGTGGAGGAATGTCTTTCCCTTGAATCTCACTGAGGTTAAGTGTATTATCTTTATATAGTTGTGCTGTACTATGATGGTGGTATTATTCAGTACCCTGGTATCCCTATCCTAACATTTGGTGACTGGTCGGGACCATTAAACGCTGCCTGAGGAAAGTATTAGGCAAAGCCCAAGTTACGGAGGAAGGCCTAAACACCGTCCTGATAATGACTGAAGCAGCCCTGAACTCCAAACCTATAACGCAAGGAGAAGTAGGTTCTGAACCACTGACACCAGCACACTTTCTTTGTGGAGCAAAACAACAATACCCAGTGAACCTGAGCCTACGACGAGCGTCTCGCTAACAAAAGAATTCAGGAGACAGCAGAAGTTGGCTCGCGATATATGGAAACATTGGTCCAGGGAATACCTCACTCAACTGAGGAGTTTTCATGAGGTCCGACAACCCCAGAAAAAATCTCCCCAGCTGACAATCAGAGATGTTGATCTCATCCACGAACCAGTCCGTCCAAGGCATATGTGGAAGAAAGGCCGGATAGCTGAACTGCATTAAGGAAGGGATGGCAACATTAGAACAGCTAGACCTCACACCGCAGATGGAGGCACGATCACTCGTCCCGTCCAACTGGTCATCCCCTTGGAGATTGACCAGTGTGGGGAGGATGTGGAGGAATGTTTGTCTTGAACCTCATTGAGGTAAAGTGTATTATCTTTGTAAATATATTCTTTGAAATAAAGCAGTGCTATACTAAGTTGGCGGTATTATTCAATACCCTGGTATCCCTATCCTAACAGGCCATCTCGCTCGGTAATCTGACATATCTCTTTAGCTTGGGCTCCAAAAGTTATCCGTGGTGCAAAATTTCTGCAAGAGAAATATGAACAGATTTTGTACATCTAAGGGAATTAACATTTTAATTGAAACAAAGAGAATCGTTACAGATAAGAATGAGATGACGAGATAGTGTTCGGGGTTAGTAAAGTTAAGGAGGCAAGGTTGGTAGAGATTTTCCCAAAACAGTCTGCTGAACAGAGAGGTGTAAAAAGAATCAGATTTTCTGTTTCCATAAAACAGAACAGTGCTTAGTGAGATATTGAGAAGCATCACTCTGAACAATCCTTCCATAAAATCTCTTATTTCCACTTGTTTATGAACAACAATCAGTTGTGAGAAGTCCAGCCGATAACACAAAAACAAAAACGTACAGCACGGAGGGAAGCGGATACTACAAACACAGACTCAAGTTAAACACCACGTGTAAATGCATGTTGCTTCATTCCGAAAAAGGTATACCTTTTTCCTTTCTCTAGTCTTTTAACTGTGGTTGATATAAGAAGCATTCCCTCAACAAAGTCAATATCGAAATCGCTTGGAAAATACGCTAAAGAAACCCTGATGTGTTTAATTCACATCACTTTCTCTATCCGCTATATTATATAATGTTCACTAACTATTCTTACAAAAAGAAAAACAAATGTGTCACTTCATTTTAATCGAAGCCTTTATAGAATTACCTTCTTTCGCATTCCACTGTAGGTGCAAAACTAATAGCATACACGACACGTAGAGACTATACTAGCTCATACTAGCCCTCCTTTTCCTATGTAATTTCCACTTTGCGAGAACCTGGCAACATTAAAACATTCCTAGCATTAATACTGGACATATCCGAAATAGTTGATGCTATAAAAATGAATTTACGAGTAAATAAATAACAAACAAAAAATTGTGCATTAAGCTTCTCTACCTCTTATCGTTTACTCACTATAAAAGGAAGAACACTCAGCATATTTCCAAAACCCTTAAAGTATTAATCTTTTCATGTAAATATATTAAATATATGGCATTTTAATCAAAATCAACCATTTATGAGAATATAAATTCAAGAAACATTTTCTTGAAAATCTCTGCCTCATCTAAAATAAGACCTGAAGCTTTCCTGTCGACGAGTACACTCAAGATATTGTCGAGAGACAAGCCAGGTTAAAAGACGATTAGAAATCGACTAAACAGATATAACACATATCTATTAATAACACACACACACACACACACACACACACACACACACACACACACACACACACACACACACACACACAATTAACGGAAGGCAGGACCAACTGGCAGCTGGGTAAGAGACAGGAACCTTTCAGGCCACGCCTACCCATTTATCCTGTAGCGCTAACGAAGGAATGGTTGGAAAAACATCACTAGCCATCTCTTTAACCTTCCCTGACGTCTGGAACCTTCGGGATGATTCACTGAACTGCGAGACTTCCAGAAACAGCAATCTTCCTATAAAAAGGGGCCGCAGTTGGCGAGTCAGTCAGTTCTTGGCGAGCAGCCGGAGAAGCGCCGTGCTAGCGAACGGGCGGGAAGACTGTGTACGTGCATCGGAGGAGTTGTACGTAATTGCGAGTGCGGAATGGACCTGTAACAGACGAACTGGTGAATTGTAATTGTGTGCGCTACGTAATTCTATGTAATCGGCAAGTGTTCCAATTGTAATTCGGTGGCAATAAAGAACATTTTGAGTTTGTGCAGTTGGACTTCTAATTTCACGAAACCACAAAGTCATATATATATAGTGGTTATAACATTTCTTAAAAATATCCTGATGATGGGAGCGATGTACGTACGCTCCCGAAACGTCGATTTCTAATAGTCTTTTCACGTGGCTTGTTGCCCGAGAATGTCTTTAATATATTTCTCATCTATTTGAAGACACTGAACCTACATAAAATTTTGTATCTATCCGATATTTCCCTTTTGAGTTCCTAGTTTACACATTGAACATAGGATCTTTTTTTTTTTTTTTTTAAACAAAATTCAATTTTTAATTTAGTGGGGCCTCAAAACTTCTATTTCCGGTTGAATATGGACATCACATATTTTGGTTGGAATGTAATAATTTCTTTTAGTTACGAAAGCATAAAAACAGCAGTTTTAGAAACGTTTCTGTCTGAATGAATAAATAAGTATAAAGGCCCATCACGCTATTTCAATAACGGGGCGAGTAAAGCAGACCAAAAGGGAGTTTTGTAAAGAGTTCCGATTTACCTAAAAGGCATTTGGAGTCAGTTTAGGTAGTTCGTTTAGATTTACTGGATGTAAAAGAACTCCTGCGAGATTAAATTGCGACATTCTCGTGATATGATTCTGGCAATCGACAGTGTTGTTAAGAAACGTAATAATTAAACATATATATACAATATTATTAATAGATGTTGGCATTATTTCCATTACAAAAACATCTATGCTGTCATTGTGAGAGACGATCGACGAATTACCTTAAGATCACTTTCTGAAATACTGAACATTTCATTGGATGCCACCTACACGCTGGTGACACAAACATTACACATGAGACGTGTTTGTGCACGTTGGGTTCCAAAACTGTTGATTCCCGAACACAAGGACATTCACATGCAGGTTCGCATGCACGTAAAGTTGATGTTAGAGGAAGATCCAGAGTTTCTTTCAAACGTAATCACTGCTGATGAAACTTGGTTACCTCATTTTGATCCTGAAAACAAACAGCAAAGCTCAGTGTGGAAATCTCCATCATCACCAACCCACGAAGAAGCAAAAGTGGTATGGTCATCTCATTCTTTGATATTCATGGAATGGTTTATCAGCATGTTGTACCTGCACACCCATCAGTAACTGGACAATACTACAGGGATGTCTTGAAAACATTGCAAGTTCATATCAGGCGCAAAACAACACATTTCCGTTAAGCAGGCTGCATGCTGCACCACGATAATGCGCGGCCGCATATTGCCAATGTTGTTGCTGAATATCTTGCAAAAATCAACATGAAGTGCGTCCCTCATCCTCCCTATAGTCCTGAATTAGTCCCACGTGACTGTTTTCTATTCCCTAACTTGAAGAAACGCCTTCGTGGGAGGCATTATCCATCATCAGAAGCTGTGGTGAAGGCTGCGGAGGCGATTTTGAAGGATCTCTCAAATATTGGTTCTCAGCATGTCTTTGAAGACTGGCAGAAACGTTGGGACAAGTGCATCTCATTTAGGGGAGCCTATTATGTGAAGGACCATCAAAATTATGAGGATGAGTAAAGGTACGTTGTCAAAAAAAAAAAAAAAAAATGTGATCATTCTTTATTGAACAGCCCTCGTATTTAACTAAAGTAAGTATGGGCTTTCTGTCTGATATGGATTATCTGTAGAGTATTCTATTTTTCATGCCACGACATTCTCACATTATTTTAGTAATTTGCGAACTAAAATTAGGAGATAGGCTTATAGCTCTTGTTTGTCATAAAGAAAAGGGCTTTCCAATGGTGAAAGAATTATCAAAATAAGCTGAGTGGCTTTTAGTATTACCACTCTACACATACTCACACTTTCTCTTTGTAACCTTTCAGTGTATATAAATTCAACACATTAGCATATTTCAGTAAAGTAAGTGCACTACAGAAATTAATTCTTTTTCCGGCCTAAAAACCGTGTATGGCTAAAATGCTCTAAGCAATATATATTGGATGTACAGTCTAAAATCGCCCTATAAAATTCATTTCTCTCCTGAGTAAAAGCTTTATTAAGTAAATACAAAGCTACGTTGTATTGTTTTATAGCTAAATTGTAACTCCATTACTTGCCGCGCGCAGTTTTTTCTAATTTAATATCAGTCGTAGGGTGTGGGGTGGAGGGGTGGAAGAGAAAATAAAGGTTTTAATTCTCAGCACAAATTGGCGGTGTACATCGCCTCCCACAAGGGGCACGCGTGGAATATATGAACGGAAAAACATTCGCTTTATACGGTGGCGGGGAATGTGGTAAGCGGGTTGCACTGCTTCCGGGCGTAATTTGTTTTTGTGCCTCAAGCGGTCAAGCTCTCTTCAAACTGTGCGCGCTCTTCCTTGTTTATGTTTGGAAGTTTACCGTTACTGGCTGAATAGAAGTTCTCAATTTGCTCAACTAAATTATTACTTTCTCTACTGCTTACCTAGTAATAACTGCATTGATTTCAAAAATGTGATACAGACATTTAACAGTAAATACAGGTTTAGAGGTCACCTAAATAAAATCATCTTGCTTAGGAAAAGATCCACATGCACGCACGTGCTTGAGTGTGTGTGAGCGATCGCTTGACTCAAAAACCAAAAGTTGGTTTCATGCTAAAGTTAGTATTTAGGTCCAGCTTCTTACAATAATTCGACAATAATAGTTCAAGAAAAATCTCTTATGAAACTACCATTTACACGAGAAAAAAAAATTTAGTTTGAATTTTCTGAAAAATACCTATAAAATATAAATTTTTCATTTTGGGCTGTGCCTATGAAGTTTTTTATATTTTTAATTTACGTCCTCCAACGTTGTCATATCGAACGATGAATGAAATGGGTGAAACGATGCTTAAATAAATCTATAGAGATTAGAGTTACCTGACATTCACCTTTCAGGATAAAGGAAAATCCAAGAAAAAACCTTAACCAGATAACTCACCCCGATCGAGATTCGAATTCGGGACCTCTTGAACGTGAGGCTCACACGCTACCAACCTAGGCTACAGAGACGGGCGCCTCTTTGTTAACCTTTGTGCGAGGGCTGTAAAATAAAGAATGATCATAGTTTTTTTCGGTCATATTTTTTCGCACTAAAATTCAATCTTATAATATTCTGTTAGCCGTAGTAGTTTCATTGTTGGTACTCCTGGTTCCCGCCTGTGAGAACCAGGCAAGTTCAGACATGTTCAGTATGGCCTACCACCGCAATGAAGGTAACACGCGAGGAACAATATGCGGCTTTGAAATTCTGCTTTCGTCTCAATAAATCTTCAGGTGAGGCCTATACAATGTTACAGAAGGCCTATGGAGAGTCTGTTCTTCCCTACAGCACAGCTCGAAGGTGGTTTAAAATTTTTAAAGAGGGGAGACAATCAATTTAAAAGGAAGGTGGACCCGGTGCTCCAGTTACTGCTCTTACGGAAGAAAACATCAACACTGCTGCTGCCACTGTGAGAGAGGATCGACGAATTAACATAAGATCACTTTCTGAAATACTGAATATTTCATTGGGTGCCACCCACACGTTAGTGACAGAAACATTACACATGAGATGTGCTTGTGCGCGATGGGTTCCAAGACTGTTGATTCCCTAACAAAAGGACATTCACATGCAGGTCTGCATGCAGTTAAAGTTGATGTTAGAGGAAGATCCGGAGTTTTTTTCAAACGTAATCACTGCTGATGAAACTTGGCTACATCATTTTGATCCTGAGAGCAAACAGCAAAGCTCAGTGTGGAAATCTCCTTCATCACCAACCCCCCCAAAAAGCAAAAGTGGTTGCTTCTGCAGGGAAAGTTGTGATCATTTCATTCTTTGATATGCATGGAATGGTTTATCAGCATGTTGTGCCTGCACACACGTCAGTAACTGGACAATACCACAAGGATGTCCTGAAAACATTGCAAGTCCATATCAGGCACAAAAGACCATATTTCCGTGAAGCAGGCTGGAGGCTGAACCACGATAATGCGCGGCCGCATATTGCCAATGTTGTTGCTGAATATCTTGCAAAGATCAACGTGAAGTGCATCCCTCACCCTCCCTATTGTCCGGATTTATCCCCATGTTACTTTTTTCTATTCCCTAACTAGAACAAACGCCTTCGTGGGAGTCATTATTCATTATCAGAAGCAGTGGTGAAGGCTGCCGAGGCGGTTTTGAAGGATCTCTCAAAAATGGTTTCCAGCATGTCTTTGAAGACTGGCAGAAACGCTGGAACAGGTGCATCGCATTCAGGGGAGACTATTTTGAGAAGGACCATCAGAATTATGAGGATAAGTAAAGGTACGTTGTCAAAAAATTATGATCATTCTTTATTGAACAGCCCTCGTATAATAGTAAACCGTAAGAGATGTCTATACCAAATATAACTATACAAAATTAGATTTATATCAAATAAAACGTTTTCGAACATTTATTGTTATTGGACTGAATCTTCAAATGGTTGTTTTTTTCAAGTGAAATTCGATATTCGTTTCCTTGGCGGCCATGCAAAGAACATGGTAATCAACCAGTCGTAGATAGTAGCGTCTCTGTCTCAAGTTCAAGAGGTCCCAAGTTCGAATGTCGGTCAGGGTGAGTTACCTGTATAAAATTTTTTCCAGGGTTTTGCCTTATCCTGAAAGACGAATGTCGGGTAACTCTAAGCTCTGTGGACCGTGGGCTCATTTGAGGATCTTTTCACCCATTTCATCCATCGTCCAATATGACTTAACGTTGGACGACGTAAACTGCAAAACAAAAATCAACCATGATGCTTTGTTTTATTCTTTCTTGTCTAGCAAAGCCCATCTTTGCTACATACGATTTTCTGATCACAACAGATAAATGCTTTTTCGTCATACTGCTTAGTTTGAGATACATTTTAGAAACCCGTTTATTTCGAATATACCTTGGACTGACCAATCAATTTTTATACCAATGCACACGAAATACATTCGAGTTTGAAAACTATAATAAATACACAAGAATAAAAATACGGCATCCTGTTAAATTTGTTTATACACTTTCTACCCTTTATAATAAAAAATTGACAATTTTTTGTAAAACTTACTGCCAAACTATTCGAACCATTATTAGCCTTGCTACCAGTTTTATTTATCTTGTATGAAAATACTGCTTCATCATGTTTCAAAAACGGTCACATTGCGTGTATTTGCAACACGAAATGATATTTGCTAATTAAGAAATTCGTAACTAAGTTATTATACTATTTGAGTATTGATTTGTCCGTGACATGTCGACAGTTTATTCCCCAGGGATAAAATTAGCAACGTCCGTCATGGCACATGAATGTTTCATGAACTGAAAGAGCTATAAAAATAAAACAAACTACCCTGTTACTGTAATGAAGCAAACTGTGCTATAATGTTGCGTCACAAACTGACTACAGAGAGTTGAAGTTCGTCGAATTTTAGTGAAAGAATTTTGCATATCTAACACCATATTTGCGATTTTCTAATATCGACCTTCCCTTATATATGTAATAACGTGATTCTTATATTTTACGATTAATTTGTGGCCAATAATAATCTCAAATTAAGCAATATGGTCTTGGTTGCATGCACAGCACAACATCAGAACTCTGCCCATGTCACTTATATGGAGGAGCGGGGCTAATGAACCATGAGGGAGAAAATAATCCCATAAAATGCTTTTTCGACGTTAGTGTTATTTTGATCCATTTTTAGTACACGCCCTTTAAAATAGCTACTTATCGCTCTGTTAACACTAGGCCGCTAAAGTCGTCATGGAAACCTTTAGAGACGTAATAAACAAAATCCAGATGGCACTGCCAGTTGTATCAACTTGAACAAGGTTGCAAACAAAATACATACATGGTCATAAAACAAGAAATAAGTATCAATGTTGCTTTTTATGTTTAATAAGCTTTCTCATACTCTGTCTAGAGTTTGTTGTGCTTCTAGTTCGTATTGGAAATTTCCACGGGATCTTCACCCAGATTTTCAGCCACCTTGCTCAGAAAGGAGGGCGCATATTGTAACTGTCTATGCTTCACAGGAGCGTTGATATGGTTCGTAGCATTGGATTCAGGGGATGTGGAATTATAGCAGCAAATCACTGACTATGCCTTTTATATTTATAGAGTATTCCTGTTACATTTATTTGTTTGAGAAAACCTTTCCAAAAAGTACTGTATGCACTAAGTACTCTAAGCTTTAAAGGTACTAATTTAGTATTTCGGAAGTGCGAAAAATTTAATTCGTCCCCTGCTCTTATTTTGTTACTTGTTACTTCCCGTTTATACTGTCATTGTTGAAATTTGGCATTCAGTTGATAACCTACTAGCTGCGTGCTCTGAGCAATTTACTACTGATATGTATATACTTTTAATATCTTTTATATACTTATATACTAATTACTACTATTGCAGATATGGAACCCAACATTTTATAGTTGGATTTTAAAAATTAACTGGGTATTTATTTTCAGTAAATATTTACTTATGATTTAATTCATGGAGAAGCTAACTATAAATTGCACGTTATTGTTTTTTTAAGTAGAATACCTGTGGATAATCGATCATCAGTTTGCTATCAAGGTTAATGCTCTTACCCTTGCCACTGGCAGCCTATATCCAACGACTTTAGTAATTAATTTTATTTTGGTCTAAGTATATGTATGAGTTAAGTGCACTGCAGAATCTTGAGTAATATTTCAGCATTTTCAAACATATTCCTTCCCCTACTCCAATAAAACAGTAGCAGTAGGGCACACAACTGCTATAGGATTACCTCCAATGATTGCACTAGCAGCACTTATATGTAATAAAATATTATAGATGGAACGCTAACAATGAGTAATTTGACAAAGACAGTCATTTGAATTAAAATGCTCTATGAATGGGTCATACAAGAGCAGTAAAACTTTGCCTGTATCTTACAATTTACTTCTTACACAAAATTCATCCAGAATGTAGAAGACTTCACAGAAATGTCAATACATATTTTATTCTTTATGGAAATAGTGTATCTAAATCATTTGAGACAATTCTCAGACTGTCGCAATAGCCCAGTAATTCTTCTGCATATTCATAGTTGTAATTTTAACCTTTGTATCCTCTCTTTGGTCACATTTATTTAATAACATGAACCCTACTGAGTTTCAAATATGATAGGTATATGTAGTCTTATCATATATAACAAAATATAGGTGAACATTCTCAATGTTAAAATCCCCAATTTTCAAATTCACCCCTTTGCAAAAGGAGACCATCAAGAAAAGCAATTGTCTCAGTTCTTAATTATAAAATACCGGATGACCGATGGACATTGTTAGATAGACCAAATTTTATTTTTTGTGCAATTATTTAACGTAATCTGTTAATGACTTTGATAATAACACACAAAAGAAATAAAAAAAAGGCTTTTACCCGAGTTTTATTAAAATATGGTGGTCTATAGCAGAACCTACTCGTTTGTTTTGCTTTATCATCTAGCATACATTGCTTGGGAAGAAGTACAGGCGGTACTTTTCTCTTGTTTTAAATGCATATTCTGCTGGATAATTTTTCTACTCCAAAGCATCTAAAGTAAGAGTCAAAACTTTCATTGCAACATGTTCTTTTGTAACCCATTGGGTTGATTCAAGTGCAAGTGATTTGTAAAAGTGTAACCGAACATTCTTTGCGGCATTAACCATTTTTGAAATTTTTTGAGAGAATTCCTTCGTATTCACTTTATAAAGTCGTAATTTGCTATTCATTTCTTTCTCTTTATGATTCCTGCAAAGAACAAAACTTCAAAACCATTACTTAGAAAACAGCTTTTTAAAAATTTGATCACTTGTGTCAACAAAGATTTGCGCATTAAAGTATTTCTGAAAATGTCTATCTCGATCAACCTGAAGTACATATATATAAGGATATGTAGTTTTGTAAGAATAGTAGAAGAGCAGGTAACGAAAGTGGGGAGCTCGAACTGCGTGTGGGATCAGCCCATATATAAAAAGTAAATATTGAATTGAGTGTAGGGATTTCTGAACACGCACTTGAATTGCATGCCGGGCTGACTTTGAACATCACTTTAATAACTGGGACTGAACAGGTGAATAAGTAACTAGTTATCTGGTGTTTTCAAGACGGCGCAGATCTCATCTTATCTTCAACAAGGTTAATGAAGTTAAAGTTTTAGTCCAAATACGGCATACGTGGACATCGAAAAAGCCTTGCATATGGCCATTCGTAAGTGTAAACTTACGGGGATGTAAAATTGAGTTCCGACAAAGTTGGTGGAGGGAAGATTCAGAATGTTGGTCTTAGTACTGTTTATAAGCAAAGGATTCTGAGACTGGTAGTTAGCTATGTTTCGGTCTTTCGTACTTAAGTCCAAACAATGTGAAAGACTGTTTTACTGGTGACATCATGGCAATACAACTCAATGACAGGCGTTCATAAATGATGTGATTATACTCTAGAACATTACATCAAGCATGATAACCAATTTACTTCAAATTTATGGGCTGTTTTCTTCCTCTTGCAGGAGTACAGTCAAAGCACATGAATCCTTTCATGCGCATTTAAACAGTTTGTTCTACTCCCAACATTTACCAGCTGTTAGACGTCCGGAAAGGCATTCAAGCCGAAGTGTATATAAAATACGTTCTGAATTAGCCATTACCGACCAGCAATTTGAAGAAGAGAGTTGTTGTTCATAATAAAATGATGGAACTACAAATCAATGAAATAACACTTTTGAGTTCATTAAACAACTATGTTAACAATGTCAGTCCTGCCCGCCTCAGTAGCGTAGATGGTAGCGTGTCTGCCTCACGTTCAAGAGGTCCCGAGTTCGAATCTCGGTCAAAATGAGTTACGTGGATAAGGTTTTTTACCAGCGTTCTCCCTTATCCTGAAAGGCGAATGTCGGGTAACTCTAGGCTCTATGGACCCTGGGCTCATTTCAGCATCATTTCACCCATTCCATTCATCGTCCGATATGACTCCACGTTGGAGGACGTAAATAACAAAGCAAAAAAAAATGCCTGTCCAAAGTATGGCAAAGTTTGACGAAGTCGAAAAATTAAGGTTACGAAACTGTAAACGTATAATGTGACGCATGCAAAATCTTTAAATATACCAGTTTTAGCTTCTTCATAAGGCTAGGCTGCCAGTCATAAGTTTGAAAAATGGGAAGGAACATTTTACATGTTTTACTTGACAAGCAACTCGAAGACTCCGTAGAAAACGTTAGCACGCAACTCGAGGACTCCGTAGAAAACGTTAGCACGGAATTCGTAAATCTGTTCCCTTCCCGCAAGTAATTCGTAAACACCGAACGAAAGTGAATGTAACACGTGATTTTATACATAAAATTGAGCAAAAGTTTTATTAATTTGTTTAGTATCTATAGAATAAGCGACTAAAACATGTAAACAACTCTACAAAATGGTTTAATTCAGATACTAAAAAATGTTTATATACAAATTAACCCGTTTGACAGCACAAAACCTTTGTAACATCTGTAACTCCTAAATCGATTCTAAAAGGTACAATTTGTACCTTGGGATAATTCCTTTCAAGTACGATCTAACATCTTATGTTTAATTCGTTCAAAGGCTTTAAAATATACATTCTCTCATCATAAATATCTGCGCAATGAATGCACTCTCATAAGCTCGGCAGAAGAATTCGAATGAAACGAAATCTGGAAATTTTTAGACCGTATTGTTACCATAGCGGAAGTCTTAAACCCGATCAGTGCGCGGCTTCTCGTCTATCTGGATCTGCGCGCGGCGAATAGCCCTTCTCCGTCAGAACATTTGTCTGTACAAAATCATTGGTATTGTGTCCCACCTTTCTGCTCCAGAAGATTCGTTATGCTTGTTCCCAATATCGCTTTCTAGAACGTTACGATTTTATCAAGGGTCAATATAAGTAATTGCCAAGCTGCCGGCAGAGAGTCGGTTCGAGCTGAGGCGAGTCGGTGTCGAGCTGAGCTAAACTGAGCTTATACATTTTTAGTGGATTTACAGTGAGGAATGCAGTTCTATGATTTTGTTCTAATAAACAAGTTTTAGTTCATTTTTATTTGTTGCTATATCCTAATAGGATGTATTTAAGATTTATAGAAATACAACTAGGATTATTCTACATCGAGTTTGTCTCTTTCTAAGAAGATAAGCAAACAGTTTAAAACTTAAAAAAAGTGATTAGAATTACAGTATTTGAAAAACTGTACAGTTCAGGAATGGGAGGGATGTCAGAGAGAAATCTACTTCTGTTTATATAGCTACTTAGCATAAAGCTTACAGTTTCCAACGACTTATTTTATAAGGATATTTTTAATCTTTAAGGGAACACATTGATCTTTACATTTTTAAACCCTGTTTACTCTTCGCTTTCTCTTGTACATTTTCTATTACATTATAAATACATTTTTCTTAATTAAGTCTAAAAATTATATCGCACTGCAATTTTATTTGACTTGGAAAATCAATTATGAAGCTAGAGCAGATGCTGTTCTTAAGTAGTTTTTCCCTAATTTGCATAATAAGTACTAAACTTTATTTTAAATTCAGACTAACGGTCGTAGGAGTATAACACTGTTTTAAAATTATACATTCTGTGCGCTATATTGTTAATTTCAAGTATCTGGTACAGAATATTTGGATAAAAAATTGTGAGAGAAGCTTCACTGACAGTTTTCAATTATGATGAAACTTTTACGTCATCGGTTTTGTGAAAAATGTTTATAAAACCCACAGTAACTACCCTAAGAACACAAAATATAAGCTCTTTAAAACAGATTTTCTAAACATGTATCTCAAATGCATTGATTCTAATTTTTTGTATCTTTAATAGAAAATTCGAATGAGATTATTTTGTTTAAAAAAAAACTTAGTCTTTTTACAAGATCTGAAACCCAGAGGTGAAAAGGTTGTTTGAATATATCTGTGATTAGACACCAAATAAATATACTTGAAAGTAAAGAATGTCAAATAGCGGCAAGTAGCAGTAGCAGTGGCAGTGGCAGTGGCAGTGGCAGTGGCAGTAGCAGTGGCAGTAGCAGTAGTAGTAGTAGTAGTAGAAGAAGACGATGATGATGAGTAGCAGGAGGAATCTGTGACGCGGAGATAGTCAACGTTTGTTTCCTGCCGTGAGAGAAGTTTCTTATTGCTATATTGAGCATTAAGAGGATGACAAAAACGAGGACTGTCATAATAAATGTAATATAAAAACAAGAATATATCAGGTTTAGATGAGAAATACGAAAATTAAAGGCAATAAGAAGAAATCTGGAGTACAACAGTGTGTACTTATAACCAAAATGTCAACCATATCCTGTTACAATAAGTACAAGAGACTAGGGAAGTCAGCTGATTAAAGAAAACCTAATGTGTTAAATTCACATAACTTTCTCTATATATTTTCACATAGCTCTTACAACAGCTTTGACAATCCTTTGATAAAATAGACTAATTGCGCATCTCATTAAGGTACAAGGGAAATAATGGAAACCAACTCGTTAAGCAGATTTTTTAAAACTGAAACATTATCTCGAAATTCCATCTCTTTCCATGGAAACGCAAGAAACAACAGAATAGTACAAATTTAAAATAATTACAATGTTGAAAAATTAAAAACATTAATAGTGTATTTCTCGGAAATGGGCACCAACACAAAAACTTCAAATAAGTATGTTTTAAAGAGATCTCAGGATATTTTGGTATTTTCATTATGTTTTACTAGTTATACAATATTCCTTCCTAATTAAAAGGACTTTATAGGCTATTCCCAGAAAACTCAAAATATGAAATTTATTGAGAAAATCTCTGATAGATTTATAGTATTTTAATCAAAATTTTGAAATTTTGAAAAACCGTTCACATAAACGGTATTATCAGGTAGAGTTAATATATATTTTTTTCCTTTTCCTCCATGTAGATGCTGCCCTTAACATCTAAAATCAATCGCCAGTTTTTCCTTAGGAACAACTGCTTATAAGCAAATTATGTTCATTCAACGATTTGTGCAACTTTTTGTGCAACATGTGTTTTGTGTACGTTGAGGTTTTCTTTATAAATATTAAATTCATTCATACATATAAATTTAAAACCTTACTCATATTTCAGGACTCCAAGAAGGACAAGGAATAATCCTAGCTATTCCAACCGGTAACCGAACCCCGTACCTCTGGATTTGGAAGCTAGTATGCTAACCTCCAGATCACATTAAAATAGGGATTTTCTTGAAAATCAAGTAGTATCTTTAGAATGTGCTCAATATAAGCGTCAAGTTTGGTTTCGATTTTGAGCTATGCTATTCACACTGTCACCTTTTATTAAAATTACCTTTCTGGATTTGAGGACAATATGTATATGAAACCCTAAACATCCGCATTAATCTATGATTAGGGCTGAAAATATTTAATAAATTAGGAAAGTAATATTCCGAATTAGCCCAAAGTTACCTAATATGAAAATAAATTACAATCAAAATAAATAATATTTGACGCTACTAGAAATAGTTTTAATGAACATATTTAAAAAGTAAAAATGTTGTTTGCTCTTCCTTTTCTCTTCTTCTTCTTTTTCTTCTACTGCTTGCCTACAATAAGTAGAGGAAGTATTACATTCCACCAAAAAATTCGATACCGAAATTTCACTGGAAATACATGTTTTGTGATTCCTTGAAAAAATGAAAATTTTCGGAAAGTGTGTGTGTGTGTGTGTGTGTGTGTGTGTGTGTGTGTGTGTGCGTGCGCGCACCACAACTGAAAAAGAAAAAGTCTGTTTTAATAATCTTGTTATAAACTCCAACTTTCCATGTATGTGACACGATTTTCAACAAAATTCTCCTAGACTGAAATACCCTTTAAGTGAAAAAAAGTTTAATTAATTTTTATGTTGTTAAAATTGACTATGAAGTTTTTATTAAAAGCCAAATATGTGAGATATTTGCATAACAATTAGAATTTTATATCCAGAATTTTCTGCGAGCAGTCTGTACAAAGCTCTCTTTATTTTGAAGAACTTTGTAAAACTAGAAAAACCAAAAGATTAAAAAAACAAGACATAAACAAACAATTTAAAATAATCTGTCCAACATGCTTTGTTCTGGTTTGAATTTTGAAGTGATACATAGCTAATTTTTGTCTCATGGCCATAAAAAGAGTATGGAGATTTAAAGCCAACACGTAATAACGATCCGCTTTTAAGAACTATCATTTTATCCCACTGTATTCTTCTTACCCAAAAATGAAATATATAATGAAACTTTATCTGGATTAACAAATCGATATACGATTCACTTTTGTATAATGACCTGTAGAAAATGAGTAGAGAAACTGATATGAATGTCATAGGCAGATGTTTCGTAGTACCTTGAACCCAAGAAGTGGAAAATATTATTTGAATTTATCTTAAATACATGTTCAACAGATCTGAAAATGTTACTAATTGGTAAAAATAAGTGTCCAAAGTAGTGTCCCTATAAAATAATTGTGTGCAAAATAAATAAAATCTAAAACTCCTTTTCAATACAATCTAGAAATGTTATAATATATTACTGATAAAATATAAAATATTTGTTTCTTATTTGTAGGCTAGATCTGTTTTCTGTTAACTAATTCCTTATAAACCTTCTAATTGGTGTACAGGGTGTACCAAAAAATGTAAACAATCAGCTGGCAACGTGGATCTTACGAGACAAATGTTGTGATTGCGATGTGGGAGGTAATCGACGCCAGGTACCATAACACCATCACACACATACACACTTGATAATGATAATAAACACACACGTTTGAGTTGTATACGCGCGACTAGGACATGTGACGAGTAGCCTGGTCCAGAAGCAACTCGCCGGGATCTGACTACACAGCCTCTTCTCCTGTCAGATCAATACAGCCGGGGCACTCCCCTTCCCCGTACCCGCCGTGACGTCGCTCCCCCTAGTATTAATAATATAATGTACCCAGGTCACATCGTCAACATTCACGCTTCCGAAAATCACCAGCTTGCCATCAAAATCTTCTTATGATAAACCTTCACACATGAACTTCCAATGAAGAACACAATTCATATTACAGCTTTGGTTCCTCTACCATTTATATGTGGTAGCTAAAGAATTCGTATTCTGATATATTATGAACTCGAACTATCCTTTACATGAATAGTTCTCGTTTTATTTTGTCTACCACATACTTAATAGATAAATATTAAATTTCTAACCAAAAATTTAACAGCACGATTTTACACAAATGCATGTTTTGAACATCCCTGAATACACAATTAGAAAAAAGTTCATGAATGTCCGAGCAGAATAATCCTAAAAGGAAAGGTCTCTAAAATTGAAATGACTATGATGCTGTGGTTCTTATTATCTTATTCTATATTGGGCATGAAGGACCAGTTCATTTTGCTCAGAGGCCTCTTAATCAGAACTGAGGTTCTTTTACATTCGTAAATCTATGACACAGAACCAGCAGCTATAATTCACTTCCAAAGGAAGCCTTCAGCTAAGAATTTTTACGTCCGAGAAAGATCCATCGCTCTAAGCAGAGTTTGAACCTACGATCTCGAGAACCAGAGGCTAATATGGTACATGGATGACAACGAAAATACGGTTAAATACCAAACTTGGTGTTTAAATTCGGCATCTTTAAAGCATCCATCAGTTTAGAAAACATCCACACTCCAAACTTATCTTTACACGAAAATCTTTCTAAATGGCTCCAATAATTTTTATTGAAATACCAAAAGCTGAAGAATATTTTCATGATAAATTAAAACTATATGTTGAATTTTTTGAGAGCAGCTTCTGAGCTCCATTTATTCTGAATAACTTGACCATAACTATAAATCGCTAAGAATAGCCAAAATGTTACTATAAAATATTACAGATCTCGTTAAAGTATATTATTTATATAATTTGGTTGCTTCCGACATTTTTGTCGTTATTACTTTGAATTTTCAAATACTTATAGTTTTCTCAAATGAAGTCGTTATTCCTTTCTTTTTCCTTTACCGTACAAACAGAACGGAATGGCAATACCATCACGTAACGACCAGCTCTTAAAAGACTGGACTATCCCTTAAGGATCTCTTATATATCCCTGATATATCCCTGATCTCTTTATACCTACGAGGAAATACCAATAATACAGTTCCTTCATATATTTACTCCAATTAACATGAAGTAGGTACAGGAAAAAGAGTTTATAACAATATTTTGTAGATCACTAAGTTGAGAAGACATGCCAAAATTTATAGTATGTAGATTTTGAAAAATAACACGTTTTCAATTGACAATATTTAACAACCCATAAAACTATTAATCCCAGCAAGATGGAAGTTCAATATGGATCATTTGCGTGCCATAAACGGAGCTTCTAGCTTAAATACTACACAGAACAGAAACATCGCCCATGTCCTCCTTTAAGCAATTGTTAATTACTACTTGTCTAATAATTGTAACATCTGCACACAATGTATAACGTCGTAATGTTAAAACAAACGAATTTCACCATGCACAGGGAAAAGTGAGTAGAATATAATGTGGTTACAAAGTGTTTCTGCCGTTACTCCACAGAGTGTTCTTTTGCTCGTTTTAGTAAAATATTTGTATTTATTTATTTCTCTGTGTTGTTGGAAATTTATGTAAGCGAAGCGGCGAAAAAGTCCCAAATCGGGTTGTTCACTCCATGGGATTTGAACACACAATCTCCTATATGGACATCACAGTAGTTATATTGTAAATATAACCAATTCCACATTGTTTAGTGTGACAGTAACGTAATATGAACAGAAGATTCGCTCTTATCTGATTGATACATTGTGTGAAGTAGAAAAAGTCGTAAGAGAGAGTAACATATTTTTGATAACATTATATTCGTAAACACTTTACCTCTGAAATGCCTACATGATAACGAGAATTGACTACGTCACAAATCAGAACTATAAATGCAATTCTTTTTTCTATTTCACATAGCTTTATTTGCGTGGCCATACGTGACATAAGGGACATATTTATATGACCTAAAAAGTGGAAAAAATGCATATATTTACGACCTAAAATAGCTTAATTATGACCCAAAAACATGAACTTTATAACTTAACGAATTTATTAATCAATTATATTAACTGACAATAATTGTAAATGCATACACATTTCAATTATTTCTGCAGGGGGAAAAAAACCTTCTCTATTTCTTAATTCAGCACTTTACGGAAAATGAAAGTTAAGATTTCCTAAATTAGAGAAGAAGAATTATTCTAACTTATGAAAAAAATGGCCAAGAGAAATAAAATATTAATACCTTAGGTTTGTTTTCATCAGCAACAAAATTACATTTAATGACAATCTGCACATTTAGGTTGTCAAAATGAAGCCTCTTCAATTGACAGACAGAATGTTCTTATATCTGAAGAAACAACGTTCCACATCACAAGAGATTGCAGGAGCAAATTTGAAGTAAGTTAATTCATCCGAGGAAAATGCCTGCTCAGAAACGTCAAACTTTAGTCTGTATGAACGTTTGCAACCTGCTAAAGGAACCTTCAAAAAATAATGGGCAGGCTGATGGCGACATTTATACAGATATAGTATTGGTTTATTTTATTTCTAATGGCTGCTCACTACACTATAATAATCCCAAAAATATGACTATCAAGTCCCTAACAGGTGTAGGCAGTTTTTTCAGTACGAAGAAATTATAGGTCACCATAGAGAGACCCCCACTAGCCAACCAGGTCCGCCTGCAAGCTCACACTCCACAGGAGCCTTAGCGCTAGACAAATGTCAGATGGCATTAGAATGTTTTGTTTTCTTTATCTGTAGATAGAAGGCAGCGAATTCACTAATGCCATCTGTTTTCAGTTTTACTGTTGCTTTAGACTTAAGGTGGAACTTTGGGTGATGGTATAAATACTCGTATTCCATTCAGCATTTACTCAGTGAAGATAACTTGGTTGACTCAACAGTTTTGAACCTGGAACCTCCAGAATGCTAGCTACAGATGCCGCTTAATCCATCCCGCTCGGTAGTGATTTTTGGTTTCATTCTTAAAATATTTTTCTTGTCTTCAAGCAGTGTACATAATACCTTCATTACTTTCAAACCTTGCGGTATTGCCTTCTTGTAGAGAAACTAGCTCCATTAATCTTTTCATTCACAATTATGCATTCGTTCATGTTTTGGGTTTGGGCTTATGGAATTTTTTTATTTGCTCCATTTATAACTCGCCTTTAACTGCAGTGGTCATATCGGCGGCCATTCTCCTTTGGATCATATCGAAGGTGTTAACTCGTATTCGTATTCATTAGATCACGCACACATTTGCACTCTCATTCATACTTCCAGACTCTGGGGAAGATGAGGAATTATCCTGGTCGGAGAAAAATCCCCACCCCCACCGCCAGGAATCGAACCCGGGACACCTAGCAAGAAAGGCAGGTTCTCTACCGTATAGACGTTTTGTTTGAAGCTAAGGAATGAAATTCGCACATTTTGATAATTAAAAAACCTCTAAGATAGTTATCGAGATAATTCACACGACACAACAAACAGAAAATCTCATACTTTCAAGATAGTAATCCAAAAATAAACCGAAAATGTACTCCTTAGGAAAAGCACGAACTTGTATTTTATATTTCCAGTAATAAGTACTCTTAGTTTTCAACTATATTACCTGTACATCATGAACGTTTTATTACTTATCACATAGTACGATACTGACCTTGGATGTTCAGTGCTAGTGTATGTTTATATTCGCTTATCAGTAAGCATGACGTAATAAGAGTTTTTTTCTCCCATATAGTAACATATTTATTCAACTTCCCAGTATGCTACTACGGTAGAAATGCATTACTGGTAACCTAGGTTAAAGGTCTGTGTGTTTAATTCTATTTGTATCCTAATTTCTTATCTATATTCTTATTATTGCAGACATGGAATACTGGCAGTTGAATTCCACTTTTTTTTTTTTTTCATTTACACCCCGTCTTTAACTGCAATGGTCACATCGATGGTATTAACTCCTATTTATTGGGTTGTTTTAATCAGTAGATCACGTACACATTCGCACTCTCATTCATACTTGCAGACTCTGGGGAAGATGAGGTCGGAGAAAAATCTCCCCCGCCGGGAATCGAACCAGGGACCCCTAGCATGGCAGACATGTGCCCTACCGACTGAGCTACGTGGCAAGCCAATTCCACAATTTAAATCTTACTTAAATCTTAAACTTCCTTTTTATTTGTCAATATTTAATTGTGATTTAATTTATAATATAGCCAAGGTGTACCTATGGGCTTTAGGTTATTGGTCTGTTTGGTCAGGCATGGATTTCGCCATCAATGCAATGCTGATCTTTCTAATGGAACCATCCCGTTTAACAGCTGTTAGTAATTCATTCTATTTCTATTGTAACTGTGCAATACGCAAGCGTTAAGTATATTGGAGAGCCTTGGAGGCTTTGTCTAGAACTTTCAAGCTCTTCCGGGTTTTCGATAAAGCATTTACCACATTTTCATCGCAATTAATACATTCTGAAATGTCAATATCGTAGAGGGTTGCAGACCAACTATTAGTCTTTATTTCTCATCAGGTTTGTAACATCATGGCTAACGTGTTTACCACATTTTCTTGCTTCTTACCAGTCACAGTGGACAAGCCGTTTATTTTATACCAGTTCTTCCAAATTATTTAAGAACTACCCATACAAATAAAGTTTCATTGAACAAACCGTAGACTACAACTAACAATGCCTCTAAAGGAACCTGTGCGACTATTACAGACCAGATAGTTTATTAAACGCGAATTTACAGATGGAACGAAATAAATCACTTTCGTAATGTAGTCAAAGTATTATTTCTTTAAAAAGTGACTTCCAATTATTTTTAATCCTAACTTATCCTCCACTGACATAATAAGGGGAGAGTCAAAAATCTCCGAACCGGTTGCGCGGTATTTTACCTGTTTAATATATATATATATATATATATATATATATATATATATATATATATATATATTTCCCTTATTTAACAATATTTTTATTGTTTCCGTTTATTTTACTATCTGTTTTCCGTAGTTTCACACATATACACTATACACATAAACACCCATGCTCAAAGCGCGACTCGAACCCACGACCCTCTATGCGTCGGACATACGCTCTAACGACCATGACAACGAGGACCGGCTTACACGTACTCGGCACTGTCTGCCGTTTTCAGAGAAAGGTACGGTTGAAACTACACAACAACTAATAAAACTACTTCTAAATGCTTTACTTGCCAGTTTTGTGACAGGAAATGCTGGAACTAGCTATCGGCGCTGTCCATATATTTTTGGCACATTTTTAGGAAACTATCCATCACCTGCCGTAATTCAAGTTGAGCAATGCTGGCAATTTTGTTTTAATTCTTTCACAGTCTTATACACTTTAAGTTACCCCAGATATATTTTTTCACGGACTAGGCTTGATTCCACCTTCATGGATATGTGCGTGCATACAATGATCATTATTGGAGATCTGAGAAACCCAATATCGTTCCATGATAAGAGAAAAAAATGGGTGTATGGTGTGCCATTAATGGAGAACCGACATATAGAATTGATTTTTTTTACGTCAACAGTTGACGACCGTACATACGTGAATATAATCTTGACCTTGCCATTTTTAGAACTCACAGGGAGCCTGATATTGCCCCCCCCCCTTTTTTATTTCTTTTCAAAAGATTTGAGTCTCCCTGGGTTCCCCGACTTAACCCCCTGCGATTTCTAGAGAAACTTAAAACAAAGTGTACAAGACAAACCCACACATCCAGAAAGTATTAAAACAAGTTATTCACCACGAAATTGCCCTTCAACCCGAAGGTACTTCGGTAACCTCCAAATTAACTCCCAATGAAAAAACCTACATCACCTTCATCCTACAAAATCAATTCTAATCCTACCTGCGGTAAAACCCTTAATGGGTGGGCATACAGCAAAAACCTTCTGGCTGTATACAGCCAGCCAGCACGAGCGAGCGAGCGAGAGCGAAATTGCCAGCATTTAACAACGTGAACCACGGCAAGTGATGGATAGTTTCCCAAAGAGGTGCCAAACATGTATGGCCAGTTTCATCATCACTTTCAAAGTAGTTTTAAAAATGCATGGTTTCATCTGCGCTTTTCTATGATAACGGCAGTCGGCGACGAGCATCGAGGATACAGACAAGCAAAACAACGCGCAGCCGGTTCCGATGTTTTTGAATCTCAGGTTATTATCGTTTGCTTCGTTGTTTCAGCAACCTAAACAGTACTGCTTTAAATCACAACAATGAATTAAACTTTTAATCAATTGATATAAATTTTTATTTCACTATCAGAAATATATGACTTATAATTTACGACTCATTTTTATTTAGAAATTAGATTCTGGGAGGGCAGATTAATGAATCATGCACTTAAGCATCCATTAAAACGTTTTTAGGGATAAATATTTCTTCCTTTTCAGTACCTACACATTTCAATTTATACTTATTCTATGTACCATAAATTTCGGTTTGTTTATATTCATTATCTCCAAGACATCTACCATTGTTACTATGATATATCACTTTTAGTACCCGATAAAACATTGTAATTCATGCGAGGTTAAAACACATTTAAATTTCGTGAAAATGATTATCATTCATGTGCTTGAATTTTTCACTTAATATTAGTATTACGATATAATTTTAAATCCTTATAATCCTTTGAATCCTTTATGGAAATAAGTAACCAAAATAGACCAGCATATGTTTTGCAAATTCCTGTTTCATGTTTATGAACATTATATTCTTTAAGGGGTTATTATATAGTTACCAAAATGTACGTCTGTGCAACCTTATGACCAGTCATGAACAGAAGCTGTGAAATATCTCATTAGATAAGAGTTCCTTTAGGAGCGTGAATCTCGTTACGTTCGATCAATATATAGATGATCTGGAGATAATGCGCTAACCCTGTGGCCCACTTGCCAACATGACGTGCTCCCTTAGGCAAATCGAAATGTCAATTCCAAGTTTGTTATGGAAGTGTGACGTCACGACGCTTGCTTGGTGGCACGTGTCCTCCGCTGTTAGCGCCGCACATGTTCCTGAACTTGACCTGATGTTTTCGCCCACCTTTATCCTCTAGGTAACCCTTTGACAATTCCAGAACCGACAAGAGACAGTCTAGTGCACACACAGACAACAGAAATAATCGTCTCCGCTTCTAACTCCCTGGTGTGTCACATTAACACGATTTTCTCTACCCACTCTGTTTTTAATAACTTCTACAGAGCGTTCTTATTACAGACCGGAAAGATATGCACTCGCATGCAATACACGTTAGCTGGACACAGTATGAACGACGTTCATACAGCACGGTTATAAAATGTGCAAAGATCGAAAACAACGTAACGCAGTATTCTGCGAACTACACACAGCACATTGGTGTCGTTGAAGGTTGAACCTCCTCCTCAGACATGCCTTCGACATTTTGCCATTTCGGGACCTTGTCCCTTACTGGCATGGTGGTGAGTGGTGTGTATATGGTGGTGAATAGGTAATGTAATGGTTTTTTAATTAGTTGTTAGGGATTGGAAGTGTAATGGATAGCTCTAATATGATTTGTAGGGGCCTATGGTGGGGCTAGTACTAGTCTGGGTCGCTGGTAGGTTTCACCGGGTTCGAGTTCACATTCCCCCAGACCGCGGATTAGACTATTGAAGCTGAAAGGGAGCTTGTTATAAAAAACCATGGGATAGGGTAAGGATGTAGTCTGTGGTTATTGAGAAAGAGAAGTCTGCGAGGATATTATCATTAGGGATGTACCAATCGGAAGCTGTTGCTATCCGGAGGTAGCTGTTTTGAAGGACTTGGAGTTTGTGGAGATGGGAGTTTGCTGCAGCTCCCCAGACTGGGCAAGTAGGGCGGGGTATTTGCTTGTATATAAGCAATTTGTTGTGCAGGCTCATTGTCGATCTCCTATTATACATAGGATTTCTGCGAACTAGTGAACCATTGCCTTGCAAGAGTACGCAGACGCAAGGTCAAGGTGTAGTATAACACGACTGTTCTGTTTGTTCTGCTCTACCTACCTGCAGTTGTTTACATTCGCGAGCGATAACTGCACAGTTCTTGTGCAGTATACCTATGGAAAAACGAACACACCTCCCTTCTCCCTTATTTTTTTGATACACTTCATGTTAATCGAAATAAACCTTTGAATTAATATTTGCATTGGACATTTCGTTATAGATAAAAGGAAATCGAATCCATAGTCAGATGTTATATGCCGGCATTAAATCTCGTCTCTTTCCTTGACATCAGGAGAAACTGAATGTCTTTTTAAAAAATTATAACGAATGGGACTACTTAAAACAAGGGATATTTCGCAAATTTATGATGTAAACATAGGGCGTTATTTGAAACAAAGTGCCTTTTAAAGGATGCTACAGTTTTTATGTGTTGCATATTTTGTCTACCTCTTGAGATTTGCCAGAAATACACAAAATTATAGAAAAGTCATTTCAAATAAGGCGAACATCACAAGCTGTTTCCCGAAATATTCAAGATAAAAGTTTGCCGTGTATATATCCTTAATATATGGTATTTTAATACAAATCGTTGAGACATTTATAAGAAAATAAAAATAAATATCCTCTGTATGTTCTATATAAAGCTTAAAGTGAAGTGGGGCATTTTCCTCAAGAACATTGTATGCAATTTACGTCCTCCAACATTTAGTCATATCGGATGATGAATGAAATGGGTGAAATGATGTTCAATGCGCTCGGGGTCCATGGAGCTTAGAGTTACCCGACATTCGTCTTTCAGGATAAGGGAAAACCGCGGAAAAACTTATCCAGGTAACTCACCCTGACCGAGGTTCGAACTCGGGACCTCTTGAACGTGAGGCAGACACGCTACCACCACGCTACCGAGGCGGGCACGGATCTTTGGTATATGTTGAACACGAATGCCAAGTTTTGGTATTTTGTTTGTAGTTATGTACATACCGCTAGCGTTACACTTTTTCTAACACTTTTTTATCCAGGGGGCTGAAAACACATTTCCAGTGAAATCTCGACATGCAGTTTTTGGATGTTAGAGAGAAGTATAAATTCTAGCAGCAAGGACATACGATATCACAGTTTACGTGTTATGCTTAAATTTGCATTAGATTTCTTTCCTTTTTTAAAAAATGTTTCAGTTTCAACCAATATTTAGTTACAACATTTAGCATTATTTTTTCC
Source organism: Mantis religiosa (assembly GCA_030765055.1). Lineage (NCBI taxonomy): Eukaryota > Metazoa > Arthropoda > Insecta > Mantodea > Mantidae > Mantis > Mantis religiosa. Next base: position 231,291,158 of record CM060947.1, on the reverse strand, counting down.
TTATTTTTTAAATGTGCAGGTTATAAAAATCAAAACAGTCTCTTGCTAAATACTGTGGTCTATGAAATATGGACGATAACGTAGGCCCTGCGAATAATAATAAAAAAAAAAAAAAAACAGATGAAATAAGTAAACCAGAAAAGCAGAAAAAATAAATAAATGTATTACCTACGTGTTACTGAAAAGTGTTCAAAATAGTAACCAACTTCCATTTATTTTGTGCATCATTTGATTATGTCATGTCGAATTGTTGCATAGAGTTCACACTCTGGTGCAGCATCTAGATGGATGACTGCAGAATTGTAGCGAGAAGTAAGCTGTCCGTTTCACTTTCATTCTCCAGTCTTGGAAACAAGGTGTGGGCTGGGTGTCGACCGTTACGTAACGAGGTTACGTTTCTGATGGAGCCCTAAGTCTCTCTTGAGTTCCTTGGTGCTTTCTTGTACGTTAGAAACATACCTACTGTCCAGCAACGCAAAGGAGGTCCCTGAAAGGAGTGTGGCCCCTTTACACAGTGGGACAAGGACAGAACGAATGCTACACAAGGAGCAGAACCGTTAAAAAATGCGTCCTATTCACTCTGTACACTAAAACCGAGGAGCTTCACTCACAAAAGTAGAAGCCCTCAGAATGTTTTTGAATGGTCTGTAACTGCACTGACATGGGATGTCATAAACCTGTCCAGGGAGGTTGTGGAAACCTTCTGCAATCCCCCTGCGTCTCAGGGCCTGGAGACTTTCTCTCCTTTGGTATAATATACATATTGGTGTACATCACCAACAGCATGTCAACCATAGGACTTCTCCAACCTCTTCAAAAGACTTGACCAGCTCCATACAAGAACAGCTAGAAACACGCCTCAACCAAATGAAGACCACAGAACAAGTCATCGCCGAACACGACCTGAAGAACAAGGAACGGGTGGAATCCTACTTCCCCCGCACCTGGACACCTAGACTCATTACCAACACTACCCCCGGCCCCAGACACCGGACCATAGCCCGGACTAATGCTCTCCCCTACTATCTTTTCTTAAAGAGATTTCTGTCTCTTGTGAGATAAACCTTACTTCCCTCGCGCCTCGATCAAGGCCTTTGGTCATGGTCGACACTTGGCTATCATTCCCTTACCCGCTTGCTGCCATCGGCAGCTCGCAAAGCAATTTCACCTGTACTAACGGGGGTGCTTTCAACGGGACTCCAACAGGCTCTTATAAAGCCACCTCCACTCGTTACCTAAATATTATCATTAATAAAAAAATCATCAACAGCCAATGTAGTGCCATTGATAAATAACTAGACTAATGAATGCTTCTCACGAAGTCTATGGTTTCCTAACCCATTCCTTTTCCTTTTTGGAAGCTCTTGTGATATCAAAATATGATAGGATGGTAAACACCTATCAACCACAGATCGTTGTTATATATATTTATGTATACCCTGTATTTAGAGAACTTTAGCACACCTATGATTCAGTCTTAACCTTTCTCCGGAACTTTGGAAAAGATCAAAAGGGACAAGCTAACCTAAAACCTCCAAGAATGCTCTCCCTTAACGAAATGTGCTCTGTTCATCACCGTTCTTGATTCAGCAGGCAAGAAAGCCCATGTTTGTCAGGGTAGACAGTAATCGGCTGAATGTAACAATGCAAATGGAATGGCAACATGGCCTGTTCATGCAAATGCCTCTCTGTGTTTTGCATAATAAGTTTAGCAAGTAGCTCGCTCATTAGCGCGATCTCATTTGTATTCAGGACCTTCTCTCGCCACTAATAGATACCTCCGTAAGACGTCCTTTAATGGCCTACAGCACTGTACAGTTATGTCTTATTATGAAAACAGCTGATATACTTCACAGCGGCTTTTTCCTATTGTTTTGGGGATGTAGAAAACATGAGTTCATTTAGACCATGGCCATGGTAACTGAAACGAAACTACCCTTAAGTGTCAAGGGGGAGGAGGAGGTAGGAAATATCTCCTTGGTCCCATTATTATAGCTCGCAAAACCCGCAGCTCCGCTCGTGCTACTGTGTTCACTGCAGAAGCTCGCCCGCCCGCTTGTAACGTACAGCCCAGTGCACCGAAACATGCCGACTCTTCTGGTTTCGTACAGCTACTTCTTCATTTTAATTTACATGCTCATATCGGATGAAATGATACTCAAATGAGACCAGGGTTCATAAGGCTTAGAGTTACCGGATACTCATCTTTGAGAATAAGGGAAACCCCGGAGAAAACCTCATCCAGGTAACTCATCTGACCGAAATTCAAACTCGGGACCTCTTGGATGTGACGCAGACATGCTACCATCTACGCTACCGAGGCGGGCGACTATTTAATACCGGTACAAACCCCCTCCATTCTAGCTCCACATCAGCCCTAGTTGAACCACTTATAATAATTACTTCCCATTAGGTCCGGCGAACCGCATTAGCTTAATAATACTCAGGCCTAGACAGTCGACGAAAGGGGAGGAGTACGGAAATTGTTCACCTGAGTGGCTGGAAGGCATACTTCATAAGATGGTACACACCACCCCTGATGAGGTTCTCTCTCGTGTTGGTCTGATGTCAAAAGTCTGGCACTCACACATAAGAAAGCTAAAGCGAAGAAAACTATAACAACAAATAGACATTCAGTGGAGCGTTTGAACCAATAAAGGCAACGTGTGGCAGAGGCGGTTTGCTACCTATTTTACTTACCAACATAAGCCATTGCGCACTATATCGGCACGATTCTAAGCACTCGATTGTACATGTCACAGAGCTGAGGTAAGTGTGGGGCTTGCACACAATTACCGTCGACCTCTCACACTAATTCTGGACTTTTTTTTATAGTTTTCCTGGTAACAGGCGACTACTGGGTATTTTATCATCTCCAAGATTTTCATTTCATTTCCTGCTCAGGTTTCAAGTAGTTTCTAGGTTTTGAGGCGTAAGGCGGTGGAGGGCAGATAGAGACATGCCAGCTCGAAGGAAAGAAATGAGGGCTGCCTAGCTCCATGGGTCGTTTATCGCCCTCTACGGAGAGTCCCAGTTGTGTGACTGGCCTTAGAGCCAGGAATTGTTGCGGATTTCCGTGCCTCTGTAGCCTGTCTACCTGCGACCTCTCTATGGGAAAATGTAATCTTAGAGCCGGAAATAAAATTGTTTCATTTATCTCCCTTGCCCAAATTACTTTTCAAAAGCTCATTTATCAATTTCCTTCAGTTTATTCGAGATACAGATTCAAAAACCTATCAATGCAGATTTCGTTTCTGTAAAGAGAATACAGGAATTTGAAGTAACAACGTAACTTTTAACAACAGAGTAGCTTTATTATGTTGACTTTGATGGCATGAGAAACAAATGAATGGTGATGAAACACTGAAAGAATATCGAGTATTGAAAAATTCTAACCAAATATCTCCGAATTCATCTCTGGGCTTTGACGATTATATTTTTTTCTTAGTAGCTAAATTTATGTCACAATTTAATGACATTATAAAAGCCATTCCAAATGAACGTGAATTTAAATGCTGTTCCTAGAAAATTTAATATGTATGCCCTTTTAATCATTAAAATGTCTTAAATAGATATAATGATGTATTTTAATGTCATTAAAATAACTTTTTATAAAATAACAGAGCAAGTTCGACTCTCATTCTTGGAAGCTGCAAATTTGGTATTTATCTGGCTTCTATTTATAAAAATGCATTTTATGGATTCATTGAGCCGCTGAACATGCATTTTTCCTAAACTTTGATACATTAATTTATGATGTTACTATTGGTAAGCAGCAGAATAAAAATACAATTTCTGATTTACGGATAGTCCATTGTACATGGGCGGTCTTAAAAGTTTCCGACCTAATAAAGATGCAAGATATTTTTCAGATTTTTTTTCAACATAGTCTTCTTGTAACTCTACACACTTCTCCCAGCGATGCTCCCATCTGTGTAAGCCGTCCAAATAGTACTCGGCGTTTTTCTCTGCAAAATAACTTGTTCACGAAGGTGATTGCCTCTTCATTTGACGAAAATCTCTGTCCGAGTACATTTTTCAGATGAGGGAACAAAAAGAAGTCGCTTGGGGCTAGGTCTGGTGAGTGAGGCGGATGGTCAAGCAGTATAAACCGTAATTCGTGGATTTTTACACGGTGCGTTGTCTTGGTGAAACAGGATTTACCTTTTCTGCAAATGTGGCCATTTTTCCGCAAGTTCTACCTTCAGATTGTCAAATAATGATGCGTAGTATGTTCCTGTAATGATTTTTCCTTTTTGAAGATAATCGATTAAAATATATCAATGACTATCCCCCCCCCAAAAAAAAACCACAGTCATCACTTTCCCAGCCGAAAAAAAAAAACAGTTTTTGCATTTTTTGGAGCCGGTTCCCCCTTTGCAGTCCACTGTTTGGACTGTATTTTTGTTTCGGACGTATAATGGTGTATCCAAGTTTTATTTGCAGTAATTAATCGGCGCCAAAACTAGGATTTATTGCGCCTAAACTGCGCCAGCAGAGCGTTGGAGATGTTTATTAGAACACGTTGTTGGTCTAACGTGAGCAAACGCGGTATCCAACGCGCGGACAGCTTTCTCATGTCTAAATGTTGACTTAACATGTGACAAACACGTTCTTTTGACATTGTTCATCGCCTCTGTTATCTCTCACTTTAACTCGGCGATCGTCTAGCACATTTGGTGAACTTTGGCATTGTTTTGTCGGTAGTTGCAGTTTTTGGACGTCCCGAACGTCCATCGTCTCCCAAGTTCTTACGGCCACGTTTAATTTCAGCTGCCCAAAATAGCACTGTGGTAAATGATGGTGCAGAATCGCCATATACAGGATCCAATTCATCTATTTGCGTAGGCGTATTGCTTTTCAAAAACAAATATTTAATGACAGCTCGATACTCGGTTTTGTCCATTTCTATAAAAGCACTTACATCAACTCACTTAAACGACTGTTACATAACAGAGCATCCAAAATAACTGAAACTTTGGTAACTGTCAACAGATTAACTAACGCAATTCATTAGCTGCCATCTTCATGTTGAGATCAGAAACTTTCAAACCACCCCCGTATATTTACTTAGTTGCCAATATAATTAAAACCGAAACTTAGGAGAACATTTTCGGTAAGGCAATAAAATGCATCGTCATCCAAAGTAAACTGCACTACAAATTAAATTGCAGTTTGTTTTAGTACTTAGAGTTTTCTTCGCCTACATCACCTACAATTACTGTCTCGCATGTTTGTAAATATAATTGAATCAGATCAAACTAACAACGGAAATTAACCGACTTGGTTTGCATGACCTGCTCTGTGCAACAGGTCAAAGTGAATTTATTTATCGTTGTTCACATGTTTTCACCGACAAAACAATTCCCTGTCCTGGTTGTGAACATAACATAACGTTCAACTCTGTGGTAGGCGGTCTCTGGATATATGGGCTTCAAGAGGGAAGGGGGCAGATTCCTATACTATGTAATTACATGATCATTTGTTAATTTTTATTTCTACTACTTACCTATAGCAGATAGAAGATTGTGTGCTACACAAAATTTCAGTAGCAAGATTTCAACTGGAAATACATCTTTTGAGACCAAAGTTCATCCCCCCAAAGTATTTTTTTTTTAACAAAGTTCTGCATTGGACCACCTATCCTATACATAATTATAAAAATACTCGTAACAATTTTGATTGCAATATCATATGTTTACTTAAACAAGGCAAATAAAATGTAGGTAGCATGGATGGAATCGTGTCTGCCTCACGTCCAAGAGGTCCCGGGTTCGAATCTCGGTCAGGGTGGGTTACCTGGATAAGGTTTTCACCGTTTTCCCCCCTTTTTCTGAAACACGAATGTCGGGTAGCTCTAAGCTCCATGGGCCCCGGACTCATTTCAGCATTACTTCACCAATTTCATTCATCGTTCGATATGACTTAACGTTGGACATAAATAAAAGTAAATAAATATATGAAAAATAAAATGTATATGTTTGGTTTTCTGGAAAAACTTAACTGCTTTTCATTTTATACTTTATTTATAGTCCGATATGACGTAACGTTGGATGACATAAATTAACACTATATATCTATAGAAATAATAGCATCCACATTTGCATTAATACGAGAGCTGCTCAATAAAGAATGATCATAATTTTTACGACCATAATTTTTCGCACTAAAATTCAACCATATTATATTCCGTTAGCTTAATGCAAAATAAACACGCCGTAGTAGTTTCATTGTTGGTACTCCTGGTTCCCACCTGTGAGAACTAGGCAAGTTCAGACATGTTCAGTATCGCCTACTGCTGCAATGGAAGTAACACGCGAGGAACAATATGCAACTTTGAAATTCTGCTTTCTTCTCAACAAATCTTCAGTTGAGGCCAACACAATGTTACAGGAAGCCTATGGAGAGTCTGTTCTTCCCTACAGCAGAGCTCGAAGGTGGTTTAAAAAGTTTAAAGTGGGGAGACAGTCTATTTCAAAGCAAGGTGGACCCGGTGCTCCAGTTACTGCTCTTACGGAAGAAAACATCAATACTGCTGCTGCCATTGTGAGAGAGGATCCACGAATTACCTTTCACTTTCTGAATTGCTGAACATTTCATTGGGTGCTGCACCACGATAATGCGCGGCCGCATATTGCCAATGTTGTGAATATCTTGCAAAAATCAACGTGAAGTGTATCTCTCACCCTCCCTATATTCTAGATTTAGCCCCATGTGACTTTTTTCTATTCCCTAACTTGAAGAAACGTCTTCGTGGGAGGCATCAGAAGCAGTGGTGAAGGCTGCGGAGACGATTTTCAAGGATCTCTCAAAAACTGGTTTCCAGAATGTCTTTGAAGACTGGCAGAAACGCTAGGACAAGTGCATGGCATTCAGGGGAGATTACTTTGAGAAGTACCATCAAAATTATAAGGATGAGTAAAGGTACGTCGCGAAAAAAAAATTGTGATAATTCTTTATCGAACAGCCCTCGTACAAGGTAAATAAATCCTGACAACTTCATGCCTCTTCGTTAACAGAATCTGTAAAACCGTTACATTAACATGAAAAAACAGCAAATTAAGGAGAATCAATCTTTAGATTTGCAACTTCGTCCTACCTCCTCCTTCACATTTTAAAACAAAATCATGTGCAACGCTTATAACTAAAAAATGATGAACCTACATTTACAATACTTTAAAAATAGAAATATTATTTTTGATGCACTGTAATTTATATTAAAACCCATATTTATAACCCAGAACGCCTAAAGTTTCAAAATAATGGAAGCTTTTACAAACTAGCAATGTGAAACAGCCTCCGGGCTCAAGGGACCAACATTTGAGCCATAAACTGTCGCCGAGAAGAGAGAAATAAACTAAAAACGGGCTGTACAACTTTCCGAGCACGTTAAGACTTAGGGGGAATATTATTTATATCTCAAAATGAGATAGCAAAGTGACCGTGTTACTCTTCTTAGAAAGAAAACTTGGGGAGCAAGTATTATATATGCGAGATGGAGTTTTAAAAATGTCTACAAATGTCAAACATCATACAGCCTACTTTCCGAACTCGAGCACGAGTATGCTTGTTATCCGTTCACAAGAGAGGCTCACAAGAGAGCTATTAAAGCTATTAAGCGGCTTATCTCAAAATCCCCCCTTGAAATTCAATATGCAGTTCTCGTAAATTCAAATACCTACTTCATGAAGTTGCCCGTTATAAGCCCTTAACTGAAGTTTCTGAATGGGTATTTTGATACAAGGTTAAAAGTAGAGTAATGGTTTGAGAGTAGCACTCCTAACAGCACAATAAAATCATTTTAACGTGTGTTGTCACACCCTGCTTTTTGGACAACCCTGAATATTAAATTCTAAAGTACTCAATTGAAATATGTGTGAATTAGCAGTATACATTTGGACATTTGGGAAGCTTCTGTCTAATTGTTTAGCCTTTGTTGTGGATAGCAACAGTGCTGACAACGTAACTTGCATAATCATAAAATACGAGGACTGTTCAATAAAGAATATCATAATTTTTACGCTCATAATTTTTCGCACTAAAATTCAATATTATTATATTCTGTTAGCTTAATGTGAAACAAACACGCCGTAGTAGTTTCATTGTTGGTACTCCTGGTTCCCGCCTGTGAGAAACAGGCAAGTTCAGACATGTTCAGCATCGCCTACCGCTGCAATGGAGGTAACACGTGAGGAACAATATGTGGTTTTGAAATTCTTCTTTCGTCTCAACAAATCTTCAATAGAGGCCTATACAATGTTACAGGAGGTCTATGGAAAGTCTGTTATTACCTACAGCAGAGCTCGAAGGTTGTTTAAAATGTTTAAAGAGGAGAGACAATGAATTTCAAAGCAAGGTGGACCCGGTGCTCCAGTTACTGCTCTTACGGAAGAAAACCTCAACAGTGAGAGAGGGTCGACGAATTACCGTAAGATCACTTTCTGAAATACTGAACATTTCATTGGGTACCACCCACACGTTGGTGACAGAAACATTACACATGAGACGTGTTTGCACGCGATGGGTTCCAAGACTGTTGATTTCCGAATAAAAGGACATTCGCATGCAATTAAAGTTGATGTTAGAAGAAGATCCGGAGTTTCTTTCAAACGTAATCACTGCTGATGACACTTGGCTACATCACTTTGATCCTGAAAGCAAACATCAAAGCTCAGTGTGGAAATCTCCTTCATCACCGACCCCCCAAAAAGCAAAAGTGGTTGCTTCTGCTGGGAAAGTTATGGTCATCTCATTCTTTGATATTCATGGAATGGTTTATCAGCATGTTGTACCTGCACACAGATCAGTAACTGGACAATACTACAGGGATGTCCTGAAAACATTGCAAGTCCATATCAGGCGCAAAAGACCACATTTCCGTGAAGCAGGCTGGATGCTGCACCACGATAATGCAGCGGCCGCATATTGCCAATGTGGTTGCTGAATATCTTGCAAAAATCAACGTGAAGTGCATCCCTCACCCTCCCTATATTCCAGATTTAGCCCCACGTGACTTTTTTTCCTATTACCTAACTTGAACAAATGCCTTCGTGGGAGGCATTATCCACCATCAGAAGCAGTGGTGAAGGCTGTGGAGGCGATTTTGAAGGATCTGTCAAAATGGTTTCCAGCATGTCTCTGAAGACTGGCAGAAACGCTGGTACAAGTGCATCGCATTCTGGGGAGACTATTTTGAGAAGAACCATCAAAATTACGAGGATGAGTAAAGATATGTCAAAAAAATAGCGATCATTCTTTACTGAACAGCCCTCGAATATATAGACAGCTATGGAGAAATAAATCACTAAACTAAATGTGTTAATAATTATATCAACTAACACTGTAAACATACATTCAACATCTCGCATAATTGGCACATTAAGGCACGCGTAAAACCGACATTCCAAGTTGCCATGACTCATAAGGAGAAAATACCTATGACTACATTTTGCGACATTCTAATTTCAGAGAAATGATTATGTAAAACCATCTCGCGTCATTAAATATAGAATAATTAAAATGTGAATGAATAATTACTTACCATGATGTGCTGTCCTGCTTATCGATTCAACATACCAGGTATTAAACGAAACACGGAGTGAAGCTCGAGTTTAAGATGTTTATACTTAACATCAACTGTGCATACCGAATTATTTCTTTCAATTTGTAATGTACCAGACTGGTGTATAATTTCCAATTATTATTGTCGCCAGGCATTGTTTGCTGCCGACCCGTGCCTACTATGCGAACGCCGAGAGAGAGAGAGAGAGAGAGAGAGAGAGAGAGAGAGAGAGAGAGAGAGAGAGAGAGAGAGAGAGAGAGAGAGAGAGAGAGAGAGAGAGAGAGAGAGAGAGAGAGAGAGAGAGAGAGAGAGAGAGAGAGAGAGAAGCGGGGAAAAAGACAGACGGCGCCCAAACCACGACTACGGAAAGGAAGAGCGCTTGTTACTTGCCGATAGAGAAAAAGCCAGAGAGATGTCTGGACAGTTCCCTCTCCTCGCTGCATCGTGAAAGACCGTGATGCTTCGGCAACTTTCGAGAAACAATGGCTCGGATATAAGTAAGGGGCAAGGAGGTTTGCTAGTCAGTTGTGCAGCGGAACTGCTAGGAGTGAACGAAGTTGCAGATGTTTATGGACTTGTGAATCGAGTCGTGATTGGAGTCGGCAGTGAGCTGCTTATTGTGTGTGTAGCCATTTGAAGTGTACCACAGTAATTTTTGTTTGATACGTGGGTGAAGCAACGAGAGACCGTGTTGGTGTATACTACGTCATCCTGCTGCCGTCAGAGCTGTACAAAGTGTGCTTCTACTGGAAATAAAGAACATTTTGAATTGCTGCAAACTAGACTTAATTTTAGGAACCCATAAAGTATTATTATTATTATTATTATTATTATTATTATTATTATTATTATTATTATTATTATTATTATTATTATTCATTGAATTGATGTAATTTTGATACTAGCATTAGTAACTATTCATATCTTTGATTACACTTGTTTGGATTGTAATTCAATTCCAAATCATTTATGTAATCCGCCATCGCATTAATCGATACAACGCCTCATATATATATATATATATATATATATATATATATATATATATATATATATATATATATATATAAAATTTCCATTGCAAAAACAAAGGGATTGTTACAACATTTATTCCATTTCTTGTAGTAGTTTGTAAGACCAAGTTTCACTCGCAATTGTTTTCCTGCGTTTCAGGGATAAAGTATTGGACTAGGGCAAAAAGGTGTTAAGGAGAAAATACAAAACTGTGTCCAAATAAACAATACAAAGATAGAATTTTATTTATCCTAACAAATATAAAGTACTGCATTCTACCCTTAAAAGTTATATACGAAAACTAATCGGAAATGCATGTTTTGAGGTCCACTTAATAAAACATAAAACGAATTTTAGAAAAATGCTTTGTATGTAACAGAGGTACACGGTAATTCATAAATGATAAAGTTTCAGCAATCTTCGAGGATGCACGCGAAGATTCTTTTGAAAATTTCCTTACCTCTACCTACCTTTTCCATCGGAAATATTCATTTGCTCTCTCTCTCTCTCTCTCTCTCTCTCTCTCTCTCTCTCTCTCTCTCTCTCTCTCTCTCTCTCTCTCTCTCTCCATCTCTCTCTCTCTCTCTCTGAAATGGCTATAATATTTATAAAATATATTTATATTGACAATAAAATGCATGTCTTGAACTATCTTCGAATAACCTATGAAGTGTTCGGTCTGAGGTAATTTTTTATGTATCTACATTCCTGTGTCTTTTGCTTATAAGTTAGTATTCTTTCATAAGGCCATGAATAAATGAAATGAGGCCCAAATGAACACACGGTACCTAGGGATTAATAGTTACTCGAAATGCTTAAACGTGAGGCGGACATTTATACGCCAAAAGGTGGGCTTGTGTAATTGTACTGTAACATGTTAGACAAAATAGGTAAATACTTAAAACTATTTCTGCAAACGTATATCTAATCATGAAGTAGACATAAATGTACTTTTGTAACAATGCTTTAGAAGGCAGTGGGCATTGAAACTGCAATAAAACCTTGTTAACCCGGACTAATTTTGGGGAAAAAATTATTTTTAGCGTATTAAAAGAGGTTTTTTTTGTAAAGAAAAAAAAACTGAAGCAACTGTGAGTGAAGTAATACAAATATTATAAGTAAACTACAACGACAATTTTAAAACAGATGAGTGAAGTTGGTTAGCAAGTGTTGCAGTTTATAATATAATTATAGACTTGTTTTACAGACGATGAATTGCTATTCTCAGTAGCTACTGTCGAATTCTCTTCCCAGCGGGCCAATTCATTGCACTTACCCTACCTGCTTGGGACTAGGTTGGTAGAGAAACTTTGGTAAAGTCATGATAAAGTTCATTTGATAAAATCACGGAAGCAGATGCGAGGTGGCGCTGCTCGTAAGCAATACACTAAACTGAGACAACAGAAGCTCACTGCCTTTTTTATTATCAACTAGTTTGTAGCTATATTGTGTACCGTTCAAATACATAGGCTATTATGGTACATATAGTATTTGTTTTTAGGTGAAAGTGTGCTGATAGTAATTTCTAAACTCTACTAAAAATATTTCAGTGATGTAGCACATGTTTTTTATGGTTTTTCCGTCATTCTCTGGATAACCCGGATTTTCGTTAACTCAGATCGGCCCTGGTCCCAGTTGATCCGGGTAATGGACGTTCTACTGAAATGTTAATGTAAGACATTATTCATACGATTCACTTCATTTTTCAGAATGATAGTTCTAAAATGACAATTACTACTAATAGAAAATTTTGCACCATGTTTGGAAGTTTGGTAAGTTTACTTTCTCAAAAATCGCAAACGAGTTCTATTAAGTCTGAGATATGGCATCACAAAGAAACTGTACATATGGAACTTCGTATAACATTTATTGTAAGTCATCCTTGGTCTCCCGCGGATTTGATTGAGAAGCCATCCAAAATGGAATGAAAAGGGTCATCTGAATCCAGTTACAGAAGTTAGTGATATTTTTCGCTACAGTCTGTTTAGTTAACGCGTGAGCACGTCGGCCGCTTCCTTTGACAAACCCTTATAATCGTGTTACAACCCCGGCCCTCCTTTTCCCAGTCCTTTCTACAAGCTTGCCATCTTTCTCGATACGTCATGAGTATCCTACGAGGTTTCGTCTAAATAAATTATCTTATGTCCATTACTGCGAAAGTTCCTTAGTTTTGACATATATATGACTAAGCAACAATTCTACTGGATTCCACAACAACCCTTATCTTAATCAAAGTGTGGTATTTGAAACCAGCTCCTTTAAGAGACCGCGCAAAGTGCAGCGTCCATAAGGAAAATCACAAATTTCTTGCAAATGTGCCACCAATTCGTCTAAGGTGGGTGCTGTCTCTTTTGCATAGAATCTATAAATTTTTCGGCGAATTAAATCGCATGTGAAATTATTTACTTTAGAGAACATTTTCCTTTTGTTTTCACACTTGATCGGCGTCTTTTATATTCCTTTCCTCACAATATTTCTTACTGTATTTCTGTGAATACCCATAATTTATCATCAAGTTCACTGCATGATCCCTTACCAAGATTATTTTTTCAGCACATATTTATATGTGTTCAAATCAAGCGCTTGGATTTGCTTAGAAAAAGTTCCCGTTACAACTTTGTTTTTTGAGGCTTTTCCAGTAACATAACTCGGCCCAGCAACACTTTCCAATTTATTCACACTATTGTCATCACTTCGATTATTTTCACGCGACTGAAAGTTATCTGCTACTTCATTTGCATTTACCACTGCATTTCCCTCCCACGGTCTCCACATCGTGACACACAACGAATTTCTGCACGTAATGAAACAGATCAACAGGAAGTTGGAACTTTGGCAACTGAGACTCCACGTGGAGTAGACATGCGACTGTCATTTCAAGAAAATAAGGGTTACTATTGGTCCTCAAAGACAGTGTTCCATTTCTGAAGTGTGGAGATAGATTTATGACGGTCATTAGTGGGCGGTGGGGTCAGTTTCCTTTGAGAGGCAAACTGCACTCACGTTGACTAGACAGACTTTACAAGTTGGTGTATGGGGTTGCCCTAGCGCAGGATTACACTCAACGCTTGACACTAAGGCAACAGGCATCGCACACAGATGGCGCCAACAGAGAGAAGCAGGACGATACCTGCCTGAAATGGCCGGCAATTTTGCTCAGCTATATTCAATTTCAAGAATCAAATTCTGTTCGGTCAAATAACCGCCATATGGCACTTACACTTTCCTTCCAAAGGAACAGATGCTAAGGAACAAATCTATTGCTCTTCTTTCATACACCTATGTATGTAGAGTGTTAATGGAAAGATTTTGCAAACGCTTGACAAGTAATAGAAGAATACACATTTTAAGGAATGGTATATAGAACAGTGAGTAAAGTGGGTGGAATATTCTCCGTCGACGAAGCACCTGCAGAAATTAGCAACAGCATATTTCCTGAAAGTAGGCTCCGTGTTACAATGGCACATACAAATGACGTCGGAATCTGGAAACGCAGCACATCCGGGAACAAATGTGTAGGGGGGGCGACAACCGAGCACAATATAAGAGGAAGTTGTTGGGGGGGGGGGGGGGCTGTTCCTCTCTCACATACATACAAGGACAACCTGGTTACTCTGGTCTGGAAGGTCCTTTAGGAGCACAAAACCCTTTCCTATGAGAATACTCATGCTGTGTCAGGTACTCAGCCGTGAATGAGATACTGCACTGGAAAATTTACAGTTCTGCCTCTGTTCAAATTTTAGTTATGTCGTAATAACAAAACAGGGGAGATTTGTGGAGGCCTTAACTTCTGCCGGAGTGGCACACATAAGAACACAGTAGATAAAAAGAAAGCGTTTTCTACTTTTCTGTACCACGTACCTACTACTCACTATGCTGTGGAGGTACAGTATCTGCCTCACATTTAGGAGAATTCCAGTCCGAATTTCGGTTAGAGTTAATCAGTATAAAATACCCTTCCGAAGTTTTGCCATACGCATCTTAAAAGACGAATATCAGTAACTGTTACCTCTCTATTAATCCCTGACTTATTGGAACATCATGTCAGCCCTTTCATAACCCACGGGAAGACAGGTATTGGCGGTGTGACGTCAGCTCCGTCAGCTCTATCTGCTAAATATGCTCCCGAATGAAAGGCCTGTTCGCGTGTGATGTCACCGCGCTGATCTCTGCTGCCCAAGAGGAAGGAAATGTTGGATGTGCTGGGGTTCCGACAGCGTAGGAAAGACAGGATACGTATCGGGTACTAATAATATTGTCCCGGCGACGCCAGCGCAGAGAGATAACGGACGGATAGTGTGCCACGGAGATAAATAGCTTTCCTAAGCAGATAAACATAGCGCGGAGATAAAAGTCATGCCAATACAGATAAAGTAAGGTAAACGGAACATTCTAGTGATATCTTGATTGACAGAGAACAGTCGATTTCTTGTTTGTTACAGAATATTCCAGAGATGTCTAGTGATATCAGTAGTGGTACATATAAGAGGCGACACGCCAGCGGAGTAGTCGTAAACACAGTTGTAAACAGAGGCGTAACGAGAGCTGTAATAGAAACTAGTGTGTTTGGAAAGTGAGCTCTTTGTTGTGGTCAACGACCTGGGTAGATTGTAACTGTGTATGTGACGTAATGCTGCTACTGTAAGTGTATTTCTACGGAGATAAAGTACATTTAGAACTTCTGCAACTTGGACTTTTAATTCTACGAGCCCACAGATTCACAATATAGAGAACATCAGTACAGAGTAAACGTCAAAGAAAATTGTTCGCACACATATGTCGAGCCAAACGTACACAATATCCGTGCGGCAAGTGAATACGACCTCGGAAATCTGGTTTGGGGGACATTCTTGTAATAATCAGCCAAGTCTTTCTTGTGTATATATTTTTCCTTCAATACATGGTCACATTGTAAATTTAACAGTTCCATTAGGTACGTTGCAGCTATATTGTTGTCATCGAGTGTGCTACACCTGAATGAACCCTCAGATTTTGTACTCATTTATATAGGCAACTTAGTACTACACGGTTATTTCCTGACGTCACACGCACTGCAGGCCTCGCTCCCGGCTGAAATACGTCACAACTCTCGAAGCTGTCTTGCTCTGACCTAACCGTTTCAAAGACTAACTTAAAAAAAGGTATTACAGTCCAAACAGAACTGCAGCATCGAGAATTCACTGGAAATACATGTTTTGAGGAACTTGAATACAAAGTTTGGAAAAAATATATTGTATAGTGCGTCGGAACAGCATAACTCAAAATTCAGTGTCTCATAAAATGCGACTCGAAAATGTTCAAGGAATTCCCACATCGGAAAATATCCTTTACATAGAAAATGAAGTTATCTCAGATTTTCTAAAACATGGTGTGGAGTAAAATACCACATATTTAAATCTCGACCTCGTCTCGTATTTCCAAACATTTTCCTTGTACTAAATTTGTATATCAGTACACAGTTGTGTAACTACTAAACCGTACCGGAGCGCAAAACAAAACCTTCTGCACCAAAAATATTGATTCCTTTAAAGTACACAACTTGAATAACTCAATCTTTTCACAGATGTTCCTTTTTTAATTTTTTTTTTCAATACATCTTCGTCCTAATCCCCTGTATCCCTCTTGTATCTGGAACGAAATCTATAATGAAAATTTCACCAAACGCTCGTCCCGATTAAAAAGAAATACTCTGAAACATAAGCTTTTATCAGAAGAGATTATAGAAGCGGTGTGAAAATAAATGATATGGGTAGATGTAACACACTACACTATATATTAGGTGGTCTCATAATTGATTTTGGAATTTTGAAAATTTTATTAGTTTTCTTTGGTTTGGCGATGCTATTTACAGAATGCCATGGCTAATGTTGGGTACATTGCGAGCATGTGTCAGTCAATTGTTAATAAACAATCACAAAATGGAGATAACAAAGTTTGAACGAGTCCTTCTAAAACACTGTGGAAATAAGATTATAAAGTCGCTGCCGCAGCTCCAAGAATATATGAAATGGAAGGAGCAGATATCGTTAGTGAGCGTGTGGCACAACGATGATTCAAACGTTTCAACAATGAGGACGAAACACTAAAGATTTATAACGTTCTGGAAGACCTAAAGTATGGAATATTGAGGACACAGGCCAAATTTTGAGAGAAAAAGCGATAAAGTACGCTAGGCTTTCAGAAGAATTTGGTGCATCAGAAGATAAAATACATTGCCACATTAAGACACTTGGAAAATCATACAGAAGCTGTAGATCTGTACCTCATCAACTGAAACCTCAACAGGCTGAACATAGAGTGGATATCTGTCGTCAGCTTATCCGTAATCCCGTGAATGACAGATTTATCAGGAGAACTGTCACTTATGAAAAATTGGTAACGTAACCATGATGCCTCGAAACAGTGGCTTGGTCAACGCCAACCTACCAAAATGATCGTTAAAAAAATCAGTTTTGTCCCAAAGTAATGTGTGTCTGGTGGAATATTGAAGGTGAGATTCACTGGGAGTTTGTTCCAAACGGGCGGTTGATGAGGATCTCTATTCTCAACAACTGGGACGAGTTCATGAAATTTTGAGACAGAGATACCCAGCATTAGTTAACCGAAATGGAGTTCTATTGCAACAGGACAATGCAACACCCCATACTGTACAATTATGGAAAAAAATTTCAGGAATTGGGAGGAATCGAACTGCTACCACACCCAGCATACAGCCCTGATCTCCCATCATCAGATTATCATCTTTTTCGATCCATGACCCATTTTCTACGAGGAATAAATTTTGACATTGAAGCAGTGCAAGTGGGTGATCACCGAATTCTTCGGATCAAAGACGAGAGACTGGTACCATCATGGGATGATAAACCTCTTTGGACGATGGCTCAAGACCATAGAATCTAATGAGACTTTGAAAATTAGTTAATTGCTTGTCAGAAAACATTTCAAATAATTGTTTTTCTTAAAAAAACGTTACTTATGAGACAGCATCTAAATAAAATTCCCCATGTTCTGCCTAAAACTTATTTTGGAATTTTTTTTTAAAAAAAACGTTACTTATGAGACAGCATCTAAATAAAATTCCCCATGTTCTGCCTAAAGCTTACTTTGGAATTTTTTGTTGTGTAATTTACGTCCTCCAACGTTAAGTCATATAGGGCGGTGAATGGAATGGGTGAAATGATGCTCAAATGAACCCAGGGTCTATAGAGCTTAGAGTTATCCGACACTCGTCTTTCAGGATAAGGGAAAACCCCGGAAAAACCTTATCCAGATAACTCACCCTGACAGAGATTCGAACTCGGGACCTCTTCAATGTGAGGCAGACACGCTACCACCACGCTACCGAGGCGGGATTTTGGAAACTGAATAGCTATAAACGTCAATAGGCAAATATTTAAAAGCCGAGGTAAGAGGGGATTCCATGATGCAGCTACAGATGTATGAATACACAACCTTAATGCCCGATTTCACCAACAAATGTTAAGACTTAACAAGGAGTTTAGCAATAGTTAAAACAAAAATTGCATTTCACCAACAAGTGTTAGCGAAACACTCGTGTTAAATCTCATGTTAAACTAAAAAGCCAAATTTCTAATGTTAAGTCCTTAACAATTGTAAATAGTCAAGATGGCGAGCATGAACTCAGCTGTTGATGTCGATTTTCGATATTTAAGATTGTCTAAATGGCATTAATAACAGAGTACGGCCTATGAGGAGAAATTATTTTGAGGAGCTATCAGAAGGAAATTGTTTTACGGAGGTATAGACTGTCGAAACATGTTGCTATGAAGGTTACTGCGGAAGTACAAGAGAGGTTAGAACATGCATCGAAAGGAATATGGCGATCTCGCCTTTGCTTCAAGTATCAATAACCTTGCGATTTTATAATTCACTGAATTATGTGGATAATACATTGTCCACCTGCCGTCTTGAAACGTTTAAGGTACTTGTTCTTCGCACCTCGTTTTAAATTTACGTAATACTGACGAAGTTGTTTGGTGCTTGTAGTAGATACACATGCATTTGAATTAAATTCGTTTCCAATATTTTCCCCGTGACATCTTTCTCTTTTACATTCACTGCATCCGTCCTCTTATTTTCCACGATATCCTTACACTTCGTCACCATTTCAATTAACAATTCTTTCTCCGTCGATGAGAAATTTGTCTCACGGTTTTATTTATGATTTTGTTCATCCGCCATTTGTGCAGACGATAAACCAGGTTGGTGAAATGCAAGAAATTTATCATTAGTTTTAGCGCTGTGACAATTGTTACGTTACATTTGTTAACGTCGATTTTAACATCTGTTACTGAAATCTGGCATAAGAGATTTAGTAACTATGAATTGTGATGGTCCATTGGTAAATCTTGACTGTCTTTACAAAGATGAGATTCCATTCTCGTGCGCGCATCACGCTCACTCTACACCGCTTCGATGACGTGGGGATAGCGTGTCTCCCTCACACTGAAGAGGTCCCACGTTCGAATCTCGGTCAGGGTCAGTTATCTGGATAAGGTTTCTTTCGGGTTTTCCATTCTTCTGAAAGATGAATGTCGGATAACTAAGCTTTATGGACCCTGGGCTCCTTTGAGCATCATTTCACCCGTTCCATTCATCGTCGATATGACTTACCGTTGGAGGACATCAAAACAGTGAGGGTTATGTTCCATTCAAATGGCGGTTCTCCACGATTAAGTGGTTAAAAATACACTGTAATACGAAGTGCAGTATGAGCATAAAATAAAACAATTCACATTTGTTTTCGTATCCAAATTCGATAGTCAGTCAATGTTTGCTAGTCCGGGATTAATTGGGCTGTAAATCAGAAAAGTAAAAACGTGCCGAAGACTTGCATGGTTGATGCTTCTAAAACTAGTTTCCATATCGATGTAGTTTGTGATGTTTGCATCTTAAGCTATGCTTTAGCTCTATAAATAATTAAACAGATGGTATAACTTACTATTTCTATGGCGACGCCGACATTATGGTGTATTTAGCTCTTTATATTACGCACAGCTATGGATATTTCTGCTTTCTGTCTTATTAATTTAGCTGAGCGTTTATTAATAAACGAGTTCTTCTCTGCGCCTTGAAATAACTTCCGTGTTCTCTTTGGCGGAATCCCGCTTCTGCGGCTTGATCATGCTTGATGAGTTTTCTAATTACGTTAAGAAATGGACGATTAGGTATTCGCTAAACTTCATTTAACATTTTAAGTGTGATCAAGAAAAGAAAGATTCCTATAAGATACTATAAGCTACTGAAATGTGTTTCGGCATACTCACCTTACAAAATATTTACAATGTGCTACTCCGGAGTTCCACTAGTGCAGGAAATTTGGTGCGCTGCCTCAAACCAGATCTCCTGCAAAACACAAACAATTTCTGTGAGGATTGGAATGTAAAACATGCAACCAGAATATACATTAAACTGATCCACTAAATGTAGTATAGTATAATTATTTTATGAACAGCGAGCAAATTAGTTTGTCATTATTTCCACTCTTTTAATGAAATTAGCGTGTCCAGTCAATTATACAGTAAGCGCTTAAATTTCTACAGCTCTGCGTATTAGTCGAACACGGTATGAGATTGGGATTTCATTACGGAGGGGATTCGGTACGTAGGCTACCATGCTGGGCCCATTGTTCCTATGCCCCCAAGTGGGGCACCCCCGGGAGGAAGGATGAGGCGAAGGAGACAGAGCGACCGACCCAAGGAGCCACGACAGTACAGAGGGCAAGGTCCCTACAGTTTACTTGGATAGAGACCTCCCCCGACAGGCCAGGACAACGAACTCGCTCCCCTACAGCGGGATGGCAACGAGCCCAGCAGCCGAGCCCTAATGGTACCAGGCTGGCGATTCGAGCCCCAAAGGTCCCTAGCTGGCGGTCTCGAAATGGTCCCAGCAGGGGAGCTGAGGCCGACAACCAACCTATCGGAGGAGGAAGTAGTTTACCTCAGAGTATATCATCCTGCCATGCACCGCCGAGACACCCACGGACACTTCTACCCTGAAAGAGACCAACAGATGGCAGATGATATGAAATGATAATGGAGATGAAATGGAGGTACAGGAAATTCGGGGATGTAATTAACCTACCCAGCATAGGCCTAGCACCCCGGGAAACCCCCGAAAAACCCATTGGCCGCGGGAATCGAACGCGGGCCACAGACCGAAACCGCCTGAGCCATCCCGCTCGGTCGAACACGGTATGAGTGCAGTTTGAATACGGCAACCTGTTTGTTTGACAATCTGTAACATGGTCAAGACTAGGGATCAGTGGTACATGAGTGGCCAGGCGATATCTGAAGTTGACAACTATACATGAAATCAGTACAACTTTTGCAGACTTAAGATTCAACAGTAAATTCATGTTTTGTTTAATAGACTACACTTCCGATGCCCCGCCCACTTTGTTCCGTATCTGTTTAGTTCCTCTTCCCGCCGCATGCACTTATACCCTTGTCCAAGAAGTAAAGATGGATACCATGTGAACATCTTTTATTAACAAACGTAGGTCCTGAAAAACTTTGTTAGTATCTATTAAATATGGAGGAAGACGTAGGCAGTGAGGATAATAAAATATAGCAAACAAGTACACAACAAAAACTGAAATGCTGTAATTAAAGGATATGAGCCCAGGTCTTTCACTTCCCTTCACTCTAGCCGATTTACCTTGGAAATGTGCTCATAAGACATTGATTTCCACTGAATTTAGGAATTTAATGACATGTTTGCATATTTATGAACATTCTCTCGCCCTTAATTTGATTGCTGGAACGTTTCTGAAGTGAAGACGAGTAGTTTATGCTTCCATAAAACTCTTGTATGTAAAATTCCAAAGCAGTGCGCATGTGGACCGTTCGCCTAAAATTGAGTTTCTACATTTTACCTTAATTTTGTACGGAATTGCGTTGACAAATGTTCTTCCACATAACCTATCTTCGCTGCTAGTTGAATGCCTTGATTAATAAGCAGGGGCGGCTTCTGAGGTAGTGCCTCTGTGCCATGGCACCATCTGTATCAAAACGAAAGAAAGAGAAGTGTATAGGAAATGCGCAAAAAGATTGTTTCTGAGTGTCTGTAAATAGGCGCGTTAAACGCAAGCGCTCTGTCCTGTTTGTTTTCCGTGGCTTGGTGCCGATTCCAGAACGGCACCGTCTACGCTCATAAGCGCCTGTGTTAAGGGTTAGGATGTCTGCTTATACACGGCTTTTTATGGGAGAAGGTAGTGCCGAGATTTCTCTGGCGCATAGCTTACGCTTTATCCGCTAGAGTGCAGTAAAGCACCTGTATCTCTGTCGCGAAATCGTACACGAACGCTTCGTATCACATTCTCCATGAACTGTATTATCAAACTTTTACTGTACACGTTACATCTGTGCGTAACAAGAGTACGGATGTAATAGATATATATTTCCGTTTCCCTGTTTGGTACAGTATATTATAAAATAGGATTGATTGTTGAGAAGATTACCTAAATCGTTCGAAATTGGTACACTATTTATATTTAACAACTCTTCTTTATTTTATTATTTTTTTATTTATGACACCGTCAATACAATGCATCACCGGCCGCCCCTGCTAATAAGTATTCTGCAGTAGCGAATGAAGCTCACATTTCACGTGTCATCCTGTATACAGTAGGAACAACACTTGAGTAGATAAAATTATAATCAGAAGATGCATTAAAGCTGAAACTCTGAACAGCAAAATTCCATTATTTTGGGCTTTAAAACAGGGCCTGTGGTTAAAGTGATTTCTTTCCCAGAATTTCACATGTCCTCTTTTGGCGGTTAAAAAGGTGTAAGCGCTAAGGACTATGACATTAGTCCTGCTAATGGTTCGTTAATCTAAGTTTTATTTTTTGCAGTTAGTTTTTAGCCATTTTATTTCGTGCCACCACATTTGCAGTTGACAGTTTTTGCGTCGTGGATTACGGCATTTAAAGGAATAAAATTAAAAGAGTTTACAACTTTGGTCGAACGTAATACGTTTAACCACAACGACTAAACTAATTACGAAATGAAGGTCGGCTTTCCAAAACATTCATTTCCGTGAATGTTTAGTTTTCAAGCCGTTTGAGAGTAAAATACTTATAACTAATTGCTATAACCAGGAAATATAAGTATCTATCTCCTTTTATAAGCATATAAAAGCATGCAGAAATAATGTACTGGTAAGTCTTAATTTGAGAAGTGTTTAATAATTCTATTCCAGAAGAAAATTTAATATAAAAGCTGATGTACCTATTACATTCACCCGTTTTCTCTACCCAATCTTAAAAAATTACTGCAAGAGCTTATATGTGTACCCAATTCATGTTAATCGAGTTAAAGATTTGTAGAAATCTTCCTTGGTAGGTACAATGAAAATAGAGAAAGCGTAATCACATCTTTTAGGGGCCCGTCGCTATTTGATGCCTTTCAAATTGTGTTCTCTTTATTTGACCAGTAGAAAAACCGAATGACTTCCTAGTTGATAAAGCATAAGTATCTGAAAATTCAAATCAACAACAAGGATTATCTAGGAAATGGCCAATACCCCCCCCCCCAAAAAATACGTCACGTGCTTTAATGAGGTCTTAACTTTTTGTATATACTATCTCCAGTGAGAGAATAACGTACCGTTATCACTCCGCGTCCACGTGCGTTCGGAATGACAGTACTGTTACCGCTGCGTTAAGTATAATATTAATATGTATTAATAATATGAATATGCATTTTCAACACACAAAAACACGTATTCATTCAAGCCAACCGCTTAGTGGTTTCGTTAAGTATTATATTATATAAATTTTCGACATTAAAGGCACATTTTTCGAGCTAAGTATCACGAAGCACACTATTAATATCCATGAAAATTAACTGTTACTTAACGTATTTTTCGTACTCTTTAGCACGAGCCTTGACCATTGCCAGCAATTTCGCCTTAACATGACCCTCGTGGAAAATTATATTTTTACTCTGTAGCCATGTTATGATGTCACTTGTTTGGTATGCGTTCTAACCTCACACTGTGGTAGGGGACATTGTCCATCACAATAACGCTATTCGGTTGTAATTTGGGGAATTGATGAACTTTTCAGCGGATTGCTGACCTCACAGACAACATCCACGTGGTCTGGCA
Source organism: Mantis religiosa (assembly GCA_030765055.1). Lineage (NCBI taxonomy): Eukaryota > Metazoa > Arthropoda > Insecta > Mantodea > Mantidae > Mantis > Mantis religiosa. The sequence goes on along the minus strand of CM060947.1, from coordinate 231,267,448 downwards.
CGTGGTCTCTTCTTGCCGGGAGTTGAAACTACACCGAATGTGGCTTTTTGCTTGCGTGCACTATAAATGCTGGAAACCGACGCACCGCTAAACTCAGATGTTAACTTCACCACTTCATCGATAGCAAGTTCTGGAAATTTTTCACTGCACTTGTTAAATACATTCAATATTATCTTTTCACCACTTCGTAAAGGCTTTCCGCGCGCATGTTTAGCAGTACTCGCCAGTTCCGCTATGGTTCACAACTGGATACGCCTGTCAGCTTCAATATGCGCGCGCAGCATGATTTACTTTAATTACAATCTATTAGTATGTCTTTTATATTTGAAATATGCTTAGTACGCACTTGTGCGCTTTAGCAAACCGAACTCAAAACTCGACATCTCAGTAGTCATACTTTTTCAAGGGACTATTTACACGACATCATGGAAATTGTGAAGAAGGCGCGCTACGATCAACGGTCACGTGGTTTTGTTTACATCTACTTTATTCTCCCGCTGTAAGCAGTATAGGAAGAAGTTACTTATCTTTTAAGATTTACAGTAATGTAAAGTCTTGGTACAATACCTTCCTCTAATTTGCTGTACGAATAGGTGGGTACATAACTAGTTATAGGGAGTTAGGTAGGTCAGTAGGTATGTTCCAGCACAACCGCAAAGTAAGTTTACCCAAACTTAGTACACATGACAGTACTGTGGAGAGGTGGGAAGTAGTTAATTACATCTAAAAAGAATAAGAAAAGGTGTAATATTAGCGTCGAATCCATATTTTTCAAAGTCAATGAGATTAATAGACTTTCCCGTAAATAGTTTGAATCCAGTTTTTGCACCCTAATTACCAAAATCAAGAGGACCCAGTGATTTAAGCACGGCTCGCTATGGCCTTACTTGTACTGGTAACAAGTTACCCACAAAACAAATAGTTCATTCCATTTTAAATGGTTTTAGAGCATGACCAAAGCAAGAGGACGCCACTTTGTGCAACTGTTGTAACCATTTATTCTTCAGTACTGATGCTCGAAGGGTATTCCCGAAATATGACACAAATAAAACAACGTATTTCGTTATACACAAGACTGAAGTAGCTCTTTCGTAATCCATTTTTTTTTTTTCAATTTACATCTTGTCCGATGCTTTATTACTGCGAAGCCAGTACCTTTAATAATCAATTCCACTCTCGATTGTGTAAATAACTCACTATAAGTGGTTTACAATACGTTAACGCTATACGTTCCCGTCCAAACCTCCAGGTTTAATAATCAGAATTTAAAGCAGTCTCGTGTGTACTATCTGAATGCCCTTAACGAACTACTTCCGCCACATTTTAGCTCTCTTGCTGGATAAAACCTAGCAATCTAAATTGTTTACAATAGCCGTTTTCTCTCCAAAAAACAAGATAAAGTTGCGTGGAAAGTTCCTAAATGAGGTTCGAAGCTAATATTTGGCTTATCCAAAAGCATTTGAGCAGTACCTGGCTTGATGATCGACGAGCCTGAAGGCTCATTTACATCGCTTCACAAGAGTCCGTTGACGGGATCATAGCGAGAATTAGCTGGTAACAAGAGAGCACTTAGACGCGGTACAGCGAACAAAGACGTTTCTCTGTTGAAATTTTGATGTAACCACCCTCCCACCCGAGGCCCTTTGCTTTCCAGGAAGCTTCAACACCGCCGTTCCTCATTAAGGCTGCAACCGCGGTTATATCAAGCTCGCATATCTCTTCTCTCTCTCTCTCTCTCTCGGTTACTAAGTCCACAGGATTTCTACAATCAACCTTGCCTATTTTCAACGTACTCCTAAATCTATTAATTTATAAAGTAAAGAAATAAATTAACTCACGTTCCCTATCACAGATATAGTGGACAGAAAAGGTAAATTCCACATCTCCCAAAAGTTCGCAATCAATTGAAATACAAACTTCGAAGCCACCTAAATTAAAAAATAGCCGTACCTGCGTGTAGAAGCAACACAATTCAAACAACGACGAAGTAGGATAAATGCCAAACTTAGTTTTTAAATTTAGTTATCTTCCTGAAACGGAAACGAAGAATTTTGACAAATTCCTCTATAACCACTATTTTCATGTGGAATATTTTAATATTTTTTATTTCTGCAAAACTTATTTGAATGATTTTGACTAAAATATTACATAGACATTGAATAGGTTTACTTTAATGAAATGTATACCTATCTCCGAAAATTAAAGTCCACTCAATTCGGAAGGAATGTCCTATAATCCTATATCAATGGTAAACCACTACACAAACATGTAGATCAAATTTAGCACAAGAACTTCAGTTTTTCTCCATATTACGCGGAAAGAATAATTCAAATTTTTTAGGACCACCATAAAGCGACCAGTTTTTAAACAATTTATTACTATTTCCTTTTTATATATAAAGAAATTCGTCATTAGACTATTTCTGCAAAGATTCGTCTCGAAAATATAGGAAAATAACTTTCATAAGAATAATTTGTGTATATACGGATAAACTATAAAGGGTAGAGACAGTCATGTGAATGTAACCCATAGAATTTTTACAACCTCTCTTGCATCTGCTTAAAATAGCCTACCTGGATTATTTCACTCAGCAATTCAGTACGAAGATTTCATCACGTATAAACATGGTTTGAGCTACCTTCAATAAAATTTTAGAAAACGTTCATATGTGTGCGTGTATGAGAGAGAGAGAGAGAGAGAGAGTGTGTGTGTGTGTGTGTGTGTGTGTGTGTGTGTGTGTGTGTGTGTGTGTGTGTGTGTGTGTCTGCGTGTGGCGGGGGGGGGGGGGAATAACATAACTTAAAATGCTATAAAGACTAAACTTGGTATTTGAGGTCAGTCATTTTCAAGACAAGAAAATCCTTATCCCAGTATTAGAATTACTACGGTAGGGATTCTGCACTGCGACCAGTCTTAATCTATTGTACCTCTGCCTCTAAGAAGGGCATCCCCAGGAGGAAGTACGAGGTGAGATGCGACAGAGGACGGCCGTCCCACAGTGCCACGACGGTGCAGAGGGCTATATTTTACTTAGATGGAAACCTCCCCCAGTAGGCCAGGACAACAGGGTTTAGGCTTCAGGCAAGCTGGCCGACAAAGGGTTAGGAAGAATGTACGAAGCACTAGTTGAATCCAAAATGTCGTATGCAGTGGAGATATGGGGGGGGGCACAGAGGTAAACAAAACGGTGGACCAAAACTACAGGAGGTTATGTAAAGAGCTACTAGGCTTACCAAGATCAGCACCTAGGGAAGTAGCTTTAGTAGAATTAGGAAAGACAAGAAGAAATGGAATAATAATGGAAATAATAATACAATTTTTTATATAGGTGTTTGGCCAAAGAAGAAGGGGAAATTATGAAATTATGCATGAGACAGCAATCTCAAATAGTTGGTGGGCAGAGATAGGAGGAATTATGGAAAAAATAGGAATGGGAGGTATATGGAGATTAGAGGAAAGGAATACATGCGATGTGGGTAAATTAATAAAATGCAGAATAGAATATATTGTAACGCGACCGTTGGAACACCCTGTAAAGCAGCTGGGAGCGGAAGACGGGGGAGGTCAATGTTAGCTACGCCCTCCCCTCGTTTGTCTTATAGTGGTGACAGGGACGACTGGGGAAAGAAACATAATTGTGCGGTCTGTTTCTCTTCCACCTGGTTCCAGAAATTACGGGATCTTTCATCATCTGAAAACGTCTAGAAGACGGCGAGATGCTTATAAAAAGGGCTGCAGCTAGTCAGTGAGGGAGTCAGTCAGTTGGTTAGTGTGTGAGTGAGGACAGTTCTTGGTGTAAGAAGGCAGTGTTAGTCAGTGACGTGTTAATGAACGAAAGGATTGTGCAACGGAAGACTGTACGTAACTGGTATGTGCATCGGAGTTTATGTAATCGCGAGGACAAGTGAAATTGTAACGGACGGACTGGTGAATTGTAACTGTGTGCAGCAAGTAATTCTGTGTAATTGGCAAGAGTTAAACTGTAAGTCGGTGGAAATAAAGCACATTTTGGAGTGGTGTAATTGGACTTTTTATTTCACGAACCCACAAAGTCACAATATAGAACGACAGGAAACATGGGGAAGTCTAGAAATCATTACAATTTTACAAGCAAATAAAACGAAATTGGGGACGAGAAGCATATGTAGATTACTGCAATAGGAAGGAGAGAAGGGCTAGTTTGGATGGGAACAGGAATAATATTTCTAAGAGAGATAAGAGTTAGGGAAAAGGAAATTTGTCAATTGTGTGGGGGAAAGAACGCATATAACACTAAGTAACAGAATGCGAGGAGGTTGAAATATGGAGGAAAAAAGGTTTGGGAAGAAAAATGGGAGAAAGTAGAGAAGAGGATAGTAGCTATAAGAATGTTATCGGCAGGGAGGAAAAGAAGGTAAGAAGTATTGGTGAGTTCTTGCAGAAAGTAAAAGAAAAATGGGCCAGAAATGTAAAAAATATAAGAAAGGATGAGGGGGCAGAATGGGACTAATTAAGTAACAAGGAGGTATGGAGGTTAAGAACTACCTGGCAGAGAAGAAGACCAGGATGTCATATAAGCCAAGGTAGCAACAAGGTAAAGACAAATAAATGTAGCCAAAAGTTGTAAATTGTAAAATTTTGGAATATGCACAGTAAATATATCATATCATAACTTAATAATTTTCAGCTTAACGCGACACAAATGAGGTGGCTTAGAGAAGGCTGCCATCTGGCAACATTGACAAGAACTCCCCCACGATATCAACCGACACTTTTTTTTTTTTTTGTAATTTACGTCCTCCAACGTTGTCATATCGGACGATGAATGGAATGGGTGAAGTGATGCCAAATGAGCCCAGGATCCAGAGAGCTTAGAGTTACCCGACATTCGTTTTTAAGGATAAGCGAAAACCCCGGAGAAAACCTTATCCAGATAACTCACCCTGACCGAGATTCGAACTCGGGACCTCTTGAACGTGAGGCAGACACTCTACCACCACGCTACCGAGGCGGGCGCCAACCGACACTGTACAGTCTCTAAACCTAGTGAAATTATAGCAAATAATAGAATGGGAGCATGGTACAAGATTCACATCAGCATTCGTCCTGATTTATTAAGAAAAAGAATGACGAAGACGTGGTAGAATGGAGACCTCATGAATCGAAATGCACATAAAACTAATTGCCCATATGTCTATGTCAATAAAAAAAAAAAACACACAGAAAAAAATAAGGTTTTTTTTCCCAGAATAATTCTAGAAGCTACATAAAATAAATGATACACAAAGTTATGGCATTGCAGCACTTTATATATTTTTTGAAGTTGTTTAGGTGGACCTCTGTGGTGCTATCTGTCAGAGAAAGTTTGCTTTAGGTACCCCAGAGATGCGACGGATACTGCAGGTGCAACAACAAGCACAGTAATTAATGTCATGTAGTTCCGCTGCACAGACATAACGCTCTACTTGATGGCTCTCTCAGGAAATGAACCTGGATCTCCCAGCGCGATTACCTGCACAAAGCCCATGTCGTTACACAAGACTCATTCAAACTGAATATTTATGTACACCATGACTGTATCGTACTAATGTTGTTGGTGAGCAGTTTCGAAAACCACTCAACCAGTTTTGAGTATTCTTTTATCTGCGAAAGCAAACTTTCTCTCCTCAGCAAGTAGAGGAAGCATTGTACTCTACCCAAAAATTCGATATCGAGATTTAGTGGAAATAGGTTTGAATCCCCCCACAAATACATTTAGAGAAGGTTGTATGTGTGAGTGTATGCCTGTCTGACTGTATTACTCAGTTTGACTGTGTAGGTAAAAAAAAAAAAAAAAAAAAAAAAAAAATGTCTGTTGCAAACTATCCTTAACATGAAAAAAATACCATTTTGATTTTCTCAAAATATATCTTTGATTTGATTAAATTATATATTTATGTTTGAAATATGTTCACGACAAATTGATTTTGTGGGAAAAGCCTCTGGAGTTTTCACTGTTAATGCATTTTGCATATCTGGTAAACTGTAAGAGACAGACAAGATCTCACTAGAAAAAAAATATGCATTTGTTTCTTCTTTGCAGTTTCGTGATGTTATCCAGTATTTGTACTTTCTTCATACGGGGAAGGCGTTATTCTTTTCCCTCCAAAGATCACGCAAATAGAAAATAAAATTCAAGCAATCATACAGCGACCAGGTTTCACTATTACCATTTTACCTCTAAGGAACTGTGTAATAAAGCAACGGTTACTTTTAATACTGTATATATAAGGCCGCGCCATGGATGAGTGGTTAGACCGCTTGACTCTCACCTAGGCGGACACCCTTGCAAGAAATTACGAGGAACAATTGAATTGTGTTAGCACAGCAAAAATGTCAAAAGCATTCTAAAATGCAAACCAATAATAAGCAATATTTCGAAAATGGCTAATGCCACAAAAGGTATGTGAAATAAATTGTGCTTTACGAAGAACATAACTACAATTTCGTGTAATATGATTTTGTATCTGGCTAAACAGAATTGTGCAAAATTCTTTCACAGCGTATACTCATAAAATTAAAGATACATTTTTCATATAAGCATCTAAATATATGGCATTTTAATCAAGCTTTCTATTCATAAATTTCATTTTCGAGTTCTGCTCTTCACATACATTTTTCTTCTAAAATGCCTTTTGTGAATTTAGAGGGCCTCAAAACAGGTATTCCCAGAAAAATTTTCATCTCAAATTTTTGGATGAAGTCATGAAATGTAATGCTTAACTACAGTGTGATCCATATAAACCTGAACCATTTCAATAGGCCATAACTTTTGAACCAATAGTAGGACACACGTGCAACTTTGGGAGAATATAATACACAATTCGGAGATTACATTACACAATTTACATCAAACAAGTTTTACGGAAAGTATCCTCGCTAATGTTACTTATTTCGATTCGAAAGGATTCCTCGAGGACATCAATTGTCCATGACCTATTCATGTACACTCAATTGTTTAGATACACAAGAAAAAATCCGGTGAGGCTAAGTCAGGGGATCTGGGGGCCCACAGACCTTTTGAGATTATTCGATTATCAAAGAAACTGATTACAAGTTCCACGGTGTTATTAGATGTATGGCACGTTGCTGGAAATAACCTTCTCTCAATTCAATATCATCTCCGTAACATTTCAGAGAATATGGTGAGAAGTATGCAAACACGTATAGATGTTGGTGGAGGACACTTCCAACATTTTCTCTGAGATGTAAATAGTGCAATGGAATATCCCAATTGTGTATTATATTCTCCCAACAACATGGCAAATAAAGTAAAAGAATTTACGTAGTCTGAATATTAGAGCTCGAACAAGTAAGTCATAAAAGGACAAACTTGTGAAGATGACTGACTTTTGAATGAGTATAGAATGGCGAAGAAAATAGTTCATTTTTCCTACAGTAAGTATACAAAATGTGTTGTGTTACATAGTCTATTTGCCAAACACACTGCATAGTAAGATCAGCTACAGCAAACTTATTAGAGTATGAAACTAGCACAGCGATTTGCTTCTTAAAATTTGACTATCTTCTTAGATCCCTCTGTAGCTATAAGAAAACTGCATTAAAACCATTTACAAACATTCACACAAGGTGAGTAGACAGGAAAAGAACTAACAACACTTGGAGAAGTTGGTGATATCAAATTCCATAATGTTTGTCATAACCATAATATTGCTTCTCGGCAACGGTAGTAACTTCTTGCTTCCTTCCTTCCTTCAGAAACAATAACTCACAAAGGACAGACACGATAATAATGAAGGGACGCATACATATAGCGAGTGACGTCAACGTCGGGATATCCGGGTATACATACATGTGACAACTCCTCCCACAAATAGAAACAAATGAAGAGATCTGTGCCATCTGTCTCCCACATCATCACTCATGTCGCTAGTGTCATCACTCGAAGACGTTCTAGACAGTGAGACTTGCACGTCTAAGGAAGGAGGGTGGGGATGTCGACATGTTATCCTCAAAGGGCTACCCTTTAATAACTAGCGTTTTTAAGGGGGGACGTACGAGAAAATGTTCAAAAAATATAATTTTTTTATTGTTTTGTAAAATAGTATATAGTATTAGCTATCAAACACCAAAATATTATGACTGTACGTGGTCTGTATGTACCTTTAAAAAATTAAATGCCCTAGTGTTGCATAGTAGCATAGTAGCAACACATAGTCTTCCATCAGCTGTCTTGGAATCTATAAAGCCCACCTACGAATTCTTATCACACCCAGATCTAGAAAATATGTCTCTATGGAGAGACACAAAACCCAAATGAAAGCCTCAACAGTTTGATATGGAAAAGGTGTCCCCAAACATAATTTGTGTCTTCCATAGTGGTGAAAATTGCTACATTTGATGCTGCAATAGTGTTTAATAATGGGAATGCTGGCAGAAAGAAAGTTATGCATCAGTTAGGGTATCAACCTGGTGTGTTTATGGAAACAATTTTGCAGAGTATCGGCAACATTCGCATCTCTGGTGCAGAAAGAGCTATGAAATTAATGCAGAAAGCAAGACAGAAGAGGAATTTAAAAAGAAAAGCTGAAGAAGACCAAAATGAAGATACAGACTATGGATATGGGAAGTTCTGACTTAAAATTAAAGGCAAACTGAATAATACTTATTGTATTTTTAATTGCCTTTCCCCTTAACTTGCATTTTCTACAACTTCAACCCATTTTTCTCCCAAACTACTTCATCTACAGTGATGAGATTTAGCACACAGCTTTCTTATGCCACAATGAACATTTTGTTGGTTCTAGAATTTAATATTAAGCTCCAGATGGAATGTGATGATACAAAATATATGAAATTATTTTAATTTTTAAAGGATGCATATGATTAACATTTTTTTTAAAATTCTATACAGCTTCAATAAGAAATCTAAATCCAACAAATTCATTTTTAGTGTGTTTTAAAATAACATACCAAATTTCAGAAAGATAGCATATGTGAATTTTGAAAAAAAATGGGCTTAAGTTTGTAAATATCTCTGCATATAGAAAAACTATGTAGCATTAGTTATAAACAATGGAAAATTATGAAAAAATTGTGCATATTAACTGTATTATGTTAAATGAGTATACTAAGTTTCACTTCTCTAACTTGAAAACTTTGGATGTTATGGGTATTTATGTAAGACCCTGAATATTTGCATACGTCCTCCCTTAATGTTAGAAGACGTTAAATACTTTTTTGTGGCCACGTGAGAAACAAAACAAAGTATTTAATGCTTTAAAGTCTACTGATAGTGGAAGAAATTCAATTTTACTAACAGAGAATATAGGCCTGCCTCCGTTTTGTGGAAGCAGCGAGATTCCTTCACAGTCAGGAAATCGAGTTCGAAACTCGCTTAAGCACAGGTTTTCCTGAGTTTTTCCTTATCCTGAAAAGATTAATGTCAACAAGAATTTATTCCATTCACTGGCAAATGGGTACTTAACTGGCCTTTCGTGTTTAGTTATGTTGGTCACAGATACGCAAACTTTTCTCTTAAAAAAAAGTTAAGAAAATCTCAAAAAGTAGTTCATTTCGGTAAAATCTCGGTATCAAAGTTTTTGTATGGAATAGAATAATACTTTCTCTATTATTAGTAGGTAACTGAGTAGAGAGAGAGAGAGAGCTATGTTATTGTAACGTATCAAACTTCTTTCTTGTCTCTATCTGTATTCTCTGAAGGAGAGACTTCTCTGAGAGACTTCGTACAAACACCATTGAAAGCCAAATCAATACATGTAGTGACTCTAGAAAGAAGTAGTCTCCCAATTTAACAAATTGTAGCAGCCAACTTGATTTAAAGAAGCATTTCATGTTTAATATGCAGAAAGATCAAATAATTATACAACGTTGTATGTTGGGAATGAAGAGGAAACTAGTCAAGAAAAGGATCTGGCCGTTCAACCGGACCTCCTTTTCCGATCCAGTGCTCAGAAGTAACAAGCACTGCGGATCACTCAGGCATAGTAAGTCCCTCTGTCAGCAACACAAAGCGCAATATAGTTCCTCACATTGCTGCCTGTTGGCACTCTACTCCAGCATCACCTCTGTACCGAATTAAGAACATACGTTCAAGTTATACATTTGAAACGCTCATGTCCTTAACTGGAATCACGGCCCCGCTCCCTCTTCGCCCCCACACTTGTATTTCACTAAAGACTGGAAACAGAAATGTTTGCTTCGTGAAGGTGCGCTAACTTGAAGCTGCAATGTCGCTTACGATGTCTTGACGATATCTTCCTTGATGCTAGTTCTGGCTAACTGCTTAAGCTATTACTATCAGTTTCAAATGGGATGATGTTTGTCCTTGACCGCTGCTAGGTGCGCAACCAATCGCAGTCCTGCGCTCGAATTTAAACAAACACCTTGGCTTATTCAAAGTAATTCTCTTATCCCGTCATGTTAAAAGTTTACGTTTCAATTCTGAGTAATTACAAATATACGTACACGCATATATAATAGTGGTTTATTTATTTGTATTAGGAAAACTATTTGAGCTAAAAATATAGGGTTTTTACGGCTATGTTAGATGATACATTACTCTCTACCTTCCACATGGATCAGTTTTAGCAAAATCTGAAGTTTTGCCTTAGCGCGAATAGTTTTAAATAGAGATTGGTTAGGTTGGCGCTCGTCACACATCACTTAGAGGGAATGCAATACAACACCGCAGGACTGCGATTAGTTGGCCTGGTAGAACGTGTCTGGTCACATATCTTTGTTTACTCTATAGAGAGTTTAAAACAGTATTATTCAGTTGCTCTTCCACTAAAAAACTAAGTAAAACTGTATCAGCTCAAATAGTTTTCGTAATATAAACAAATAAATATCAATATATTTACCGACACATCGTGAAATAGCACGTAACGATATTTTGGAACCTATAATCGTACATTTGCAAGACTCAGATGAAGATAGTGACAATGACGAATTATCTCTTACGTAAGTGATATTGACAGCGATATGGATGAGCCACTGGCAGTTCCCTTGGATTAGAAAAACAGGTAATTCATAAACTACCTATAATTATAGCATTTAAAAATATACATAATTTGCGAAGATGCTTTTACAAACTTTGATTTTGGTAACTGCATCATTATAAAAGTTTGGAAAATTTAATTTGGTACTCTTACGTCTAGCGCCAAGCAGAACTGCATGTTGTATGAGTGTGCGAGAGAGAGGGAAATATGAAAAAGTGTGGGTAAGAAGTTGGCAACGCTGAGTATTCTAACGCATCTGATTAGCTGGAGTCCAGAACTCTTCCCATTTGAAACACACAATAGAAACCTATCTCAGGGTACAAGTGGGTGTGTATTATGCAATGAAAGGATGGCACTGGTTCCGACTTCGAAACTTTTCATGAACCGTCTACACCTTAGCGGAGAAGTTGTTGACCAAAGAAAACTGCTATACGAATGTCTGGGGTTAAAGTGATTCCTCCACCAGGTGATATCAAGCGGTTCTGCCATTGAGGCAAGAATGACGCCTAATCCGCCTTGTCCCAACAAAGATCAAGTGTCTTAGATTATGTCCAGGGTAATGCCTCCCCTTTGGTAATGACTCTAAGACCATGACTTCTAGCTTCTAATCCGTGGTTGCCACCTCATTTCTACTTTTCTGATATTTGCTGCTTTAAATTCGAGAGTTCATCTAATCACACTTTAATGTCTCGTACCAAGGGGAAGCTGATATAATAGAGAAAATAAATACATTTAACTATATAACAGGCACAATAAAAAGAACATTAAAAAATAAAGCAAGAAAGGACTCTATAATAAAACTATACAAAGCAATGGCAATACCAACTCTGATCTATGGATCAGAAACATGGACACTGACAAAAAGAAATAGTACGAGAATACAGTCATCTGAAATGAAATTCATAAGAGCAATAGCTGGATATGCCAAAATTGATAAAAAAAACGTAGTCAGGACATTAGGACATAATTAAAAGTAGAAGAAATAAACCATACTGTTGAAAGAAATAGAAATCAATGGAAAGAACATGTTCAGAGGATGAATAATAACAAATACCAAAAATAGCCTTAAACTATAAATGTATAGGAAGAAGAAACCAGGGAAGACCGAAGATGGAGCCGGAACGGGTTATACAATCCAAAGCTGTGAGGTAGAAGAAGAAGAAGAAGAAGAAGAAGAAGAAGAAGAAGAAGAAGAGTTCATCTATACATTTCTAAGAAATTCTACCTCATATTCCACGAATCCCAAGAAGCCTGCCATACAACCTTTCATGACAACCTCTCTTTTTACTAACGTAACCGTTCGAATTACTTCTACGAATTTGAGCCGTCGCTAATTTCCACATTTAATGTCCTCTCACCCCGAGCCAAAATGTACTCCTAATCTATTGCTAAACCTACAAACCCGTAACATTCAACACAACTTCAAAAATATTCATATTTAATTTTGTTATAGGTCATAATTTAATTGACCCGCAGTTTCTTTACCAAAATCCATACTCTTTTGAACTCAGGGATCTTCAAACATCTACTTCCCGATCTGTTGCTATCGAATTTTCATAATAACTTGCGACTTGACAGACAGCACTCGCACTTCCAGACAACACGAATCTCCTGAGCCAAAAGGAAATGGATGAGGTGAAGGAAGCGCAAGAGGCTGTAAGCTGCAAGCAAGTTGGCTGACAGCGACGCGAGGAGGTCGCTGCAGATGCGAAGTCCGATTACAATGGCGGACTGCTCAGAGAGATTTCTCTCCGGAGCAACTGGGAAGAACAAGACACACCCGAGACTGAAAAAAAAGTGTGGTGTGTCAGCAGCCAAGAAAGAGTCATAGGGTCCTTTTTCTTTCGAGTCAACAGTTGACACCTATACATACGTGAATAAAATTTTGCTTCCCCCATTTTTCAGAGAATTAACAGTCAGGTAGCGTGATTTATCCTTTTCTCAACAATATTTTGCAAAGAGAGTAGGCTGCAATCGAGAACTGTCAACGAACAAGCATTAGCATCATCATCTGCGGACACTGCATACTTGAACATGAAAGGTAAGCGTAATGAGGGGGAGGAAATATGGGTTTAAGAGAAACCCTCCTCCCCAATAATCGTAACCGGGACCTCCCGTATGTGAACCTCGCTCGTTGAATTTTTACACTTCCTTTACTTTCTGGTACGAAGTAGGCAAAGTATAAATTAAATTAATTGGGAGTCGATTAATGACACTAAACAACACTTACTTTTAAATTTTCCCGGAACTAGTTTCAGAGGCCTTCCCTCTATCTTCAGCCGGACATCGACTGGTTCTCATTGGTGTAGCTGGCAATATTTTGTCATCGGTCTCCTCTGGTGGCGGTTCGAGGAACTTGCTGAACAAATCTTTCTGGGGGATGTCGAAATTGAATACTTTGTTCCTATTTTTTGAAATAAAGATTTGTTCCCATGTGGACAGTTCTTGTTTTCCTGTTGTATGTTTTAGTAATTTTGGTTCTGGATTTATGTTGTGGTTTTTTTCCCAAAAATGCGTGTAACTGCTGATTTTTCTAATTGAAGTGTTCCTTTGCTCTTGTTTCTAAATTTCTTTTGGTTTTTCCAATATAAATTTGACTACAGTCACAGCATTCAATTTTATATATACCAGATTTTTTGTTAGATGGAATGGCATCTTTGATGTTTGAACAAATTAGGTTTTTTAAGGAGGAATGGTTAACTGGTGCTAGTTGAATGTTTTGTTTTTGAAGACTTTTTTTAATTTATCAAAGGCCCATGGATGGTAAGTGAATTTTTTGAAGATCATTTTAGTTTCTGTAGCTGAGAGGGTTGTGGTTTCCTTTAGTAGTTTCTTCTTATTTGCTAAGTTCACTTTTTTGTCTACTAGTGATTTGGGAAAGTCATTTTTCTGTGCTATTTCAATAATTTTGTTGTATTCTATTTTGTATTCTTCTGCTGTGAGAGGGATGTTGACCAGTCTGTGTGCTAAACTATTAAAGATTGCCTGTTTGTGGGATCTTGGATTGTAGCCATTAGCTTTTATGTAGTTGTCTGTCTGTGTTGGTTTTCTGTAAATGCCAAAGTTTATTCTATTTTTATTTATGATTATTTTTAGATCTAAAAATGGTAAATACTCGTCTTTTTCAACTTCTACAGTGAACTTGATGCTTTTTTCTTGAATATTTAAAAGTTCTAGTGCATCACTGATGTGTTTTTTGGCACTATGGCAAATATGTCATCTACATATCTTTGCCAGCATTTGAACATCCATGGGAAATCTTTGGTGATCCTTATTTCTAGTGCACTCATGTACAGATCGGCCAGGAAGGGTGATAAGGGGTTGCCCATTGCTAAACCAGAAGTTTGATGGAAATATTTTGTTTGAAACTGGAAGAAATTCTGTTCTATGCATAATTTGGTAAGTTCGATGTAATCTGAAATTTCAAGTGATGACATTCTAAGTGATTTGAACCATTTTTCTATCAATGTTGGGAGTTGTTTAACTGGTATGCTGGGAAACAGTGATTTAACGTCAAATGAGACTAGTGTGTCCTCTTCATTTAGTTCAGTATCCTTATTGTGTTCTATAAGTTCATAGGTGTTTTTGATGCTTAGGCTATCGAATTTTGGAAAGGAGTTGAATTTGTTTGTTAGCCACTTCGAAAGTTTCTATGTTGGAAGGATTTTTAAAGTAAAAATTGTTCCTTTTGGTTCTGCGGTCCTCAAAACATATTTCCAACGCATTCTCGTTACTGACTATTGAGTAGAATATTAGTTAGGCAGCAGAGGTAGTAATGCCATCTGCTTTCTGAACTATGGCGCAAATAGTGGGGAAGAAACAATTAACAAGTTTGCCTATTATTTTCCATCCAGGCAGAAAAGTTGAATACATATTTAAACAGTTGAGACTCGGTGGCCACTTGTGGTGCATATATCAGTATTATGAGAGGTCACATATTCGGCGAGTTTAAGTTACGTACTGAAGAAAACAGCATCGCCATGACATTAATTACATTTCCCACCAGCTAACGCCCTCTTTTGCGCAATTCCCTGCAACATATTTCACGTAGATGCCATCTAATAAAACTCTTCGTTTTTCTTGCTTGCTTTTCGCACCCTGACTCAGGAAATTTAACCATCAAAAGCTGTACTGCATTACTGCCTAATCTCCCTCCCTTGCTCATAAGCTGGCTTGAGCATTTGGAAAATAAATTACGTCAGCTTCGAGTTTATTACGGAGCTGGCGAGGAAATTTGCACACCACGGGTATGCATACTGCGAGGAGAATGGGCAATAATTACAAAAGTTTGTGCAGTTAATAACTTGTCAAACACATTCGGGTTTAGAAACAACCTTTGTGTTACAGGAAACATTGAAAAGCAGCAACGCGCGTAAAGATTAGTGGCCACATTAATGTTCCAAAAGCGGGAGTTTTTTGTCCTAAATAATGCATTTCAATTATTCCTATTGGCAAAGTTGAGTCGCTCATGTGCGCATGCTCATATACTTGCTTCGTTTTTAAATGAAAACATCACACAGAGTGAGGTAAAATCTCCCATCAATCAACCTCTTTGTGTCTGCTCTGCACATTGATTACTTAACTGCCCTCTGCTATTGCTCGTACATACATTTCTTCCCCTCCTCTGATTAGCTACGCAGTTTGTGCTTGAGCAATAGAGCAATTGCGAAAAAATAGAGCAATTAGTATAATCATCAAAGCTCCAGGTTTCACTGGAACTTCCCACTTTACTTCAGTTCATCCACACGGTTCTTCGTTAACCTCCAGTGTGTCCCAGGAGCAGTAGAACATTCCAATCTAGGAGCAAGAAAACGTCGGCCAACCCGACTGAAGCGCACACAACCACAAGAATGCTTCGTGAACCCTAGTTCTGTGCTTTCTACTGGCTGCTTTTCTTTTTATTGACTTGTTTCCTATTTCTTAGTTCGAGGAGACTTATAGGCGAACGTCTATGTTTTGTTCTGAGTTAAATTTTCACAATGTTTGCCGATATCTGTAAAGCATTAATGCTGAACGATGCAGCCGGTGCTTGAAAAAGTGCACCAAGGGAAAAGAAAAGGGGAGAATCATCACGGCACAGCAATGTGGGTGACTACAATAAAGCACACGATTTCACTTTGATTTATTTCACATAACTTCTACAAGCTGTTCTTACGAAAGCTTATCTTTGTATTTCATGTAAATAGAAATAAACATTTTAAAAACAAGAAAGAAGAATAAAGGAACCGCGGCGTGGCCGAGCGGTTAAACCACTTGACTCTCACACGCGCCGTGTTCGATGACAGGCAATCGCAAAGTGAAATTTGGGTGGACAACAAAGCGCTGAGGCGAGTTCCCTCCGGGACCTCCGGCTTACCCCGCCATTATTCCACAATTTGCTCCATTATCATATTTCCTTTCATCCACTTCATCCTCATTCCGTTCATCTACTTCTCTCTGACTCTGGGGACGAATAGTTGATCACCCATCCCTGGATTTCATAGTTGTGGCTCCCTCATCCAACGCCTAAAATGGAACAGGGGTAGAGGACAGTAATGAGCAAGACTACGTCCTATACCAAGAAGAGGAGGAGGAGGAGAAAAACAAGAAGACGACCCTAAAGTTCACTGCAATTACACAAATCTTTGGCTTACCAACTCTTTGCTCTAACAGAATTACCTCGACAATATGTCGACATGTTACATTCTCCAATTTACATACGTATTTCTCAATTAGCTACAAAAAATTCTCAAATTCATTTTGAGATATCATACTCCAATTGTGACTTGTAAGTACTTCAAACGTCTGTTTCATAGCTTTCTAGCTTCATTGACCCTTTTGCAGAAATTCTTTAATTACACATTTCGCTATGGGTACAAGAGGGATACGGAGACGGAATTGATTGATGGTCCAATGTTTAAAGGCTATTTGCTATGTGGTGTTCTTGAAGTTTCGTACTTTTTCTGCAAGAGTTTTGAAAAAAAACCGAACAGCGACAGCACTTCAAAAGTGACGAAGTATTGAAGTATTTAAACCAAAAATAAAGTGTGTCTCGGATATGACTTATGATAGAAAAAACGTTATTTGAAATACCTGTGCTTTAAAGATTCTATATTTTTGTTTTGTGAGATTTTTAACATCTACTATAAGTCAAACAAATCTCCTTCTGAATAAAGGGACAATGGGTTAGAAAATTAAATACATACAATTTGTATTAAAAATGCCGAAAAGTATTTCAAGTAAAGGGTATTTTGGACAGTACAATTTCTAGAAACGCATCTGATTCATCCACGGAAGGTACTGAACTTATATAAGTTTTGAGTTTACAAGGGAAAAAACACACGCACACACACCATCTCAAAAGATGTAATTACAGCGAACTCTCGATATGAATTTTTGGGTGAAATGCTATAGTCTATATACCTCCTATCTAAGTGATAGTGACAGTAAGCTTTCCCAAGAACAGCTTTTAAAACACGTGTAAAAATAAACTATAAAGCATAAAGAAATAATTTGAATGTAACATACCAATCACAACATTTTTCTAGTGGTCAATAATTTAGTTTATTTCTCGTGTCCTGGAAGAAGCATTGATTTCAAAGTCATATCATAGTGGTCTGCTTTCAAAAACATTACTATCGCATTACACTACTGTACAGTGCTCCTTCTTTTGTTTTATTTATGTCATATCACATTATTTAACGCTGCGTTAATTTCGGAGTTTGTGTTATCTTTATAGACATTAAATTTACACTCTCCATCCATATTTACAGACTACAGAAAGTATGAGGGATAAAGCCAACTAATAATAAATAAATAAATAAATTAATTAATTAATTAATAACAACAACAATAACAACAATAACAATAACAATACTAATAATAATACTAATAATAATAACAACAATAATAATAATAATAATAATAATAATAATAATAATAATAATAATAATAATAATAATAATAATAATAATAATAATAATAATAATAATAATAATAATAATAATAATAATAATAATAATAATAATAATAATAATAATAATAATAATAATAATAATAATGAGAAAAGTGCGCTCAGATTGAGCATTAATATACAAGCACACAAGCACTGATATACAAGTGTTTTAGTCCTTGCTATAGTCTCTTATAAATTTTGTTCTTTTTTTTTACATTCTATCATATGACATTTTTGCATTGCTGACCACATGACACACATTTACAATCCACATTCGGTTCGTGGAAGTTTTTGATAATACGTATCTTCTGGTGAAAGCCGTGTACTGAGAGTCTTGTTGTCACATGTCTTTTGTTTCTGTATTGTCTGGTCCAGCTATCATCCATCATGGCTGGTGTGTTGTAGAAATCCAGGTCTATCTCCTTCTTTCGGTCCATGATGTTGATCAGTTCCTGATATGGTCCTGTTGATGGTAGGTAATGTTGTAGTCTGATGTCTTCTATGCAATAAGTCTGTTTCAACATTTCATACATCACTCGAGATGTCGCTATTTTTCCCACACCTAGGATCCGTTTCATGAACATTGCCTTAACTTTTTCTATTATTTTTAGGTCGCCGATCTTAAGCTTTACCCATATGATCTCTATTCCATATGTTATGACTGGTGCCACTGCTACTTTGATTAGTGTCATCGCTGTGTTTGTTGAGACATTAGTTATGTTTGGAATATTGAATGCTTTGAGGTTGCTGCTACCCTTTCTGGACATGTATGTACCAAAAGATGTTGCTGTTGTTTGTAATGTAGTATTTATACTTGCCTACTATTTGTAATGGTTCATTGTATAGCATTATACTGTCTTTGGGTGATCTTCTTCCTCCCTTCCTGAATATAATTTTAACTGTCTTATCTTGATTTATATGTAGGTCATTTTCCATTGGCCAAATTTCCAGTTTTTGTATTGCCTTCTGTACGTCTTCTTTTACTGTTGATCCTATCGCCATATCATCTGTATACAAAATAATTTCTGCTCTTGAGGTCCGAAACTACAGGGTCACTCTTAGGAGTTCATACGTTGCACAAACAAAGATTTCCTTCATGACATCTTGCACGAAAAGCCAACTAATCAGAAGTCTCTTTTTCAAGAAGGGCATCAAATCTGAGACCTCCGGGTTTGGAAGCTAGCATGCTAACATATAGGCAGACTGTGTACAGTAAGTGGGCAATGGAAGTTTATTACATTAACAAGAAGTAAAGCGAAGATATATGTTTTGAAAAAGTGTTTACAAAAGATTGAGTATCAAAGTGTATAATTCCTGCAAGAACTTTTGAGGACAATATAATCATTACTTCTTAAAATGAGTAAATGATAGAGAAGTTAAAATTAGTAGAGAGAGAGAGAGGGAGAGATAGAGAAAAAAGACGATGGGAGGCGAAAAGCCTTTCTTCTTCCATTTAATAAGGTAAAGGCCTGGAAATATGCTTGTTATGCTAGTTTGAAAGTTATTGTGCTTTAAAAACCTTAACGTGACGTCTGCAGAGCATCAAAACCTCGTAATTACTAATTAGACAAAGAAATCCCTATTGAGTGCAAACCTTTCATGAGGTGATGTTAACGCGTATTTGCGAGGCGCAAAGACAATGAAGCGTACATTTTTAATTGCGTCTCCAATAAGGCTGACAAACGAGAACTAGATTTGTTACGTTTCCAATTATGTTTCGTGTTACACATGTTTACTCTGCCATGTGTAAAACTCATTTACTCCTAACTACTAATGCGAATTGTTCATTCCAAATGCGATTTGGCAAAGTTGTTTGTCACCAGAGGAGAGACAGTATCGATCATTGACTGGTAATGTACTCGTAACAGTCGTTTGCGGGACAAAACGGTAATGTAATATGATTTTTGATCTCCCGCAAAGTATTCTTGCAAAACCTTATTTTTGTCTATTTCGTATATTAATCAAGAAAGACGTTTGCTGAAATAATTTCATTAAATATTTGATTATATGTACCTACACTCGGTTCTATTTCTGCCCCGCGTGGTGTAGGTGGTAGCGTATCAGCATCCGTTCAAGAGTCCCTAGTTGGAATATGGGTCAGGATGAGTTAACTGAATAAGCTTTTTCCGGTGAGCTTTCCCTTATCCTGCATGATGGACATCGGATAACTAAGCCTATGGACTCCGAGCTCATTTATACACCATTTCATTTCATTCAACGTCTATTTACTTAACGCTGGAAGACGAGGGGAAAAAAAGAAGAAAAAAAAAACGTCGCCCAAGAAATGAAACAAACAATGACTTTCCATTTACGATAAATATAAGTATTGGAAAATTCAAACAAATAAGGAGCAGTATCGCCGGAATGGTTTACTCTACCCCCTCTCCCCAAAATGCTTTTTTGTGCAAGAAGATTTTCTCTATCTCTAGGTTTTAACAGTTAACCAAAGTCACCCAAAATGAAAATGCCTTCTGACGGCATTATTAGAAAATTCAAGATATGTACGAGGGCTGTTCAATAAACAATGGTCACACTTTTTTTTCCTTTTTTGACCACGTACCTTTACTCATCCTCATAATTTTGATGGTTCTTCACAAAATGGCCTCCCCTGAATACGATGCATTTGTCCCGCATTTCTGCCAGACTTCAAAGGAATGCTGGAAACCATTTTTGAGAGATCCTTTAAAATCGCCTCCGCAGCCTTCGCCACTGCTTCTGATGATGGATAATGTCTCCCACGAAGGCGTTTTTTCAAGTTAGGGAATAGAAAAGTCACATGGGGCTAAATCCGGACTATAGGGAGGGTGAGGAATGTACTTCACGTTGAATTTTGCAAGATATTCACCAACAACATTAGCAATATGCGGTACAGCATCCATTCAGCCTGCTTCACGGAAATGTGGTCTATGGACTTGCATTGTTTTCAGGACATCCCTGTAGTATTGTCCAGTTACAGATGTGTCTGCAGGTACATCATGCTGATAAACCATTACATGAATATTAAAGAATGAGATGACCATAACTTTCCCAGCAGAAGCAACCACTTTTGCTTTTTTGGGAGTTGGTGATGAAGGAGATTTCCACACTGAGCTTTGCTATTTGCTCTCAGGATCAAATTGATGTAGCCAAGTTTCATCGGCAGTGATTACGTTTGAAACAAACTCCGGATCTTCCTCTAACATCAACTTTAACTGCATATTACCTCCACTGCAGCGGTAGGCGATACTGAACATGTCTGAACTTGCCTGGTTCTCACAGGTCGGAAACAGGAGTACCAACAATGAAACTACTACGGCGTGTTTGTCTCACATTAGGCTAACGGATGTAATAAGATTGAACTTTAATGCAAAAAGTTATGACCGTACTCAAATAACAACTTTGATATTCAATCTACTTTTCGTTTGATTTATGCCACAAATACATTATCGAGCGCCTACACTTCCCTCTGCATCTGTCGTGTCTCCTGGGACGGCCGCCCTCTGTCACCTCTTCCTCATCCCTCCTCCCGCGGATGTCACACTTGGGGGCATAGGTCCAACAGACCAAGACTGGGACTTCATGCCTAGTCTCCTCCGTAGCATAATCCAATCCAATGAAGAGAAGTGCACAGGGTATTCGTAGAAAATTCTGGATACGCACTGTGTGTCTTTGTTTCCTTTTTGTAATTTGCGTCCTCTAACATTAAGTCACATCGGACGAAGAATGAAATGAGGGAAATGAGGCTCAAAATGAGTCCGGGGTCCATGGAGCTTAGTTATCAGACATTAATCTATCAGGATGAGAGAAAATCCCAGAAAAAGCCTAGGTAACTCACCCTAACCGAGATACGAACTTGGATGCACCATTGTAGGAAGCTGAACACCCCCTCCCTCCCTCTCTCTCCCTCTCACACACACACACACACACACACACACACACACACACACACACACACACAACAAAGCCCGCCTCAGTAGAGTAGATGGTAGCGAGCCTACCTCACGTTCAAGAGGTCCCGAGTTCGAATCTCGGTTAGGGTGAATTACCTGGATAAGGTCTTTTTTTCCGGCGTTTTCCCTTATCCTTAAAGGTGAATGTCGGGTAGCTCTAAGCTCTATGGACCCCAGACTCATTTGAGCAACATTTCACCAATTTCATACATCATCCGATGATTTAACGTTGGAGGACGTAAATTAAAAATAAATAAATAAAAAAGCACAGCAAACACAATATATGTATACAGATGTGTTACATTTCATGCATTTATCTACCTTCTATTGTTTATTAGTGCATATAAACATTATTTTAAAGAATCCTCCCACCATGTAGTTCGTTTCAATACAACAGAAGAAACTATATTACAAGTTCATTGTAACTACAACGGGAGTAGATGTTTATTCACTTTATTCCCCTGGACGCTTTAAGTTTGCCTTAAAATTCCTACGCATTCACGAAAAAGTACTGGATATCTGTAAGATTTAAAAAGAAAAAGTACAATTTGAACCATTCATGACGGATATCTTGGAAACAGATAACACCACAAAAAGTATTTTAAATAAATCGTGCCTTTTAAACAGTCTATATTTTATGTATAACACGTTTTCGTCCATCGTTCAATATTTACTATTTTACTATAGTTACCTTCAGAATGAGAAGGACTTCACCCGATAATTCAAGATGCATATTTTATCTGTCATATAAATATCTTAAATAGTTTAGTTATTTAACGGAAATTAATCATTTCTTCACACTAACCTTATATAGGCTAAGCTCTTTGATGGATAGAGTCAACATGAAACATTCAATGCCACGGCCGGGATTTGAATCAGGGATCTCCTGGTTTCCGTCCAGTCGCTCTAACCCATTGAGCTACCATGGCTGACGTGCCGTCCTGACATTAAATTCTCCATGTGACTCGTATATTTCCCCGGTAAACCACTAGGGCTCTCGCATCCGAGATACACACCAATGAGTTGCAACATTTCAATCGAGATCATTACAACCAATTTCATACAATGAAAATTTTCGAAAAATGTTGCATTTAAGAGATAGGTGTCATGGAGTGGATTTCGTTTGAAAACTAACGAACGCTAGGTGTAGAATTTCTGAATGGAACACATTACTTTTTCTAGTCATTACAGGCGGGTACTAAACAAAGTAATAGACAAATAAAAAATAAATCTTTAGTACTTTAGATATGTCTAAAGGAAATCACTGTAATCTGACAAACCTGTGACGGTCAGCAAAATTTTATAACAAAACACGTAAGCTAGCAAAGCAAAAGAAAACTGGTGCATTTAGGAAACAGTTTGTAGCAAAACTGAGAAACTAGTTTTTCCAGAAGTTATAAGATTCTTACAGATCAGAAATCTATGAGGCGAACGGAATATGAAAGGAAAAGACAAAACGAGGTTCTAAGCTCCACGGAAAGACAATTTTCTTCGGAAATCAAGTAAATGAAGGAGAAAAGTGACTTTAGTCTTTCATGCTGCTCGAGTTTTCGACAGTATAGATGGCGCCCTTTCGTGGATGCAGGGGAAAGGACATAAACAACTCCTTTGTACCAGCATGAAACATTCACATGTTCCATTTCAGTTTACTGCCCTTGCTTTTTTCTCCTATTTAGTTCTAAAGGTGCCGTTTACTTTTCCTTTTAGCTGTGGCAGGTAGAGAATGCACTCACTGCATTTATCCAAAAATTACATATTCAAACTTGATAGAAAGTGCAATTTCTGAAGCCCCCAGATAAAAAAAAATCCACAGTAATGGCGTAACATTCAAACGATCTTCCCAACGCATTATCCTTTTATTTATATAGCTTCTGCAACCACAGCACCTTATATTTCTCCTTCATATCAAACGGGCACATTTACCGAATCTCAGAGAAGAATGCAAGAAACCGAAGCGATATTCAAATGTTTCCAAGCAGATTTCTATGCTGAACTTGCAAATCCGTAATATGTTCCTGAGCTCACGAGAAGCAAGCAAATTGTGCCAGTACTTAACAAAATGTGTTTTTAAAAAGTCATAACAAATAGAAGGACATCTCCGAAATGGCTCAAGCCTTAAAATGCAGTTTTTAAAAATATTTCCATTTTTAGTGTATTCTGTTTTTGAAACGGTTTAGCAGTTGTGCCAGATCATACGAAACTTTTTCCGAGTAAGGAGGACTTTAGAGCTTATTCTCAGAAACTTCAAAAGACATTTTATTTGACAGCCAAATATCTCAGTGTCATCTATGGCACTTTCATCAAAATCATTTCAGCAATTTTTGAAAATCTTCCTGTCCTGTATGGGGATGTGCTTCACCTACTCATATTCACCAACTCCAGGTGTTTCAAAACAGGATATTACGATTGTCTCTGAACGCCCCGTGGTACATCCGGAATGCACAGCTGCATAGAGAATTGGACATAGCATTAATGAGTACATCTCTACAACGACAAGCAGATGCTTTGCTCACCTTCCTTATGTATCAGGTGCTTTATTCTTCCAACTGGGACGTCGCCTTGATGCTGCACCAAGACTGAAGGCACGCTTGCCACAGGACATTTTATTTCTATAATGTTTATTTATTCTGTAATGAAGAAGTTATTTAATTTATACTCACAATAATCAGACCAGTTTGCTTGAGGACTCTAATAGTATACTCTTTCCCTGTATACCTTAATTTTATTGTGTATATTATGTATATAGCTCCACAATTTGTATAGAACCAACTGTTCTGAGCAATTGAAATAAAAATTAAAAAAAAAACAGCTCACTGGTAACTCCATTAACAACTGACTGACTCGTCCCTTGCAATTTATTTATACCCGAGCCATTGTTTCTCGAAAGCTGCCGAAATTTCACGGCCTTTCACGACGGCAAAAGAAGGAAAGAATTGTCCAGACATCACTGTTTCTTTCTCTCCCCGCTTCTGTCTCTTTCTCTCTCTCTCTCTCTCTCTCTCTCTCTCTCTCTCTCTCTCTCTCTCTCTCTCTCGGCAAGCGCCTAGCGTTCGCCTACGCGCGGGCCGGCAGCAGCACAATAATGCGTCGGCGACAATATGTAAGTGGTAGAAAAAATAATTAAAAGTTTTATTTCCGTTAATTTGTTTCCATACCTTTGAAATGGAGAGGAATGCCTACTAGGGTGCGTAATAAGTTCATTTATGGCAAATGTTTTATCATGATTAAGAGAAAACAATTTTTCTTTGCATTGAATGACGTCTAAAATAATCATGAAGGTAAACGACAATGTATGGAGAAAAGTATTTGACGAATTAAAAGCGTCGTGAGAGTTCGTATTCAGTGACGTCGGCAGACAAATGAAACGAGGTTTTCCACCAATTATGGAAATCAGAGGTCTGCCATCAGCTTTTAAAGTGTCGGAAAATGCTGCCAGCAAACTTCAAGAATCGTGATAAAACATTTATTGGTGACATCTCACGTAGATATGAACGAGCCCTTGTACAAGGTTCTGAATTCATTAACAACATTAAACGTTTTTAAATTACGACGTCTGAGTGTTGACATATGAGTGACGTAAATATGGGGTTGGCTGTTGAGATATTGAAATCTCTCCTGTGATTATGGACAACCCCTGTCAACAGGGCCTCCGTGACCACAATGGCTAATTATGCGTAGTCAGCTCCCCCGTCCCCTCGCATGTTCACCCCAGGGTGCAGTCAAAACACACGTGAGGGAGGTACAATATGATTTGTCAAAACGTCCAGCGAAATTGCTTTGCATAGGACCATACAAATTTGGGGAATACGAATGGTCTCTGAATGTAATGTTACTCAAACAGCAACAATTATCATTCTTCATAAAAAAATTACTTTCTCTTGCACGTACCCATGTATTAAATGTTGATGTCGAGGAAATGAATGTTTTGTGACTCTCTGAATACAAAATCTGATGCGTGCAATCTCTTTATTCGCTTTGGTACAAAATATTCTTAAAAACGTATATTCTTCTACGTATTTCATGTTGATCGAGATAGATTTTTTTATAGAAATTCTCTTATTTTCTTATAGGAACAAGGTAAAGGAGAATATTTGAGCGATAGTGTATTACAAAATTCGAACAAATAAATGGAAATATCCGAAATGGTTCAGCACACAAAAAACTGTATTGTACATAAATTGTGTCCTTAACGACGTCTATATTTCTATGTAGTAACATTTTGTAGATTTCTTATCATTTACCAGCTATGCTAAAGTTATTAAAAGTGAAGAGGACTTCTGAGGATATTCCCAGAAAATTCGTGATGTACATACGTTTCACTTGCCATGAGAATATCTTACAGATATGGTAATTTTATTAAAACTGTTAGAAGCATTTTTGAGAAAACCAAAATTTTTGATAGCTGTTTTACATTGAGAGCATTAAGATGAGAAGGGGGGGGGGGGGGTTCCTTGATCGTCGCATCGCATCTTTCATTTGTGCTCTTCACACACAAACACCCACCCACCCACCCACACCTAGAAGGATGCAGTAGATTTAACCGATACGTTTTTAAAACCGGATTATGTGATGGCTTTTGAAATTCCAGGCTCCTTGCACCACTGAAGAAAGAAAGAAAAAAAAGAGAAAGAGAGAGAGAGAGAAAGAAAGAAAGAAAGAAAGAAAGAAAGAAAGAAAGAAAGAAAGAAAGAAAGAAAGAAAGAAAGAAAGAAAGAAAGAAAGAAAGAAAGAAAGAATGTAGGAATTAATCTACCTTCAAAGAAAAAATAAAAATAAATTATATTTAATCTACAAAAATTACAATATAATATTAATAACATTAAAATTATAAATAAAAATAATGTATTTGTTTAAAAAACATAAAGGTGTTAAAAATTAAAAACATGATATATCTTAACATTGTAATAAACCGGAAGAAAGAACAGAGAGAGAGAGAGAGAGAGAGAGAGAGAGAGAGAGAGAGAGAGAGAGAGAGAGAGAGAGAGAGAAAACAAAGAAAAGAAAGAAAAAAATACACGTAAGTATATGAAAATATAAACCAATAGCAAACAATATTTGCGCCTTTAAAGATAGGAACTACTTTTTTTGTTCCATTTATATCCCGCCTTTAACTGCAGTGGCATATGGGCTGCCATTCTCAATTTTTAAGAACATATCGCCTATTGGCAATGGTGTTAACTCGTAGACATTGGGTTGCTGTTACTTTTTTTAATCATTAGATCACGCACACATATGCACTCTCATTAATACTTCCAGATTCTGGGGAAGATGGGGAATTAACTTGGAGCAAAATCCACATCCCCAGCCGGGAATCGAACCCAGGACCCCTCGCACGCAGGCAGGTGCTTTACCACCTACGCTACGAGGCCAGCCTACAAACTTTTTATGTAGCAAAATTGTGTATCTCTACCAATTACCTATACAGAATTCGCTAAGAATGAAGTTTACAGGCTATTTGCAGAATATTGAAATTTTGATTGTCACGTACATATCTTACACAATATTTTAATCAAACCGTTAACAATTCTTGAGAAAATAAAAACAATGGAGGGTTTAAATATATTCTGCACTGTGGTACAGTGAGCTACAGCGTTGTGCTTTACTTGCCTTCTACAGAAGGGGTACCGATTTTAATTCCCAGTTAAGCATCGTGAGGAAATTGAACGAAGCCCGCCTCGGTAGCGTAGATGGTAGCGTGTCTGCCTCACGTTCAAGAGGTCCCGAGTTCGAATCTCGGTTAGGGTAAGTTACCTGGATAAGGTTTTTCGAGGGTTTTCCTTATCCTGATAGATAAATGTCAGGTAACTCAAAGCTCCATGGACCCCGGACTCATTTGAGCACCATTTCACCCATTTCATTCATCGTCCGATATGACAACGTTGGAGGACACAAATTAAAAAAAAATGAACGAACCCTGGTGTAGAAAGCCAACTATCCGACTGGGAGTGCCGTGATGCTGACTACATCTCCCGGTATCGGTTGGATGATCGCCCACCTCTACCTTGTGTATGTGGACATGAGGCCGTCAGTCACGATATATTCTTGAAAATATGGCATCGTATACTTGGGAGATGCTGAACTTTCAAATACAAATACCAAATTTGATATTAATCGGTTTTATTCTGAGTTATATTGTACACACGCGCACGCACGCGCACGCAAGCTCGCGCACACACATTTTGTAAAACTTTTTTTCCAGAGAGCTCGAAACGTATACTTACTGATTTTTTGTTGGAATATTTATCTTCTCTACTTATAAGTAAATAGAACTAACAGAAATGGCTCCGCAGTAACGCATGAGGCTCTCTCTATAACGCAGGCACTCCAGAAGTACCTGATTCCATTCCCGTAGTGCCGGTCACTCAGACAGTGGAATTTTTCGTTGTTTCGCTGGGTTGATAGGCGAATATCTATCGAGATGTTGCTGTCCTCTCCATTTCTTCTCCAACAGGCTAGCAGGAGGGCTAGCCGGCGTCAAGACAGGAGTAGTTAAGGTACCGCACATCGCCATCCGGATATGGTTGGTCTTTATCCTAGAAGTTACTTGGAAGTGATAGATGAAATGTCTCTTCTGACGTGATATTGTGGGCTAAAGTATGGGAGCTCTGGTTACCGGTTACATAATGGTCCCGGGTTCGATCTCACCTTTAAAGCTGAGTATTCTTCCAGTGTTGACTTCACTGGACACCTAGGGATAAATAGCATAGATCTTCAGGTCTAGCTGGGAGGGCCATTGAGCACACACAAATCCCATTACTCTTGTTGTTGTTGTTGCTGCTGCTGCTGCTGCGCTACTACTAGATAAATGTCAGTTCTCGATACCACAGTTTATGTAAATATTTGGTAGCATTAACCATTCCCAAGACATTCGTTATTACCGTTTTGAATAATTGAAAACGCTATATCTACTTTTTGATCTACTAATGCCCATTTCTTTGTATGTACATTTACTACGCTGAGGCAAAGGTTTTAGTAGACTTCATCAATGCCTTAGTTTTAATGATCTGGAATATTTATTTTTTCGTCAATTTAAAAGAAGTGTTGGCGAGACCATATCGTTGTGTTGTACTGACAGGTACAGTATCGTGATGTTTTCTCATAGTGAGAAGTCTGTAACAAGGCACACTAAGTCTTACGAGGGCTTTGTGGATCACTCCGATCAGCTGTAGACTACCGAGTATAAAAAGCCAGAGGATTCAGCAGGCTAAAGACATGCGTTTAGGCCATGATGTCCTGTACGGGCAGTCGTGCCGCCAGTTTAACTTCGTTAAAGAAAGGGGGAGGGAGCACGTGTAATTATTGCGCTTCGGGTCCGTTCGTCCGTCCGTGGTGCTGGCTGGCTGGCTGCATACAGCAGGAAGGTTTTTACTGCGTGACCACCAGTTAAGGGTTTTACCGCAGGTAGGGTTTCCCCCCACCTCAGGATTTTGTAGGATGGTTTGTGGCTTTTTGTTGTGAGGTAACAAAAATTATGTTCCTCGGGGTGTAAGGAAAGATGCAAAATCTTATGCACCCTAGTGTTTTAGATTAAGAATTTTAATTTGGGGTTAAAATTTTGATGCCAAACGGCTTAGAAGTACTATGTGGAGCTCAGCTTTAGCTGCTGTAAGGATTAGCTCCTGGGTTATCTCGGGTGCCCGCAAGTCATGCGGGGTACCCGGAACAGCCTAAATCGGCGTATTGTGGGGTCATAATCTCACAAAGATCTAACTAGGACGGCTTTATATGATGGTAAAGTAGCGCAAAATTTTGATGCCCGACGCCTAATTTCGTCCTCCACGTATGGAAGACCCGCGGTTTTGTGAACCTACCTGGACTGAAGTCCTATATTCTGTGCACGTTGAAGCCAGCGCTTCGGGTACTAATACAGAAATTTTTAAATATGATATAGATCGGAAACGAAGATTTACATCTGCTGAACCTCCGGGAAGAGTGAATTCGGAGGGAGAACGGTGATCAGACCTGAGAGCACAATAGGGGCCTTAGCGTTTCTAAACTAAATATCTCTCTCTATGACTCAGTCCGTCTTCCTATCTCCACAAAAGTTCAGCTCCTCAAAGCACATTATTGTTACAAACTTCCCTACTTTATGAAGCGTAAACCCATTAAACTTTTGTCTAGAAATGTATAATAATTGATTATTGAAATTATACTGGGTTATCGAATCTCAGTCAGGGTGATTTACCTGTATAAGGGTTTTTCCGGGGTTTTCCCTTATCCTGCAAGACGAATGTCGGATAACTCTAAGCTCCATGGACCCCGGACTCATTTGAGAGCATCATTTCAGCAATTTCATTCATCGTCCGATATGACTTAACGTTGGAGGACGTAAATTGCAACAAAAAAGGTTAAATGTTCAGTAGAGTATGGTTAGAAACATCACGTGCCAAATAAAATGTAATTCCATTTAATACGAATCCTTGCAGACTTGGTAGTACAGCGTCTTCCTGGTACGTGCTGAAATTCTCCATAGTGCCACAATAGACTAAAGTAAAGAACACGTTTTAGGCTATAAAGGGATATTGTGATATACTCACTTTGTTTTGTATCGTACATTTAGTAAGGTCAAGTCGCCGCCAGGCGTCCGGCTCCTTTTGGCTGGTTGCAAATCTTTGTATTAGTGTTTCTACGAAAACAAATGGTAGCTGTGATCTAGCCAGCCATGAAAGGATCTGGAGCTGGCTGGCCGGGAGATGTTGGATTGACCTTCACTTTTGTAACATCTCTCCGCGCCTGTGGAATGTTATGTTGTATTGTGTTTAGTTTGGAATAGAACAGGTATGTGGATTTCAGAAAGAATTGTGTATTTCATTGTGAAGTGTCCCGCATCTTCTAGGTTTTAGTGTGAGTAATTTGACCTCTCACTCTCCGAGTTGTGTTCCCCAGTGGTATCCTTGGGATGGTTCAACCATTTGGTTCATAGCAGCATATTGAAATATTTCCAGGGATATCACAATATGTACTCAATTTTTTTTTTTATTTATAACGTTAGCTACAAGTATAAATGCTACAAATATGGAAAACATATCCTCTGACAATCAAATATTAATTTAAGAAGGTCTTCATGATTGAGATGTTTCCTCCTGGTGTGACTTCAATTCACAATTCATTGTTGGCCCTTGTTTCTTCGAAAAAGACAATGGAGTAAGACCATACAGAATGCAAAAACAATTCAAGTGAAGGAGTTCACTTAACAATTCATGTCGTGCATTACTGAATGTTCGCGCCAATTTACTGCTGATTATGTAAGTCACTAGGGGTACAATAAAACTGTTCAATTGGCTTTTTATGGTTTTCGTCGCAGCCCAATGAAGGGACGACCATGATCATGATGAAGAATAGACGTAGATATTATGACCTATTATACCAAGGTAGGTATATCAATTAGTACCGTATATTTAGTCTGCAATATTAAATTACAAAACAATACAGTAGAATTCAATGTTGTCATGTCCAGTGAAAATCTCTAGGCGTACTTAGTTTACAATTCAGTCCAGCATTCGTTTCCAACTTGTATCAAACCCACAATTTCTTGAAAGAGAGTCCTCTACTTCCCGCTTGGTGTCAGTAACTTCACTATTTTGCGGTGGTAAACTTAAAACCCTTATATCAAAACTACAATGAGGATCCAACTATTTGCAATAACGGGGGCTTAAACTATCGCTATAACCAGAACAAGGGAAATAAACTCATCACTTTTTTGGTGTTTTTATAATTTACATCCTCCAACGTTAAGTCATATCGGGCGATAAATGAAATGGGTAAAATTATGCTCAAATGAGCCCAGGATCCATAGAGCTTAGAGTCACCCGACATTCGTCTTTCAGGATAAGGGAAAACCGTTAACTGCAGAGGTTCTACTCCTATTAGTCCAGGACCCGTAGGTTTAAAGACCCTGGCCTCCTTCAACCAGAGAGTTACCGAGCTGTCCCAAAAGGGCGGCCGGCGGCTCCGTAGGGCTTTCCATAGGGCAAGACCTAGAGACTAGCAAGGCCCCACCCCCCAATCTGGTCCTATGGACTCAAGACGGGATGGAAATGGATATGCCACTTACGCTGCCAACTCCAAAATGGGAAGGCTACCGATATAACCTCGGTGGGGCCGCCTGGTGATCTAGCACACCTTCTACTAGCTATGCTGGCTAGTACGCGGGAATGTTAATGGCTTCCCTCAACCCCGTCGTACTCGATCTCCCACGGGTATCTGGTACCACTGCCCCCTCGAGTCCAACCCAATCCGAACAACTCCCAATCAGGGAGGAGCTCGAATGTTCGACCCGAGGTTCCTCTAGTAACGTCAGAGGTACCACGAGTGCTAGGGGTCCGCAGCGCCCGCACCACGGCAGCTGAAGGGGATGGATGCCCTCCACTACGAGAAGGGAAACCCCAGAAAAAGCTTATCCAGGTACCTCACCCTCACCGATATTCGAACTCGGGACCTCTTGAACGTGAGGCAGACACGCTACCACCACGCTACTGCGGAGGGCTTATCACTTCCTCCTTACCTTATTCCTAATAGTACCACTGACAGTGAAGTTAAGAGATTCTTGTTCCCCGGGTCTGAGGAACCGAAGCTTTGGATCTGATAGACAACCATGATGGGTGATCAGCCCAATGTCTGGTGTGAGGGTGAGATCCATGATAGGAAAGGTGATGATGGAGCAATTGGTGGCATGATGGCAGGGAAAACCGAAGATCTTGGAGAAAACCAGTTCAAGCGCCGTGTTATCCACCACAAACCTCACTTTGCGATCACCTGGAATCGAACCCGGGCCGCCTTGGTGAGAGTCGAGCGGTCTAACCACTCGACCACGGCGCGTCTTATCACTTCTTGGTATTAAATTATCAGAGCAAGTATGCCAACATTTTCAGACATACATTTATAGCGAAACGATGCAGCTCGGTACCTGTATGCTGAAAGATTTCTGATAGTGATCAATACCAAAACGTAAACACAGACCCTTCAACTTTATTATCCACCTATTGGTCATCGCGGCTATTCAGAGCACATTGTGGGTCCCATCCCCGATTCTATGACAGCTACGTGACTAAGTTGCAAATTCCTCACGTCGCCTGCATTTAATTAAACGGGTTCCTTTGTATTTCTGATCGATACTCTGCTGTCATTAGATGGATCGAGAACTTGCTGCATCAGTAATGATCCAGACGCAAGAGGAAAGGGAGAGAGTGCAACAACCCCCTTGCACTTGGTACGTGGCACACTATCGATTTTTAGCGACTCTGCGAGACTGAGCGCTCGAGATTCCAATTAAATCTCGCTGGTGAGAGACTTCCGCTATAATGTGATATATCCGCACAGGGTGCTCCTAAAATGCTTGAATGGCTTTGCTATTGCGGTACAATAAATACGTCTAACGTGAGACAGAAAACATTTATATGACATTTCTACTTACTCTTCTACAAACTATTCTTACAAATATACTTTTTGTTAATCAAGGTAAACTTGCATTTTACGTTTCGTTTTATCTAGTTATATAAAGGATACGTAGACCAATCCATAGTGAAATTTTAGGAAGCTGATCGCACAATATCGTAACTTAACAAAAAACACACTCTTCGCATGATCTTCAGAAAAAGAGAACAATGACTTACCACTTGACAAAATATGCAATTTATAAAATTCAAACTAATAATAAAAATATCTCGAAAATGGTTAACGCTAAGTAGATTATCAATTTCTTACGGCTTATCAGATATACAAAAGTCATTCAGAATGAAGAGAACTTCATAATACTCCCAGAAAATTAAATATACCTACATTTTATTTTAACTGCAAATATCTTAAGTATTGAATTTTCATCAAATCGTTACAAGACATATTTGTGAAAGTGAACAAAAAACCTTTGCATGCAAGGAGGGATAGTTCACCACTTTCCTGTGGCATCCCTAGAAGATAATAATGAGCTTAAGTGCCAAGTTTTTTTATTTTTCCAACATTTCGTTTCTCAGTAATGCTGCTCACAGAAAGACACATGTGGGCTTTTAAATAAGACTTTTATACATAAGGTTTAAAAACATGCATTTTCAGTAAAATCTGGATATCATTTTTTGGTATCTTATAACACAAGGTATTCTAAACATAAGTGTTTTGCAGTTATCAGAAAAAATACTGAAAAGGTGCGATTTTCTTGAGAACCCTCGCATTGCTTCCCTTGACACCGAACAGGCTTAGCTGATTTTGAGTTTTGAGGGCACGCAGGCAGGCTATAAAAAAGAAAAGTCCTATAGTAGAGGAAGTTATAATGCTTTTATCATTCAGGGAGCCTCAAAACATGTATTCCCGATGAGATTTGAGCATCGATATTTTCATATGTACTGTCGCAAACCCATTAGCTACGATAGCGCGGTTTGTGTACACAAAGAGCCGGCAAATAAAGATAGCGAGGAGATAAAAGGCTGGCCAGCACAGATAAAATTACGCGTCTGGAAGGTTCGGGTTTCGTCTAGTGACAGAAAATTCGATTTCTTGTTTATTGCAGAAATATCTAGTGATATCTCTGAGGTATATAAGAGATTGTGACAAGCCAGCGGACAGAGTAAACAGTTGTAAAGTGTTGTAACGAGAGTTGATGTAGTAAACAGATATAATCAGAATGCTGTTTGTTGTGGTCATCGATCTTGGTAGATTGTGATTGTGTAGGTGATGTAATGCGACTACTGTAATAGAACAGAGTGTATTTCTACAGAAATAAAGAAAATTTGGAATTTCTCCAACTTGGACTTTAATTCTATGAACCCACAAAGTCACAGTATTATGTCCCCACTATACGCAAATAGAGGAATTCACAAAACATTCGTTACCCATTCTGCCAAAAAGTATTCTTAAAAGCGTATTCTTCGATGAACGAATTAAGCTAAACATTTGCAGACATAATACACTTCGTTGTAGTAACAAGGAAGAAACAAGAAAGTAAAGCCATACAAAATAAAACAAAAAAGCAGGATCTATATGTGACAAGCACACAAAGGAATGCTTAAGCAGTTGGCTACAATCAAACCAGCATCACTATATACCGAGAGATTCAAAAACATAGGAACCGGCTGAGTGGTGTTTCTCCTGTCCGTGCCCTCGGCGCTCGTTGCCGTCTGCCGCCATCATAGACAGGCGCGGATAAAACCATACAGCATTAGAACTACTTTTAACGGCTTTACTTACCCATGATATTAAAGAAGATGCTTAAACTGGCCACCGCAATCGTCCATATATGTTTGGAACTTTTTTTTTTTTTTTTTTTTTTTTTTTTTTTAATTTACGTCTTCCAGCATTTAGTCATATCGGACGATAAATGGAATGGATGAAACGATGCTCAATGCGTCCGGGGTCCATGGAGCTCACAGTTACCCGACATTCGTCTTTGAGGATAAGGGAAAACCCCGGAAAACCTTATCCAGGTAACTCACCCTGACCGAGATTCGAACTCAGGACCTCTTGAGCGTAAGACATACATGCTACCATCTACGCTACCGAGGCGGGCGGTACTTCTTTAGGAAACTATCAATATCTCACTGTAATTCACGTTAACAAATGCTAATCTTTCTCCATTAGCGGAAAAAGAGTAATGGCCCATTATTTTTCGAGTCAAAGCTGATTCCCATACACATCTAAATACAATTTTGCCTCCTACTTTTACAGAATTAACAGGTAATATTATTTTGCCTTATTTTTCCCAACAAGATTCTGCATACATAAAATCTTTCGATGAGAACAATTGAAAATGTGTTTCATGACAAAATTATTAGAAGAGATTTAGGCCCCCTCGTGCCTCCGACCACTGCGATTTCTATCTCTGGGGCAACTTAAAATATCAAGGATACAAGACCAACCCACACATCCTGGAAGAATTACAATATCCGCCAAAATATTGCCATCATTTCTCAACGTGTACTACGGCGGGTGATGAACAGTTTCATAAATAGGTGTCAAACATGTATGGACAACGACGATAACATTTTTAGCATTTTTAATATCATGGATAAGTAAAGTCCTTAAAAGTAGTTTTAAAACTGTTGAATGGTTTCATCAGCGTCTTTCTGTAATATCGGCACCGGTAACGAGCGCCGAGAATGCGGACAGGCAAAACACCGGTTCGGATATTTTTGGGTCTGTCGATAGACGTACACAACAGCCACCATGAGTCACTGATCCGGTCTCATGCTGATCTGCATACGTAACAGATTGTATGAAGGGTGGAGTGGTTCGATGGTTTGCTACCCAAGACTTTAAAGCAAGTTCGATAACAGTTCAACCTTCATTCTTTCAGTACATCAGAACTCCTATGGCTAGTGAGAAGTTGAAATTCCTCTCTTATAATCTTCTTAGGAAGTGGTGGGGGGGGGGGGGGTGTGGAGACGCCCGCCTCGGTAGCGTGAATGGTAGCATGTGTGCCTCACGTTCAAGAGGTCCCGAGTTCGAATCTCGGTTAAGGTGAGTTACCTGGATAAGGTTTTCTCCAGGGTTGTTCCTTATCCTGAAATATGAATGTTGGGTAACTAAGCTCTATGGAGGGTCTCATTTAATTAACACTTCATCCATTCAATCGTCCGATAAGACTTAACGTTGGAGGACGTAACACTACACAAAAAAGGACGACATCGTAAGGTACGAGACTCATATTCGAGAGGTCCTGGGTTAGATTCCTAAGAGCGGCCACTCTGATCTTGAGTTTTTCATGGCAAGGGGAATACTCTGATGGTTTCCTTTTCATCACAAATTTCCATTCCATCATTTCTCTTCTCCTTTCATGTATCAGGTAGGCAGGAACTGAGTAAGGTCAAAGAGATTCCTGGTCGTTGGCAAGTTATTTTCATCTTGTTAGTTTTTCTGAGCCACCCCACATGGGCCAGTTCTCCCCACAGAGAAGCCGTCAGCCCGCCGATATGACGAGTCACCTTGCTTGGAATCGTTAAGGACCTCCGCTCATCTCTGTCGGTCCGGCTGTCCTAAGGCCCATAGCCTCTTGTGGTTCCTTCTGCTCATCCGTTCCTCCTTAGAGTGGTAAGAACAAACAATCAGCGTCAGAAATGCGAAGTGTTCCCTCTCTTCCCTGATTATAATCACAGTACTTCAAAACAGCATAACTATCTATTTGAAAATTGAAAGCCATATCATCTATAGTCTAGGAAATGCTTAGTGCCTCAAATAAAATTATCCGTCAGATATTCCGGTGTTAACGAGTTTTGTACATCTCGTTTTACCTACAACTCGTAAGCGGCAAAATTCTCCGAAATGTTTTGCTCGATTTATTGAAATAGATAACAGCATGAACCCTGTACGCAAGTCAAATTAAAACATTTGCAAACCCATGCTGCAAGTAAATTTAATGATTGGGATGGGAACATCAAAGAAACTGTAACGTTTTTCAGCAAAGAAATAACAACCCTTTCATGTTATGGTTGCAGAATGTTCTGAAGTAATATATAGTTGAAAGTGAAGCTGCGTTGGCTGTTGAAGTACCTACCGCCCGTCATTTGCATGCAAAGCAGACATGTACGGCGTTTCAGAGGTTTCGTACTCAAAAATAGATATTTTAACACAATGATCCAATATTATACATGTACCTTGAAGGAAATAAAAAAACCGGGCAGATACTAGAAGTTCATCTGACCTAGAAAGTGTAACAGTAGTTTTGGGCTATGTTCAGAAAAATTATGAAAAGTTTATAAATTTATAAAAATATATGTAATTGTGTGATTGGTCGAAGTAATAATTGTATGACGTAATATGACGTAATGTGGTGGCGTGCCATTAAATCGGCCAATCACAGAATTAAGATAGGAGTAACGATAGTTATGAAAGATCAATAATCTTGGTATATAGAGAGATGTTGTGTAATGGTGAGTGTGATG
The DNA here is from genome assembly GCA_030765055.1 of Mantis religiosa. Lineage (NCBI taxonomy): Eukaryota > Metazoa > Arthropoda > Insecta > Mantodea > Mantidae > Mantis > Mantis religiosa. The sequence goes on along the minus strand of CM060947.1, from coordinate 231,229,719 downwards.
AATAGTGGTTCAAGATCAAGAACATTTAAATAATAGTTTGAATCTGTTTAAATACAACAAAGTAAGAATTTATCGATGTGTTAGAAGTGACTGGGAAAGGAAGTTCAAGTAAAATGTAATCTAAATAATACAATTAAATAGTTACAAAATTTGACTTCTCCGAAACTTTATTCCGAACCACGCCTTAAAACCAAGAATCTCATGACTCTTAGTTAACCAAGTACAATCATCAAGAAACAAATCAAAATACAACGAATTTGTTATTTCTGGCTTCTCGAGGTGGGTCTTCGAAAAGTCAACGTGCATCCCATCTCAAATATAAAAATCCCGTACCAAATTGCGCCCGAACGTGTGGATTAAGATGGAGAGAAATTAACGACGAATAGTCCCAAATTCCTGTCCCAAAAGAAGACTTAACTATGGTTCTCCTAGTTGCGTATATTAGAGAATGTACTTAGAATCTATACTTCTATACTAATATTATAAAGAAACATGTAATAGAGGAGGTATAAGTAGGAATCTTAAAAAGCATTTTGACAATTCTCTCACCATTGAACTCCTCGCTCCTTGTGACGAAACTGAGCTGTGATGATGATCATCATCATGATGATGATGATAGTTGGCACTACAGGCCATGTAGGCCCTTGGCCCCCCTAACCACCTTCTTCCATTCTAATGGCATTCTCGGTCTAATGGCATTCCATTCTCGGTCTTCTGCTTTTCTTCTCCAGCCTTTAACCCCCAACTTTCTGAAGTCGTCTCCTACATCATCTACCCATCTTTTCCTGGGTCGTCCTCTTCTCCTGCCATCCAGCTTTCCTATGAATATCTTCTTAACTACACTGATTTCCGGCATTCTCTGCACATGGCCAATCCACCTTATTGTTCCTTATTTAATTTTCACTACTATATTTGGTTGTCCAAATAGGCAATGTAACTCCAAGTTAGTCCGCATTTTCCATCCGTCCAAGTCCCTTATCGCTCCAAATATATTTCTCAACATTTTCCTTACCCACCGTAATAACCACTGTTCTTCGCTGATTGTCAACACCCAACTTTCTGAACCAGATACTGTAGGACTGAGCTGTAGGACATCTAATTTTAGTTTTTAAATTATTGGAAGATTAAAAAGGATTTACAAAACTTATGTACTAGAACACAGACATATTGGAGATAAAAAAAGGAACATACTTGAGAACAGAGCTTTGACTTTTCGTTGGGATTTTAAAAGACAGTTATCGTTTCCCTAAAAAATATGACGTAAATAAGACAAATGCCACGAATATTTGATTCTAGAGCAGTATTGCGATCATAATTTAACAACCAATACACAGAAAAACACCGTGCTTTGGTTCCCTGCCACGGAATGCACTAGGGATCGATCCCACCCCTAGGGGCTGCGGATTTTAAGTCCCGGGTATAGGACCGGTGCCCACTCAACATCGTGAGTAAATTGAGGAGCCGAGCCAGGTAGCGAAAGCCAACTATCCGGTTGGGGGTGCCGGGATGCTGACCACATCCCCCCGTGTCACTAGGACGATCTCCCACCTTTGCCTTGCGCAAGTGGGTGTGAGGCCGGCAGTCGGTTTGGTAGGCTCAAGCCCTTTTTGGGCTGTTACGCCATGGTTTTACTTTTTTACAAAGCAAAACAAGAGTCGAATCTGTTTATAACCTTACGATGCTCATATGATACCAATGCCAAAATATTTTAATGACTTCGTGTAGGAAATCATTGCTTATTTTCTTTGCACTTGCGTTGTAATCAAGTTTGTTAACATAGAATTATATGGTTGTGTAAACAGAACATCTGCCGAGCTAACATTAGAAATCAGGCAATTAATATTTCATAATCAATAACAGAGAATATTATTTTTCTCAATGATGGCAAGTCTGTGTACTTGGTGAGCTGGAAATTCGCCAGATTCCCCTCCACTGCTTGTAAATGTTAAACTGAAAACTTTCGTTACTAAATAACCACGGGACCAAAAGGTTTAATATGTCACCCACTGTGATTAAACGATTCCGACTGATAATTGTTCCACCGCCAAATGGACACGCATAGGTTATGCAGCATTTCCACAACTTGAAAGTCTGTTGGGAGGAGGTGAAGGAAGTCTGTCGTCAACGCCTCACATAATTTTGCGTCACTATTAGTGGATTTTATCTTTATTCGAAATAAGCGGGGCCATACGAAATGTAATTATATGGTATAAGGGAAACTTTCAGCAGAAATTCTAGATTACGACGCGCCTCTGTGGTGTGGGGGTAGCATGTCTCCCTCACATTCAAAAGGTCCCGAGTTCAAATCTCCGCCAGGGTGTTATATGAATAAGGTTTCTTCCGGGTTTTTCCCTTATCTGAAACATGAATGGTGGATAACGAAGCTGTATGGATCCTGGGCTGATTTGAATATCATTACACCCATTTCATTCATCCTCCGAAAACACAACGTTGGAAGACATTAAATAAAACAAAAATAGATTATTTACAATAATGTCATAATAAACGGGGAAGGTAAATCAAATTAATTGGTTATTCGAATTTAGTAAGCAAATCGTGCAACGTCCATAAGCCAGCTAATATTAAATAAGCAAAAAACTAAACAAAAGAGTCATGTAACAAAATAAATAACATGCTTTCGTGTGAATAACTTGTGGGATGGTTATGAAAACAAATGAGTGTAGAAAATCGTTTAACATCAGCTTCCCTTCCCCCCTGAAGTTGCGATTTTGAATCTCATGGCCTCATTTCGCTGTGCATTTAAATGGCAAAGCAGAATTGCATATGGTAATATGCCGCAAAGTGTACATAAATGATCAATCATAAAGTATGATTCCATGATGACCAATGCAGGGAAGTCAGTTTTGGATGTTTGATAAGGTTGCATGTGGATATCGCTCGGTGAGATACGCATATGGCGGTTAATTTATGATCGCATGCATATTCATGCATTTGTCTTGCTCGTAAAATTTATTATCTTAACAGTGACAGACTTCACTGTTTGTATTTTATTGGCGCAGTGAAACATACATGCTGGAATAATAAAAGTGAAGACACTGATAACGTATTTAAAACTTTCAGCCATTCCTGAAAAACCAGGAATTTCAACAAAAGTATAACAGCAGTTTATGCAATAAGTCGATCACAGGATTAAATGTTAGAATAAGATTATCCACAAGCTGTGTACAATTGGTGCAATATTAGCATTATAAAAATCATGCACTAATCCAGTATATATAGTTGTCATAAATAATGAGACTAGCTGGCGTGTTGAACCGATAAACAGAACAGCCACTTGTATGGAGTTTCTCCCTGGAACAAAAGTGAGCTGGCGGACTGTGATAAGCCTTAGCAAGTAATTATATACATTCTGGTCTAATTATTCTATATTTAACAATTTACAAACGATTTTGTTCTTTATTGCTAAGTAAGAAATCACAAAATGGTTACTGCAAAATGAAATGCCAATTTTACACGAGCTGTATTAATGATATGCGTGACATAACAAGCCAGTTTTCTACTATATTGTACTGTCTGCCCAGCACAAGAAGGCAAGCTAGAGGAATGTAGCAACGTGATCATTTTTGCTGCCTTCACGGTGTTTATGCTTGCCTTCCGAATATGACAAAAATGCTAGGTCCGTTTAAAATACGCAAGTGTTGTAACATAACGCAACCATACATAATGTATATTACTGCAAAACACATTAGATCTGGCAACAAGGGTGACTCATATGCACTCTTATATGTATTACTCGACAGAGCGTTGAGGCGTATTGACCTTCAAGTGACCAGCGCAGCGATCGTTCCTTATCAAATGTTATCTTATTCTGGTCAGAGTGAAATATTAGTAAGCTGACGTACAGCGAAGTTAAGAAATACAAATAGAGCGATTGGAAGCTGCGTATGTCTATATGATATGTTTTCTCGCGCCTGCCGATGTATGACACATTGCTGTCCAGAAGGCATGATTATATCTGAACAGAGTATACATATACTGGACTCACCGTGTATGTGCGATAAGCTGAGGTAAACATCTTTGTTTAGAGAATTTTTTCCGATACGCTTTCTCGCTTTGCCATGTAGTAAACTCATTTCCTAGTAAACAGATCCTCTTTCAGAGCAGATAGACCGTTCAAACCTCTCTCCCCTCCATTCGTCTCTCGTCTTCTTGTGGTGGGTAGACAGTACACTGTAACAATATGTCTATTATGTTAAGATAGCATAACCCTTCTTGTTTCGTTATCATGAAAAAACTTTCAAAGGTTTCATGGGCAATGAATCTAAATGATTTTGTCCCGTTAAAGCACTTTCACCACTCTTCCTTCTAATTATTGCAATACTTTTTTTTTGTTTCATTTACATCCGCCCCAACGTTAAGTTATATCGGACGGTGAATGAATTGGGTGAAATGATGCTCAAATGAGTCCAGGGTCCATTGAGCTTAGAGTTACCCGACATTCGTCTTGAAGGATAAGGGAAAACCCCGGAAAAAACCTTATCTAGGTAACTCACCCTGACCGAGATTCGAACTCGAGACCTCTTGAACGTGAGGCAGACATGCTACCATCTACGCTACCGAGGCGGGCTATTGCAATACTCATGCGTCGTTTTGGTTTTCCTTACAACATACATTTATATTTTTTTCTGCCACGGAGATTTTCTATCTGTAGCTACTACTCTCCTACTTAACAGATCTTCAACAGCTTATGCTAATCTTCATTATTACCTTTGCAGTGTAGATATGCTAAAGCAGATCAAAATCTTAAAATCGGTCCCTATAATTATGCCAATTATGAAAATCTATGTTCTTACATGGCCACAAAAGTGACTTAACACTTCGAAAGAAATGTATTTAAAAATTCAAAATAATAACATATATTACAGAAATTATTATAACAAAATCTATATTCTCGTTAATTTTCGTATTTTTGTCGCTTCAATAATGAAGTCTTATCCCAAACACAAACATTTACAAACATCATAGCAACATACACAACAGTGCATCACAAGATATATCACGACATAAGGTGCACATAAAATCGACTTGTATACAAGTTACAGGTTTAATTATGTTTTGTTATGCAGTATATGTTGTGCAGATGTGGTAGCGTGTTTGTAACCATAAGGTCGGACTCGTCTGTGGTATTTTCCAGGCTTTCCTCAGCCTTTAACTGCTGAAGATGTACCCTAACTTGAGCTGTAGGTCTGCTTCACACATTTCATTTCCCAATTAATTAATTTCATGTGTAGTAAGTATTGGTTTTTAACATTATTATAAAGCAGTAGCATAAGAAGTTATACAAAGTATTGCTGAATTCACACAAAGTGAAAAGGTCTTCACAAAATATTCACTAAAATTTCAACGTATATACTTAGTATACCTGTAGTATACTAGACTACAAGGCAGGAGGTCGCGGGTTATATTCCCGATGGCACCATTGGAATTTATTCCCTGGTATAAACCTTATGGTCGTATTATAGCCCTGGGATTCACTCAGCCTCTAATAGAAATGAGTGTCAGGATAATTCCTGGGGGTGTAGGCGGCTGCCCCGTGGCGCCTTGTATCCCGAGGTCTATATGGGTGCTGTAACCACCCGTCGCACCGATAGAGGCCGTATGGCCTAGCATTGCCTTTATGTATGGCCTTTATCTATGCATGGCCTTTACTTTTACCTTATCAAAACATTAATAAGCTTTTTAAAACATGTAGGCTTTCAGGACCAGAGTCGGTATAAGAAAGGTTATCCATGTGTTTCATCTCCAACTACGTCAGCAATCCTCAGTGGTGGTAGTGGCTACTAAACCAGCATTAACATTTTCGCCCAAAGGCGGCCATACGGTCTGGAAGACCTGCTTTCTTATGATATGTAATCTTAATAAAAAATAATTTGAAGCAGCCTTTAAAAATTAAAAATAACCACACATTTTATTTGCAAAGGGTTATTTAGATTAGAAGAATTTTCTTGCAAACCTTCATGTCACGTAAACAGATGTTATATATCAATGGGATATCAATTTTAGTATTTTTCCGATCTTTCATTTTTAGTTGAGTTACTCTCACACTTATTTTGGGATAATATTTCGCTAAAGAATGTCATATCATAACTAAAGAGTAGAAAAAGAAAAAAATCACTTTATCAACTTAACCATAATTATTATGGCACCGCTTGAATAAATTTAAGAACTGATCGTGGCAATTAAACGCAATTTTTAATGAACATATTTCTTAAAACCTGTCCTTTTCCAGAAGTGATGGAACAATTCCAGTTTTAACTAGCAAAAAGCGCGCTGTATTGCAAGACGGCTCGATGAAAGAAAAGAGAAGAGTTTTAAAAGCAGTATTATCTCCGAGGCTCAAAGAGCAAAAAATAAAAAAGCCCACCCACTCTGTTCGATTAAACCGTAGGGAGTAAGAGCACAGACCAGTGATAAATAAAGCAAATACTGCTTGCCTTTACCGCCGTGTTTATTTTCTTTTCCAAAGCCTTCTGATGTTAACGCACGAGGCAAATAAAATCGTCTGGCCGATCCTCCTTTGTTTCTTTACTTTTTACAAAGGCCGGCAGAGGCGCTGGGATTATATTCGCGTATATTTTGTCTACAAAGAAATATATAAGAGGATAACGGGTAGGCCATGGGGACAGATTACTTGTCCAAGGACAAAGTAAGAATGCGGTGTTATATAAAGCTCAACCAAAACATTGGAAAATCGTCGAAGTTGCTTTAAATTTCACTCAACATAGGACGCTGTACAATGAAATAACACCATTCATAGATTAATAATGAACTTGAAATGTCTGATCATATTACTTTATCTAACCATTCACGAAGTTTTTCTATCAACTTCATTTTATTTGCAATATCCCAATATATGGCTTCAAATAACATTCCTTACATCGCCACGAAAAGCACGAACAGCGACTTAATACTTCAGGAATGTTTAATGTATTGGAAAATTCAAACCAATAAGAACGAATTATCTCGGAAATAGTGAATGGCTCAGAAGTTAATTGATACACTGTGTTTTTAAGAAAATCTACTGTTTTGTTATCCTGTTTATTTTGTAATACCTAAGTTACAGCAAATTTGTTATAGTTTATCAGTGATACAAGGTACACTAAACTAGTTCAGAATGAAGAGCGCTTTACATGCTATTTGTGAAAATTCGTAGGTAAATATTTTATTCTTCGTATATCTTTATTAAGCCTACAATATTTTAATCATGTTGCATCCTTGGAAGATGCCGAACTTGAAAATCAACTTTATATTTTACCTCAAATTTCGTTTTTGAGTAATGCGCTGCACGCGCGTAAGGGATTTTTTCGCCTAGCGGTTTCTTGGAGGAGAGGGAGATGCAGGAGTCTCGAAATAAAGGTACTATTATATATTTATATAATATATAATATAAATATATAATATAAATTATATATTCTAGTGAAATATCCTTCTCCAATCTTTGGGTTGAATATAGTACTTCCTCTCAATTACTAATGAGTGGTTTTATAATGTAAATGCTGATGTCTCCCTTTCACTTAAAACTAAGTTTTTAAAAATGACACTCGTGAAAGTTTCTAGAATAAATCTTTCTCACGGGTTCCATATACAAATACAGTAAGCATAAATATTTAAGCTATCGCTGATATATAAAGTTATATATACTGAAATAAGCCAATGGAAATACAGGGTGTCCCAATTGAATCGCCCTATTTTCACTTCAGTATTTCTCCCAGACTATTTGAGATATCGAAATGAACTAAACTTAACTAATACGCATGACTCATCAAGTTTGTATACAAAAGTCAAGAAAGTCCTATCACTTCCACATGTGCCCCACCAGTCACACGAAGGATATCCAGGTGATGGTAGAGCTCCAGCCATGTGCGTTGAGAGCATTTCAGGAGTGACGGTTGCAACAGCATTCCGAGTGCGCACACGTAGCTGGAGAATAGTCGCTACTTTAGTCGCATACACCCTGTCTTTGACATAGACCCCCCAAAAAGAAGTCCAGAGGTGTTATGTAGGGCGATCTCGGTGGCCATGCAATTGGTGCACCTCTTCCCTATCCATCTACTAAGAAACTCATGATCCAGTGTGTCCCCAACTTCTCTAAACCTTCCAAAGAAATACACATACATTAATTTACCACCACAAATGAAAATATGGTTATTCAATTGGGACATCTAGGTATACATAAGTATACTAGGTATACATAAGTATAACATGGTATATATCTGTTGTATACAGATGTACTGCGTGATCATTTTCGTTAATAACCCCATTTCCAGAAGCGATTTATTTACACTCCAGCGTCTGAGAAATACAGAGTAGGAAACAAGTGCACAAGAAAACTGGAATACTGTAAGTAAACAGACATTATAATCATCTACTGAAACTGCTCAAAATGGCTAAAGCATCTTCGACATATTTTAAGTGATAAACACTTTCCAGAACTCAATATACGACGTCCACAAGAATTATTGTTAGCAAGTAAGCTGCCTGCTTCAATCTTTGAAATATGGCGTGAGCTGGGCGATGTTTGCTGGGATAACGCTGTTGTAAGAGCAGGCAAGCATGTTATGCAGTCCTTCTGACTTTCCCCAGATTAGAATATCGGGAGTTATGCCACTGCTCATTCCCTCTTGACCATACTCAAATGGTGATAGTGTGAAGTATGAAATTATTAAATGCAATAATATTGTAAACACTACCGATGGCTTTACATATTATGTACACCCATAACAGCTGATGCAGTGTCACTGGTAAACAACTTAACTAATCTCTGTTTCATATAACCTTGCCCTGCTGACATGTATCACTCCGCGTTCAACTACCTTCCCCCTCACCCTAATTGGCTAATGCTTTCGCGCCATAGGCCATAGGCGCTGCCTTCCCGTCACATTTAAACTTGCAGTAAACGTCATAATAATTGCCAGGAAGATACATAAAATCATACAAATAAGAATATGAAGGCATTCAAAAATAATGAAGTTTATAATGAAACTGAGCAAGTTGAAACTGAATGAATGAGCAATGAAACTAAAACAAGTTTATAATGAAAGGCCGACATACCTTGCAAAAGTGCTTGTCTTTCAGCCTTAGAAGTCGTAACACGCCATACTTGTCGTGTGTCCTTCATTCTCCCAAGTATCGTCAAGGTAGTATATTTTGCGACTGTATCTCGGTACAGTCTGATTGTCCTTACATGACGTCTTCGCCACACAGCAATATCGCCCTTGTCTTTTAGCAAATTTCTCTTGCACATTTTTTCATTTCCAAACCCCAGCCGTATAAGCAACCTGCGGAAATTTGGTAAATCTGCATCCTCATTTACAGCAGACAAAATATTATTTATGTTAGGGAGTTCGTTTCTTAAGAAAAAAACTATGCACATGACGACGCACAGCACTTTTCAGGAAACTTATCGCATTCTCCGAGCACGCGATTTTGTTTACTCCTGCTTTTGCCTGGAATGGTAAGTTTTCCTGCTGTCTCAATTTCACGCCGCGATGTTCCTACGGACCTATACTCACACCTGTAACTTAAGAGCACAGCAGTTCGACTTCTCTCACTGACAAAGACGGATTCTTCTCTGTGATGCATCACAACTCTTTTTTCGCCTGTTTGTAAAGGTTTTACCTTGCGATGCTTCAGCAAAAAACTGGCGGTAGACTCTGCCATTATACATATAATAAGTACACTTGCAATAAACGATCAATAAAATAATTTAGCTCTCGCATTCGGTACAGCACAACACACCTTCGAATGGTGATATATGACTAATCCAGATCAAAACAAGGTCAGTGATAAAAGTCACATAAACAAATGTCATAACTACCGCTAAATCACGTGCTATCGTGCACGTGCTTGAGAGCAAAGGAACCTCCTCTTTACTTCGTTTAAGAATTAACATGCATTTCAGATAAATCAACTAGGTTACGTAATATATTTAATTCAAATCATTACGAAAATATAAATTTCCCAATTCTCTTCCAACATATAAAGATATATCGCCATGTAAAATAACGAACTAATTTTTACCGCACAACAATCTGTACCACAGCAGCAGCCAATGAGAGGTGATTAGGTCACGTGACCGTTAAGAGATGCGGGGGCAAGCTAATGTGAAACAAGGATTAAGCTTGTGGGGTTTACGGTTTGTTTTCCTAATCATCGGAAGCTCTATTGCATAAACGAAGCTTATGGAGATGAATTTATAAACAAAATAGGATCATATGGCACCCATCTTTAAACTCTTAGCCTTGTAAAATGTTAAAATTAAAGCTAAAGGTGTGTACTCTTACATAATTACATGCGTTTTACATGCGTTTTGCATGGTTTTAGTACCATGCACTTTACTTCCGCTTTCCAAAGCATTACAGGACAAGTGCGCTGCAGCGAGAGGTATTAGGCTAAGAATGGAGAAGAGCTTTCCTCCTCTAATGCTAGATGAAGCAGAAGTGTAAATGCCTCTCACAGCTAGATGTATTTCCTGATTACTACTGTGACACGGCGTTCATAATGAAGATACATGTTATTGCCCTCATACAGTACACGAGTAGCGACATTAAGGATTGTCCATTGGCATTATTACGCTCTCTTAAGCTCTGATTTACGAGCATGTATCGATTTATACCGGGTGATTCAACTGATCTCCAGGATTATATCATAGCAAAGCCAAGCTGACAAACAGCATTTTCTCAGTTGTTTGATTAATGCAGTGGGTAGTATTACTAAAGTTTGGTTTTCAAATGAACACCCATTAGAGTCGGAATATATGGCCTTTGATCTGCATTAACGTCATCCTCTCTTTATGGCTTCAGAAGTGGAACCCTTAGCTTTGTTCCAACTATTACCATTTACACTCTCTCCCTCCCCCCTATATTCAGCTCCATTACGCCTCGTCTCACTCTAAAACATATCAACCTGTCGCATGTTTTGGCAACCGGTAATGAAAGTGCTCCCCCCCCCCCTGGGTTATTAGTAATCAGTGAAAGAACAAGAAAATAAACAACGTATGTTTCGTTTGTTTGGTTTGGCAGCTGCATTGCTGTTAGCTACAGATGGTTTTACTTTCGCTCAATCTTAATCCCGCGTTTAATTGCACCCTCACCCCAACATTTTCTATGCGGGGGAAAAGAGTTATTGCAATTATAATTAGCATGTGAAAACTATGTCCTTGACTTCAAAGTACTATGAATATCCGACTCCGCCAGCAAACAGCGTGGTTTTCGATGCCAAGAAAATTCCCCATTACAGTCTGATTTTTAAAAGAAGATACGTGAAGGTCATCTGTTTCTCCACGCGGGTGCTGCAATGTTGCCCAGCAGATCCCCTTTCTTTATCCTCTCAACACTCAAACATAAACAACGGTTCGAGTTATCTCACCTCAACAAAAATATGCACAGTTAATCTGTATTAGCCTACTTTAAAAACCGAAATAAGTTGTTCACACATTCACTGAGTTGTAGGGTCTTCACGTGTGTGAGTTCTTTTAAATAACTGTTTGCACTATGTAACTAATATTCCATACTTACCGTTATTGTTGCTATACATCGTAAGTTGACATTCCCGCACAATGCGGCATTTCTCCATAGAAACACATACGCGACGCACGTTCTAAAATGTAACATTTATCTTCAATTATATTTATTAATATCTCAACTACTAAAATTCAGATTCATATGAATACACACAGTGCAAAAAAATAATGTGCAACACACATGTGGTAAGCACATAACGGAATCTCGAGAATTGAAAACACTCGGTGCAAGCGCCTTTTTTCCCCCCCTTCCAAACCTTTCCTCGTTCGTATACATTAATTTCGCAATATACTATTAGTAACGACTTTGTTGACATGTTCATATCAACGTCGCCGATATGCCGGAATTTTGACCCACAGGAATTCTTTTACGTGCAAGCATATCTACTGACATGGGACTGTCGCTTTTGGATAAAAGGAATAAGCTGTTCATTGATAAGGAGCAAACTCTCATCTTCCTGTTGGAAGAATTCTTCTCTAGCTTGACTATGTAATGTAACGCCCAGACAATAAGTTGATCTTTGCCTTGGGCCACGATCCCTCTGTCCACCTCTAATCCTACCGCCACTACGTCTTGCTTCCATAAAAACGTATTTAATTGTTTTAAACAAAGTAGGCTAACAATACACAGCGCAACTAAGTAAACTCTGTTTCCCGCATACAACTAGCGTAACTGAGCTGAGGAGTAAGTGATTCACCAGTGTATCCAATCTGGCAACCTTTTTTTACGTTACCATAGCAACGACCTTCCCTATGTAACCTTTGCGTCCCTTGCCTGATGACCTTCACGTATCTTCTTTTAAAAATCAGACTGTAGGTCGGCTATCCGTACAAATGAAGGCTCTGTGATATTGGATAACAGAGAAAAATATGATCTAAAAAGAAAGAAAACGAAAACAGGGCAGTATAAACGGATATGGAGAACAAAAATGGAACATTGAAACCGCTTCATATCCGCTAAAAGATTAAAGGAAAAGTGGATAAGTGAAGTGTGTGTTTGGAAGAAGCAGGAATTTCCTCGAGGCTGATGGGTGATAGTGAAACCCAGTTTTATAACATTATTCATTCCTCGCAAAAGAACCCTCTCTCTCCCCTCTCTCCTAACGGGATGCAAAGTTAATACCTCAGCCTTACGCCCTGCGGCTGATCCATCACGTTAAGTTATTGAAAATCAAAAGTCGGAGAAGGGGAGGTGCTGGTGCCTCTCAGCATCCTTCATCTTAACGCGATGGATGCTTCAGTCATATACGCAATACAACTTTTACTGCTTATCTGTGGAGAGCAAAAGAATTATTGCACTCCAATATAAAGATCCCATATCAATATTTTACTGAAAACATATGCTTTAGGTCGCTGAATAACAAAATAATTTTGTACACAAAGGCGCGCGCGCCCATGAGTGTATGTCCATCAAATCGTATATAAGTTCAGTATCATTCAACAATGCAAGATTTTTAATGTAATCCTCAAACCCCAAGCTATTCTTTATTAAGAACATTTTTCCTTATCTTCTTTATCTTTTAGTATTTAAAGCACCACATATTTAAGCTATTTACTTGACGAAAAAACTGACGTCTTGGGTTTTCTGAAAATATTTCGCAAAGTTCCCTTAATTATAAGACCGATAAGCCACGAGATACATAAACTTACACCACAAAAATGTCAGATCCCCGTCTATAATTTATTTCAAATAATTTGTTATAGCACCAGCCATTTCCGAGATATTCGTTATAAGTTTAAACTTCTGTAATTTTTGCGTGCAACTGCTATTCAGTTGTCTTCGAATGTCTTGGAAACAGTAGCGAATTGAAGAAATAAATGTGCAGTGTTTAACGCCCGCTTTTACTACATGCGGCACCGCAGGCAATGACACTGATGATACACGAGATGAAGATGGAGCACCGGTGGAATGAGATGGCGGGTGAAACCGGAGATCCCGGAGAAAACCCGCCCCAGCGCCGTGTTGTCCACGAAAATCTCACTTTGCGGTCGCCTGGGATCGAACCCGGGCCGCCTTGGTGAGAGCCAAGCGGTCTAACCACTGAGCCACGGCGCGGCCAGCGAATTGAAGTGGCAGAGTATAACGAACCCCTTTTAAACATCTCTCGGTTCGATTCCTATATCCCCCTTGAACCTATAAGTAACATAAACCAGACAAAAAAAAAGCTAAAAGAAAAAAAAAAAACAAGATTTGTAAGAATAGTTTGTAAAAGAGGTACAAAAGTGGATTGGCATTGGCATTTCATTACGGAGGGCATTTGGTACGTAGGCCACCATGCTGGGCCAATTGTTCCTATGACCCCAAGTGGGGGCATCCCCGGGAGGAAGGGTGAGGCGAAGGAGACAGAGGGCGGCTGACCCAAGGAGCCACGACAGTACAGAGGGCAGGGTCCCTACAGTTTACTTGGATAGAGACCTCCCCCGACAGGCCAGGACAACGAACTCGCTCCCCCACAGCGGGACGGCAAGGAGCCCAGCAGCCGAGCCCTAATGGTACCAAAGCAGGCGATCCGAGCCCCAAAGGTCCCTGGCTGACGGTCCCGAAAAGGTCCCAGCAGAGGAGCTGAGGGCGGCAACCGACCTACCGGAGGAGGTAGCTCTCAGGGCATATCATACTGCCATGCACCGCCGAGACACCCCCCGACACTTCTAACCTGAAAGAGACCACCAGATCAGAGATGATGTGACATGATAATGGAGATGAAAGGGAGGGATAGGAAATTCGGGGGATGTAAGTAACCTACCCTAACGACCCGGGAAAACTCCCGAAAAAGCCAATAGGTCAGGTAGGTCGGCCACGGAAATCGAACCTGGGCCTCCCGAATGCGAGCCACAGACGAAACCGCCTGAGCCATCCCGCTCGGTAACCTTAGTGGATAGAGTATGTCATGTCAAATAATATATACAAATATTAGGCACCCTGCCCCCTTTGATTTCGCAATCAGCAAGCCTTCGGAGTCTTCAAATAAATCTTTTAAAACAATGCTCTAGTCTGTAAATCCCCAATAGGTTAAATAAGGTGTAAAATATTCTTCCACATTAGCCATGTGTAGGCTTGGGCTTTTTCCCATCAACTTACACCCCCCCCCCCAAAAAAGTGGTTTAAACTATGAAGCCTGGGACATCAGTACTTACAGCGTACTTACATCCCATTGCATATGAGAAACCCTAGTGGTTTGCCGAGAAACTTACGAGTTAGTTGGAGATTTAATGTCATGTCGGCATGTTGGTCATAGTAGCTCAATGGTTAAGAGTAACTGGATAGAGACTGGGAGGTACATGGTTCAAATCCCGGCTATGGCATTGAATTTTTCAGTCTGGCTCTACTCCATGTAAAATATTAGTTTCAAATTTGTTACTGATTTCACTGTCTGTCTCTGGGTAACGTGTCTGCTTCATATTCGAGGTGTACCGAGTTCGAATCTTGGTTTGGGAGAGCTTTTTCCCCCCAGGATTTTTTATTATCGTGAGAAGACGAGAGATGATTAAGTTAAGCTCAGTGAAAACCGGGTTCATTTGAGCATCATTTCACCCGTTTTATTCTTACACCGTCCGGTATAACCTAGTAGGTTAAATGATGTTATTCCTTATTTCACAAAATGAAAATGTTAGGATTGTAAACATTGCTGTCAACTTCTAACGGAAACTAGGACATTTTGGATCACATTAAAGAAATAAAAGGAACAGTGAGTGTGTGTGTGTGTGTGTGTGTGCGTGCGTGCGTGCGTGCGTGCGTGCGTGCGTGCGTGCGTGCGTGCGTGTGTGTGTGTGTGTGTGTGTGTGTGTGTGTGTGTGTGTGTGTGTGTGTGTGTGTGTGTGTTTTAGGGCCCGTCGACAGCAAGGTCATTTGGGCCCGAATAATATAAATAAAAGGAACATTTGCTACCATTTTGTTAACTTTTTTCAATATTTAATACTCACCATTTGCTAAATACATAGATCACAGGATGAAATATTTGGACTGCTATCGTAGGCAGGAATGTAGCATATGCACGAAGAACCAATTCCTTTCCGGGTCAAAAAGATTATTATCGCTGGGCTGGAGATCTGGATTGTATAGGGCCGTGATATGAACGTCCAGGTCAGGGGTTGCTGGAAATGTGCCCAGAGGCTAGCCGCAGGGTAGATGGCTGACAACGGAGGGGATTCTGTTCTGCTCGACAAGCCAATTACTGTTACTCACAATAAGAAGTACGACATTATAATCACTATGAAATTGATATGTCGGTATTCATAATGTTTATGAGATCAGTAAAATTATTGTGTGGGGGAAGGCGAGAAGTGCTCGGCGGCAGGAAATTTTTAAGTTTCTCAGTACAAAGTCATTGTTTGCTAAATAAAAGGGTAATCGTTGTTCTCTTCATTATTTTAAAAATAGTAACGGAAAAAAGTAGTAATGGAGCATGTTAAGTACTCGATAGAATGTCCTTCGGAGAATTTTCAACAGACTAGTAAATTTTGCACCCCATAATCCTATAACATAAGAGCAAACATAGTGTGGAGATGTCAAGAACTATACGAAAGAGAGAGAGAGTGGAAAGTATTCCATAGAAAGAAATTATCAGATTTTTCAGTATTAATAGGCGACTTTTTTCTTAGTAATTGTTCTTTCACACAAGCCATGTGTAAGACAAGGTTAGTAAGGTCAAATCAGATTGAAAAATAAATGCCATAGCCGGGATTTCTACCAAGAAACCACCACTGCGTTAAGTACAATAAATTATACTTTCATTCACCTAATAGTTTGTTAAACTAATAAACATAAACTTATAAGTTTAAGTCGCCATTGGCATGTCATTCATTACAAAATAAATCTGAGTTCGTTATGTGAATCACCGGAAAAAATACGTACAGCTGGGGAATTAAGTGTCATCCTGACATGTCACCCAGGTAACTTAAAGCAACCAGCAGGAAACCGGAAAAGCCGTGGTTCAAATATGGTTACGGCTTAAGTTATCCTTGTTTGCTAAACATATACTAAAATAAATATACACATCGAATTCTGTTCATTCTTTTCGGGATACCATAATAAATATTATCCAAAGAAAGGAGAGTATATTCAGTAAAAATGGACCTGTTTTCTTGATAAACAAAGGATAAATGCCACCCTTAATGGGCTGAAAAATGTTGTACGGAAGATAATTTGGAGGATTTTCAATACGAAAGAGAAATTTGGCATACTGAAAGTGAGGTGATCGAATTAAAAAGAAATGGCATTATTCCTTTAATATGAAAAAAATAAGCAAGAATCTGGAAAATTGTTGGCTTAACAAAATCACTTAAGGTTTGGGCAATACCGGTTATATCTGCTAGAACATTACTGGAGATATAAATACTTGCACGTCACTTAAATATAAAATTCAACATTTTAATAAGAGAAAAGGCCGCGCCGTGGCCGAGCGGTAAGACCGCTTGACTCTCACCAAGGCATCCCGTGTTCGATCCCAGGCAACCGCATAGTGAGATCTGTGGTGGACAACACGACACTGGACGGACTTTCTCCGGGATTTCCAGTTTGCCCCGCCATCATTCCACCAATTGCTCCATTATCATCTTTCCTTTCATCCACTTCACCCTCATTTCGTTCATCTACTTCTCTCACTCTCATTCCGGGGACCGGGCTGATCACCCAACCCTGGAGTTCTCTCATACATAGTTGTGGCTCCCTCACTCGAAGCCTAAAATGGCATATGGGGTAGATAACCATAAATGAACAGGATTGTGTCCTATACCAAGAGGAAGAGGAGGAGAAGGAGAAGGAGAAGGAGAAGGAGAAGGAGAAGGAGAAGGAGAAGGAGAAGGAGAAGGAGAAGGAGAAGGAGAAGGAGAAGGAGAAGGAGAAGGAGAAGGAGAAGGAGAAGGAGAAGGAGAAGGAGAAGGAGAAGGAGAAGGAGAAGGAGAAGGAGAAGGAGAAGGAGAAGGAGAAGGAGAAGGAGAAGGAGAAGGAGAAGGAGAAGGAGAAGGAGAAGGAGAAGGAGAAGGAGAAGGAGAAGGAGAAGGAGAAGGAGAAGGAGAAGGAGAAGGAGAAGGAGAAGGAGAAGGAGAAGGAGAAGGAGAAGGAGAAGGAGAAGAAGAAGAAGAAGAAGAAGAAGAAGAAGAAGAAGAAGAAGAAGAAGAAGAAGAAGAAGAAGAAGAAGAAGAAGAAGAAGAAGAAGAAGAAGAAGAAGAAGAAGAAGAAGAAGAAGAAGAAGAAGAAGAAGAAGAAGAAGAAGAAGAAGAAGAAGAAGAAGAAGAAGAAGAAGAAGAAGAAGAAGAAGAAGAAGAAGAAGAAGAAGAAGAAGAAGAAGAAGAAGAAGAAGAAGAAGAAGAAGAAGAAGAAGAAAAGAGGAAAAGGCAGCATAGTGTTGTTGGGAACCTCTTATGAGTTGCAACACTTCCAACCATGCATGAAAAATATCTGCTTCCTACGCCTAGCAGCGCAGAAGTTTTCAGCTACTTTTTCAACCGCGACTCCAAAACTACCATTTAAGGAATATTCTTAATCAAGAGCCAGTGATGAAAATGATAGACAAAATATTTTAAGATGGTTTGGACACATAAATAGGATGGACGAGAGCAAGAAACTGAAACAGGTATGGCAAGCCAGTGGGGAAGGAAGAAGAGGGAAATGGCGACCAAGAATAGAATGGAGCGATTATTTAGAGAAAATAGTGAATAAGAAAGGACAGACTTTGAGGAAAGCTAAACAACTATGATTGGACAACATACAGAAAATGGCTCATGACCGGCCAAGGAAAACCGACACTCGAAATGGGATAAAGGAGAGAAAAAGAAGAACAAGACTCCAAAACTAAGGTGTATATCTAACAAAGAAAGTAGATACTTCAACTGCATAGAACCGATGTCTTTCTAAATTGTCCGATACTTCAGAAAGTAACTACCGTTTGCGCATGACTAGTTGCTGTGGGACTTCTCTCCAAGGTCGGTAACTTCCTCGACATCTTTTCTCAATGTTGCATGAATTTCAGTAGCAAGAAGTTATTGTGCATTCTGTGACTGTTCAAAATTAATTGTGTGATATTAAGTGCCCATGAATGTGATGCGAGAGGTATTGGACATCTGCATGCAGAAAGTTACCGTCAACTAAAGGGAGTGTAAGTTACAACCATGAATGAAAGAGGTAGGGGGAAAAGAAAGTTAAATGTTTCCAGCAATGGATGAATAAAATACGACCCGGACGTTCCTAATTCATCACATGAGCTGCAGAATCAAATGAAAAACAAAATGCTACAGGAACTAACACTACACGTATCAGATTTGTTTCCCAAGCATTTCTTGGTGATGTCAAAATTTCTTAATTTAATGGAGCGGTCGTCTACATCAAGCGAATTTTTAAGTTCGCTGACATCGAAGGCAAGCCCTTAAGTAACGGAGTGAATTATATGGGCTTCAATTTTGTGATATTTTAATACAATTTTGTATTTCTGAATGCATCAAAGCCCAGCGGGCGTTACTTCCTTGACTATCCCCAGAGGTATATTTTTGATCGATAAAACATGTTCTTCGGATTAGGTCCATTGCTGTCTAGGAATAGCACGATTCTTGTTTTTTAGAAATGATTGGAGTCAGAATGCTCCTAGGTTTATTTGCTGCCTCATTAAAGAGGGTATCATCAGTCTGACCACTCCAAAAATCCGTAACGTCTAACGTGTCGTTTATAGCATCAGACGACCCTTGCCTACGCTTTAGCTTTTTTGTGGGTTAGCCCAACACTGGAATAAGTGAAAGTTTGGAATCAAGAATATTTCGGGACAGGTAGATTGACTGAAATTCTCACTAGGGAAATTCACAGATGGAAACCTCTATCGACGTTAAGGCAGCAAGTTGAGTGTCTGATTCGTATCCCTGCTGAAGATTTGTAAAAGAACAAGAATCACTTTGGGATGCCAGTCATACATCTGTTCCCTCCTCAGTAGAAACAAGAATTCCATGTAAATGCATGTTTTTATAGCAACAAGGACATAACTCAAACTTCGCATTCCTCCATTTCGTTTCTTCCCGTGCATATTTGCACGTGTTGTGCTTTTCGAAGCGATAAACATGCATAATGCATGGTTTAGCTTAATCACACATATAAACTCAGTTTAAATACATGTTTATATGTTCGAAAAGGGCTCCTTATGTCATCGTGTTTTATGTCTGCTGTTTTAATGAACAAGAATCAGAACCGAATAAGGAAAGGAAAGGAAAAATAAACTGTAGCCGGTCGGAAATTCACCTTTACAACACTTTCCCGCTAGCCCTCTGCAGATTTGCGTATCAGAAGTATTTATTACGTCAGATATTTTGAGAATAGGAGAAAGGAAATACAGGAGGCTCAAGGAAATGCCCAAAAAGTAATTTAGGGAGGTGAACTGCCTGTCGAGGAACACTATTATGTTCTTCTTAAGATAATATAGCTGTAAGGAATGTGTTTAACATCAACAACTCTTATGCCCGATTTCACCAACACGTGTTAAGACTTAACACGGGTTTAACAATAGTTATAACAAAAATTGCACTTCACCAACATCTGTTAGCTTAAAACTCGTTAAATTTCTTGTTAAACTAACAAGTCAAATTTCTTATGATAAGTCCTTAACAATTGTAAATATTCAAGATAGCGGGCGTGAACACAGCTGTTGTCGATTTGCTATATTTAAGACCATGTAAATGGCATTCGTAATAGAGTACGGCTTATGAGGAGAAATTATTTTGAGGAGCTATCGGAAGAAAATTTTCTACAGAGGTATAGACTTTCGAAACAAGTTGCTATGAAGGTTACTGCGGAAGTACAAGAGAGGTTAGAACATGCATCGAAAGGAACATGCCGATCTCACCTTTGCTTCCAGTATTAATAACCTTGCGATTTTATAATTCACTGAATTATTCACTGTCCACCTTCCGTCTTGAAACGCTCAAGTCACTTGTCACTTGTCCTTCGCTCCTCGATTTATATTTACGTAATGCTGAGCTAGAACATGCATAGAAAGGAATATGCCGACCTCGCCTTTGCTTCAAGTATTAATAACTTTGCGATTTTATAATTCACTGAATTATGTGGATAACACACTGTCCACCTTCCGTCTTGAAACGTTCAGGTCACTCTTCACTTGTACTTCTTCGCACCTCGTTTTAAATTTACGTAATACTGAAGAAGATGTTTCGTGTTTCTAGTGATGACACATGCATTTGAAATTGTTTCCAATGTTTCCCACGTGCCATCTTTCTCTTTTACATTTACCACATCCGTCCTATTTTCCACGATAACCTTATACTTCGTCACCAATTCAATTAACAATTCTTTCTTCATCGATGAGAAATTTGTTTCACGGCTTTTGTTTATGACTTTGTCTATCCGCCATTTTTACCTGTCTGCAGAAGAAAATGAAAACAAAAGCGCATCGCAGTACGTTCAGAAAATAATACGACTCATCCACAGCCATACAAGTTTCTTGGCGTTAACACGTGTTTATTAACATTTTCAGAAAACAGGTTGGTGAAATGCAAGAAATTTAACAGCTTTGTTAGCACTGTTACAATTGTTACGTTACATTTGTTAACGTCCATTTTAACATCTATTGGTGAAATCAGGCATTAGCGTTTTCTGAGAAACATTACGGTTAGGCTTTTCAGCATATCAACAGGGCTTTAGCCTCTTAAAAACATGCAATGCCCGGATACTTGCATTACGCGTATAGCAAAGTAAAGCAAAATAACTTAAAATCTGCGCTTGAAAAATGCATAATTTAAGAGCAACTAAAAATATATGCATCAAAACTATCTTAGTTCTTTATACTAGATATACGACAAAACGGACACAACTCAGCTGAGTGTTTCCGGTTTTAGAAAATTCACAGAGCTGTAGGCGAGGTTATTCAGACGAAACATGCGACAAACGGAACTGTTATTCGTCACTTTTTTCCTGTCACAATTCCCGGTATTTACACAGCTTCCTTTGTTCTCATTCCAACACATTTCGTGGGAAAAGAATATCTTGGGAAGACAATTTCAATATAAACTACACAGGCTTTGTTTGGTCAGAGGGCAGTAAAATCTCCCCATTTGAGGTTTTATTAGCATGCACGCGCCTAGTGAAGCACGTGAGAACTGGATCTCCTTCACCAATGTTTTTATGAGGCATAATTTGCTCACATGACATGCCAGTGTTAAATAACTCCTCTTCAGAACTTGAATGTGCAACCGAACATGAACCTAATTCCAACTTAAGAGATGAGAAATGGATATCAGTGATTGAATCACCACGTGTTTAATCATAAACATGGCATATCAAACACATACTCTGAATTTTCTGCGGAAAGACCCCTTTATTTGACTGGAATTTGTATTAACTAATAAACCATAAGACAGAAATAGCTGGTTGAAATATAAAATTGGCTTCTAATTTTTTCGTAATGTTTGCTGGTTTAGAAACATTCCATGCTGCAAATGTATGCTTTTCCTAAATGAGGGTGCAACATCGAACTCACGTATTTAAAACCTTTCCATTCTTTTCTTTATTTCTTGTCCACTTCACTTATTCCTAAAGAAAAACATATTGTGACTTTGTGGGCTCGTAGAATTAAAAGTCCAATTTCCAGAAATTAAAATCGTTCTTTATTTCCGTAGAAATACACTGTTCAATTCTCACGTAACAATATTACGTCACATACACCACACAATCTACCAAGGTCGATGATCACAACAAACGTTATGATTGCCTCTGTTTGCAACACTGGTGTTACACAACATCTGTTCACCTCTATTTACGACATCAGCTCAGCTGTTTACTGCTTACGACTCCTCTTGGCGTCTTCTTAAATACCTCATTGATAAATTCGAGAGGTTTCTGGAACAAATAAGAAAACAATCTTTCTCATTCAATCAAGATATCACCAGAACCTTCCAAACGTGAAATCCTATCTGTGCCGGCAAGTCCTTTATCTCAGCTATCTTTATTTGCCGGCTCTTTGCGTACATTAGCCACGCTATCGTAGATAACGGCTTCGCGACAATATTCTATCTTACGTTGGCATAAATTTTTCTACGCACTATCGTTTATTTTAATATGGTTTCCACACACTAGTCCAATATAATATTTTTCTATATACTTCATATTAATCGAGATAAACGTTTACACGTTGAATGGAAAGTACAAGAGATATTCAACAATTAGAAACGATAATCAAATGTTTAAACACGAACTATATCGTGGCCTAGAAATCAAATATTGCTTCCAATAAATTGCCACAAACAGCTCAATATGATAACACTCAAAGAGAGGCAAAGTATTGAAATATGAAACGAATAACAATGCATCACAAAATAAGTGAAATATATTGCTTTTGGAAGAGTGTGTGTGTGTGTGTGTGTGTGTGTGTGTGTGTGTGTGTGTGTGTGTGTGTGTGTGTGTGTGTGTGTGTGTGTGTGTGTGTGTGTGTGTGTGTGTGTGTGTGTGTGGTAAACTCTGTTTTACTCTTACTGTTCACACCTACACAAATTTAACATTTCTTTCGCATCAACCTGACCACAGTTATCTCCATGAAATACAGCACATATGAAATGCAGTGCGATCAATATAAACCTGAACCATTTCAATAGGCCATAATAGAACACACGTGCAACTTTGGGAGCATATAATACACAATTTGCAGATTACATACACTATTTACATCTCAGAGAAAATGTTGGAAGTGTCCTCCACCAGCATCTATACATGTTTGTACTCCTTTCACCACATTCTCTGAGGTTCTACGGAGATGATACCGAATTGAGAGAAGGTTATTTCCAGCAAGATGGAGCAACGTGCAATACATCTAATGACATCATGGAACTTGCAACCAGTTTCTTTGATAATCGAATATCTCAAAAGGCCTATGGCCGTCCCTGACCTAACCTCACCGCATTTTTTCTTGTGGGGATATCTAAAAAAATAGAGAGTACGAGAATAGGCTACGGACAATTGATGTTCTCAATCAATCCATTCGAACCGAAATAAGTAAAATTGGTGAGGATACTCTCCGTAAAACTTCAGAGAATATGGTGAGATGAGTGCAAACATGTATAGATGCTGGTGGAGGACACTTCCAACATTTTCTCTGAGATGTAAATAGTGTAATGTAATCTCCCAATTGTGTATTATATTCTCCCAGAGTTGCACGTGTGTCATATTATTGGTTCAAAAGTTATCGCTTATTGAAGTGGTTCAGGTTCTTATGGATCACACCGTACAACATGTACGTTTTATTTGTTGGGTAAATATCTTAGATATATGGTATTTTAAGGGGAGATTAAAAGTCCTATCCTGCCGATGGTAAACAAATGCAACTTTTGCAATTTTATACGTAATATCTTTTAAATTCAGATATTTACTTTTATCCAATAAGTTTGTTTATTAAGGAAGACAGAATTATTTTCTTAATTGTATAATACTATATTAAAAGTTATCAGAAATAAAAATAATCCATGATATAATTAACACCCAAGTGCGATCCTAAAATCACTTAGAGCTAGGTTTTTATCATCCTAAGATGTAATTCAGTTAGCTCCATTAGTTTCTCACAAAAAGGGCTATTATATGTCAAAACTCGTTAACAAAGAAAGCTGCTCAAAGAAATAAATACAGTAGACAAAGAAAAGCACATGGCTTGAACACACAGGCTGTCATACAGTGATAGCAATTTTCATAGCAAAACTTCCCCTCAAAGTGCTCCGAAGTGTGTTAAGAGTTAGGACTTATTTTCTTTCTCAGAAGTGGCGTAGAACTGATAGTACACAATGGCAGATGTAGTACCGTTCCTAAAATATATATTTAAAATATAAGTATTACATATCCTATCACTACATATGCATGCATTGCGCTCCTCGGTAGCGTGTCTGCCTGTCGTTCAAGAGCTCCCGAGTTTGAATCTCAGTCAGGTTTTCCCTTATCCTAAAAGACGAATGTCAGGTAACTAAGTTCTATATACCCTGGGCTCATTTGAGAATCATTTCACCCATTCCATTCATCGTCCGAACACAACGTTGGAGGACATAAATTAAAAAAAAAAAAGCTACATATGCAACAAATTAAATAGGAGCTTTCAATTTAAAGCCTGCATAAAAAGAATGTTTAATTTGTTGGCAGCCTTCACCATTTATTTCCCTTTAATCAAAATCATACGAGCAATTTTTTTTTTTTAAAAGAAACATTTCAAAAATATTTCTACCTAAGCCGTAGTTTAAGGCGCGGAGAATTTGTGGGAAAATGCTCCTAATGCAAAACATGCATTCTCATTGAAACCACGATATTGATTTTTTTTCCCGAGTGCAGTGGAATACTTCCTTTACCTACTAAGTAATTGATAGATGAAATGAATATGGTGTAAGTAACAATGTGCCATGCCATGTGGTGCTGGCTGTATGTATATAGCCAGAAGGTTTATGCTGCGTGCCCACCCGTTAAGGGTTTTACCGCAGGTAAGGTATTCGAACGGGATTTTGTAGGATGGATATGATGTAGGTTTTGAGATTGATGAATTGTGTGAGGTTACAATTGTTGTACCTTCGGGATGAAAGGACAGGATGCAATACCCAGCACCCTGCTGTTTTTATTTTAGTTTGGGTTGGGGAGAATTTTGTTGCCAAACAACTTAGGAGATTATGTGGAGCTCAGCTTTAGCTGCTGTTCGGATTAGCTCCTGGGTTATCTTGGGTGCCCGCATGCCATGCGGGGGACTCGGTGTTGTTTAGAACGGCGTCTAGTGGGGTCATAATCTCCCAGTGATCTAACAAGGGCGCTTCTATGAGTTGGTAAAGTTGCGTAGAATTTTGATGCCCGGCGCCTAACTTCGATCTCCACATATGGAAGTCCCGAGGCTTCGTGAAGCAACCTGGTAGGAAAATAGTGACCCACAGAATAGATAGACCGTAGACCTCTATTCTGTGCACGTTGAAGCCATGCCAACCAGCTATCTGCGGCCATGCCCCAGACCTCGCAGGCATATAGCATCACGGGGATCACCAGCGCTCGAAAGAGATACAACCTCAGGCCAAGCGGCATCGAGCTCGACCCCAGCATAGGATACAGGGAAGCGATTGCTCCCTGTACCCTTGCCGCTAGGTCTCTGATGTGTTGGCGAAAGGTTAGGCCTCTATCCAGTGTTACTCCAAGGTATCGGACAGAGTTAGTCCACTCTATCCTTCGACCTCGGAAGATGAAGTTGAGACAGTCTGAGGGGGTGTGGCGCTCTGTGAAAAGTATGGCCGCCAACGCCGGCACCACTGCTGTGTGAGACGGAGGTGTCTGTGTATGGGGTTGAAGGCTATGAGTATATGAAGTAACAATGTGGATGGATAAAATCACATTTTATATGAATGCTACCCATTCTATTCTAGGGAGCAAATCAGTCCAAACAACTGCTACCATCTACCGACCACGCGGATAACTTCCTTTATATGGTGGATGCAAGCAGACAGTGCATTGTGCAGAAAATTCAACAGAGGAATTATTTTAAACGCAGGTGAGAAACCTTCTGTACCTTTTAAAAGGAACCATTGGTTTAACTGTTTTATTTTATGAAGTACAGTGAATTCGTGCACATAAATGTCATTATTAAGTGTGAACGCTTTAGAAGCAGTCATGGTTAGTGCTTTCTTCATTCACGTCAGTATTCAGTACCACTGAACCTTGATATAAAACCCTCTAAGACAATCATTAATTTTCACCAAATTAGTCAATACATAAGTATTTATATATTCATTTTCTGTTCGTAGATTTATCAGTGTAAGTAGGCTATCAAAACATTTCGTCAAGGGAGCAATCAACGCCAGGTTACAAGGTTGTTTGAATGGCAGGTTCGGATTGGATTTCTGGATTCCAGAAACGACATTCGTCGCTAGATATGAGAAAAGTTTCGACCGTTTGATGCAATATTCCCCGAATATATTCAAAAGAGACCTTGAGTCCAAAAACGGGAATTTTTTGTTCTAAGCAAAGAAAAATAGAGTGTAAATAGAGTGTAAACAAACCACATTGTTCCAGTGTGTAAGGACTATGATACAATGAAACACAAAATTAATATAATTTTGAGTCTAACTAATACTCAATGCTCCACTTATTGCTGGTATTTACCTAGAACGCGTATCGTTAGGATCTTCCTAACATCATCAGCTGTTCAACTCAAAATTATATTACACCACAGTGTACCTACAAGTTTATTTCCCTGGTAACTTCACAGATGTTTCTTAATCATTCTTATGGTTGCTGCTGCTGTTTGAGGTTCGGTAACAAAGTTTGGTGTGCTGGGTGTGCTGTGAATATGGATAATGTGAACAAGCGTGGTATCTATTGGTCAGAGGAAGACCAACGTTTTCTCTAGTCCAAAAAAGAATGAACATTAATAAATCCAAGTCGACGAATACAAATATGAGAAAGGAGGAGACATGGAGGAAATTTATAACAAGTTTGTTGATAATGTGGCTTACTATAATATGGTGCAGTTCAGCAGTGTTGTCTTGATATCCTCCTCTTGCATAATACCGAAGTACTGTTAGGATTTCAGTGTCAACTGAGATATTCAGGCCTCAGTCATCGTCACTGACGTACAGGTTAGGATAAATCATTTCTATCAGCTTTCTGGCGCTCGCTTTACTAAACCTGTATCTGCTTTTGAAGTTTAGGTCGTCGTACTTCGCAATAATTTCTATTCTTGGTAGATAAACTTTGCTCCGTCATCTTATTTCACGAATTCTGCGCACCACAGCTACCTTCATCACTTCATCACCGTCCATGTTGCAAAAATAGTACGCCTTTAATCTACCTCTCAGAGGCGAACCAAAATTCGAGCCGGACAAACGTGTTTGGTCCCTGAACTATCGCTAATTCCGGTTTATGAATAAGAAAATCGATGGTCCACCATTAGTTTACCGGAAGTAGCAAGTTGGTCCGCACCAAGTCCGACTATGAATATGGTCCAATGTTACTGAGGGAAAATGTGACCCAATTTTCCCTGAACACGGCCCTTGACAGAGAATAAACTGTTACTGCAGTTACTAAACTTGGCCAGAGCTGCAGATAGTTAACTGACAGTAAAACTAGAACACATTAGGGCAGGTATCACTTAAATGTGATAGTAATTAATGGCATACTATCAGATCAGTATACTTAAGAATGAACAACAAGATCAAGGTTTCACTGAATTTTGACCCGAGCCACCCTACGCTACCCCAGTATACTGCGACATTAAAGTCGTAAGTGAAAATCTCGAGAATGAGGGAAGAGACGAGACAAAACATCTTTTTTTAAATACAATTTCCGAGTTTTTGCAAAACGCTTACACTAATATGCTATACTATTTTTTTCATAATAGTTATTTATGGATCTAAATTGAGTTATAATAACCTAAACGTTATCTGTAACTCTATAAACATTAAAACAGGAATAAAACCAGGAAGGAAGTTCTCCAATTGGCTGTGGTAATAGGTTAATCAGAATATCTTTCTGTAACACGCTTAACTGTGCAGAGCCTATGCCCCAGCGTTTAACTTTCTTTCTCAATCTATAGTCAGAACGTAAACAGATAAGCAGCGCCCTCATCCATCAATATAAGCGCTATCGTCACAGAAATAGAAGCTTTTAGATATTTCGTCATCTAGAACGTTCTAGAAATCTCCTTTCGCTATATAAGAGAACAGCGTTGTTCTTCGAGTTTGTCACGGCTGTGGTGAGGCAATGAATGATGATACTGCAATGGACTAGACATGTGATGTGTTCGATTCCCAAGAGAGTAAACCCGATTTATAAGATCAATGCATCATTTTAAACGATTAAAACATAAATGCTAATATTTTATTTTACATTTTTAAGAAGAAGCTACGTCGGTTGTATTTGGTTACGTCGAAGAACGAAGATGACAGTGAATAGTGGAATTGGTTAGCTTTATGGAAGTGACAGTGCGAGATAAACGAGCCTTTTGAGGAAGGAAAAACAAAGCTAAGCGACGTGAACATTGAGTGACACCGGGCGAAGTCACAGTACTGCTAACGTCACCAAATTTCGAGTTCTGCAACTTTATTTAATATTTATTCTTTCACTATTATGCAGAAAGTTTTAGGTAACGTGTGTAACGATACAGAAATGGAATAGGTTTAAATGTGCCAAGTTATAAGCGAAGAAAAGTAAACAGAGTTGTAAACTGGATTTACTGAGATCAGTAAGAAGAAAAGTGTGAATATTAATGGCATATTTTCATTCTCAGAAGCAGTAAACTGTTTTCCCCAATAAACTATGTCTGCGTTTTCGACGCTAAAAGCTACGATGAAACTAAAATATGCAACTGATTAAATAGATTATGGTGTATCATTCAAACTCGGGATTACTTGAGAGAGGCGCTTGAATACCGATATTTAAGAAGGGCAATAGGACATAGTAAAATAACTTATGAGAGATTTCTGTTAAATGTATGCTATAAAATATCTAAACCGAAAGATCCTTTAAATACCAAATATGGCGTCCAAGTTCAGCACTTTTTAAGGATGCGACTCGAAATTTATCCGGGATCTGCCCCGTTACATTAATTATTTTTTTCAATTTTTTCCTCAAAAATGGCCATAATGAACTTAGTTTAAAAAACGCCACATATTTGATATTTTTATCACAAATGCAATGAATATCTTGAATGGAAATAACCATATCTTTCACACTAGCCGTGTATAGGCTAAGGTTTGTATGAGTACAGCCAGACTGAAAAGTTCATAGCCATCCCATTGCCGGGATTTGAACCACGAAATCTCCCGCTCTCC
This sequence comes from Mantis religiosa, assembly GCA_030765055.1. Lineage (NCBI taxonomy): Eukaryota > Metazoa > Arthropoda > Insecta > Mantodea > Mantidae > Mantis > Mantis religiosa. The sequence continues at coordinate 231,200,417 of CM060947.1, read as the reverse complement.
ATGCGGTTGCTCTAAACCATTGAGCTACTATGGCCAACATGCCAACGTGACATTAAATTCTCCAACTGACTCTTATGTTTCCCGGTAGACCACTAGGGGTTCTCATATGCTATGAGACACGCATCTTTTGTGGCAACTTACTATGCTATAAGTACTTAAGTCCCAGGCTTCATAGTTGTTTTTTTTTAAGGTAAATTTATGCAAATAATCATTTCTTCCACACTAAGGTTTGGATGAGCAGAGCCAGACTGAAACATTCAATGCCATAGCCGAGATTTGAACCAAGGATCTCCCGCTCTCCGTGCGGGAATGAATGAGTGAATGTTCTGGGAAAGTCTTTAGAGGTCTTCTTCATTATGGATAACTTGAATAATAGGTAATACAAAAAGTCTTACTATAGGAAAACTGTGTCAAATATTTTTTCCTTGTGAAGTGAACCATTTCCGAGATAACCTGATATCTGTTTGAAATTTGTAATAGTTTACACTTTTCTCAAATAGAAAGTCTTTACCCGTCTTTTAAGCCGTCGAATTCAAAGAGAACGGAGTATTAACTGCTGTTGGTATGTGATGGCTTTAAGAGAGTCAACTCTTTTAGGTCTCTGCGTTCTTTATTCCTGGTATCTACAAGGAATTTGCACAAACTTCTATCTGTAAAAACAAGAATCAGATTAAAAAAACAAATGTTTATACGATATTTTGACTAGACTGAGTAGAGAAAGTCATTAAAAGTAATTACTCCCAAAATGTGAAGCTATGTGATTTCCATTTCTTGCAACTTGTGTGAACTTACAGCGAAACAAAGTAAATACAACTCAGTCTCCATGAAGGAAAGAGAAAGGAGAAATAACCGAAATAAAATCAGATAATTTTTTCCTCTCCTGTTTTAATTTAAACCCAGGCAGCATTCAGAGTTATGCACGCTGAGAAGAGGCTGCAAAAAGAATTTCAATATGAAAGCCAAGTTTTAATTGCGATGGATTTAATAATTCGGCGGGGCGCACTACAGAAACACCCTGACTCCCAAATCTCGACCTGCACAAATATATCTACATGCTGTTTATTTTTATTTCTCCACAGCTTACCTAAGCTAAAGGAAGTATCGTATTCGATGCAAGCATTTCGTAATACAACTTCACCTAAAATACAGCCGGTCTGGGTGACACACTTGAAAGTGATCCTTAAGTCGCGAGTTCAAGCCCAGCCCAGCCCAGATCGATGATTTTTAAGAGCAACAGCTCCATGTTAGTAGATTTACTGCGACGAAATTCAGGTGCTCGTATAATCCTGCCATTTGACAAAGCCGTTAACAAATGAAATGTTAAAACAGTTTCGAGATTTCCAACAATCCCAAAAATTATTGTTGTACACTCACGCAACGATTACTACTGTCTGCCCACCACGAGAAGGCAAGACAGAGGAATGTGTAGCGTAATCCCTTTTGCTGTGTTCATGCTCGCATTCCGAAAATGATAGCGACGCTAGATTCATGTAAAATACACGGTGTTATCACATAACTCACCTGTTCATAATACTGTCCAGCAACGCAAAGTAAGTCTCTGAAAGGAATGCGCATCCTTACTCAGTAGGAGAAGGACAGCGAATATGTGTGACGGAGAACATATGCTACACAAGGAGCAGAACCGTTAAAAAACATGCACCCTATTCACTCTGTACACTAAAACCGAGAAGATTCATTCACAAAAGTATAAGCCATCAGAATGTTTTTGAATGGTCTGTAACTGTACTGACATGGGGGTGTCAAACTACCGAAGGAGGGTGTAGGAACATCTTCCAACCTCCCTGTGTCTCATTCCCCGGAGACTTTCTTTGCTGTGGTGTACTACCTATCACTGCAGTTACCGAAACCGGCATTAGATCTGGCAGCACCAGTTACTCATATGCACTCTCATACACTCATTTCGTAATAGACAGATAAACCGTTCAAAACCCTCTACCCTTCATTTCCCCCTTGCTAACTTGTAGTGGGCAGTACAGTGCGTTCTTTGATGGACTGAACCGCCACACGGGGGTACCGCAACGGGCGAAGGCCGGCGCGCTCGCCGCTAGAATTACGCCTGAAGGACCGGCAGGTATCGGGTATGGAACTCTAATTACTGTACTGACGTACATTCGGCTTACCTACTTCATATCAAATGTTTTGAAATAGGTCCTCATTTAATTGTTCTATTTATGTCATGGAAGGGATTTAGAAATTCAAAGCCAGTATACAATAAAAAATGACTACCACCATTCCTTCTGTACTTGCAATAAAGAAAATGTAATGAAACTATTTATGATAATATTTATCTCAACTTAGAGTGCGAACTTTTGCAAGAATAGTTTCTAGAAGGCGGCGAAAATAAACCGTAACATTATGTGAACGCAGTACATCATATTTCAAGCAGCCAAGTTTTTCTGGTGGATAGTACTGAATTAAACATGCACTTTTCTTTAAACTCGCCCAGAGAGATATTAACGACATTCAAAACTTCGGCCCTGGAAGAATATTCGCGCCGGTGATTTCAAGTTAAAACACTCCACTGACAAAATTTAGATGAAGTGCTCTTACCTACCGTGAGCTATGAAATATTCATGAGAAACTTTTTCAGAAATACGTCAAAAACCCTTCTATCATAAACACAAGGTTTGGTTTAATAATGTAAACAATAAAGAATGGAACATAAGAGAGGGATGAGTTACAAGAACAATTTTTTATATTCTTCGGTACTTCATTAACAACATCGAGAAGTTTTTATACTCTAAAACTTTTTTCCTCTCGACCAGAAACACGGGGTTAGGGGGAGGCATGAAGGAGACTAAGTCTCAGATGTTCTTTTTTCCCCCCATTCTCCATGAAAGAAACAAAAATGATCGCATCTCCTCTTTTCCACATTTGCTCACTTTCCTTGAGAGACGGGAAAGCGAAGACCCCTTTCTTTTCTTCTCCTCCCTCCCTCCCTCCTCCACAAAGAAAGGTATAACCTCTGATGAAAGTTTATTTATATATTTATTCTGGTGACCTTCAAGAAACACCATCGAAAATGCAAGTAAAAGCAAATAGAAAAGAGTAAAGTAATACGTTATTAACATTTAGCAATCCGGAGAAAAATAAAAAAATAAAAAAAAAAAACATTTTAAGTATTTTACCCAAGTGAATTGCTGTTTACTGTGCACAAACTCTTACAAACACATATTTTATTGAAATGTCATTCTCTTTGCTCGGCAAATAAAACGAATACTTAACAATTTAGAAAACTATAGGTGTTTCAAAATCCAAAATAACAGCCACTACCTCGGAAATGGTTAAATAAAAAAGTTCAGAACTACGATACTACTCCACAGTACAGAAAGCAAAATATTTAATATGCCTCCCTTCTTTGCCACTTTCTCATATATCTAGACATTTCAAAGAAACACATTTTAGAACACATTTTTAAAATGTGTTGAAATTCCACACGCCTGTTTTTCTATGAACAATCTTAACTTCAAACGCAATGTTGAATAAATAAAATGTTAGGCACAATTTTAAGGACCTCCCCACAACTACCCCATCTCCAAACAAAACATTCTATTGAAAAATAAAGCTTACTATATGTTTTCTCAAAAATGACCCAATAATTTTAATTAAAATATCCTTTATTCAAGGATTCTATACAATTTGTATCTCTGGAAATTTTGCACAATATTTACTACAGATAAAATAAACATTCGTTATGGAATAAATGGCATGAGCATATGATACGGATGAAGAAAGGCCATATACCTAAAGAACTTTATGTACTGTCTACCCAACACAAGAAGGCAAGCTAGACGAATGTGTAACGTAATCAATTTTGCTATCCCAACGGTGTTTAAGCTCGACCTCCGAGTATGACGTATGACAAGGATGCTAGATTCGTTTAAAAGGCGCAACGCTTTTTTCCCCCCGTAATTTATATCCTCCAACGTTAAGCCATATCGGACGATGAATGAAATGAGTGAAATGATGCTGAAACGAGTCTGGGGTCCACGGAGCTTAGAGCTACCCGACATTCGTCTATCAGGATAAGGGAAAACTCCGGAAAAACTTTATCGAGGTAACTCACCCTAACCGAAATTCGAACGGGACCTCTTGAACGTGAGGCAGATAGTATACCATTTACGCTACCAAGCGGGCACGCGCAAGTGTTGTCACATAGTAACATAACTCACCTATGCATAATACGTATCATTACAATTACTACGACAAACATTAGATCTGGAAACATGGGTGACTCATATGCACGCTCATACACTCATTTCCTAGTAAACAGATATACTAAAAGAGCAGATAAACAGTTCAATCTCCTCTCCCCATCATTTGTCTCCAACCTTCTTGTGGTGGGAAGACAGAATACAAACCCCCAATGAGTAGAAATATCCGACAGCCTAGAAAGAAGTGGAAGGATTAGCTTTGATTTGCTTGGCTAAGGAACAGACAAATGCTGTCTCATCCGAATTGTATATATGGTGATAAAATTAATACAAATTATGTTATATTACACATTACAGTTATATTACACAGTAAATAGCGATAGTCAATGTTTAAGAACTAGACGTGAAGCATTTCATGCATGCACCATCAATGGCTTCATATGTAGAAATCATCCTCACTCTCCTTCCAGATGTGGTAATAGACTAATTCATTTAGTGTGCATCTTTACTTAGCTGCCACCTCAAGATAATTGTACTACTCATACTTCGATCGGACCGTTTGACTAACGAAGTTGCCTAGCAAGCAAAGCGTTCAATCTGAACGTGAGGACATTTTACGTAGCAGGTCAGTGGTTTGTACGGTACGTGTCCTACCAAAACCACTTTCGCGGTGTTTTGTTTGAATGATAACAAACGTCCGTGAAACTAAGCGGGGTACTTATCTTCGCTAGTACAAGGCAACGCAAGAGTGCAGCAGCTCCCTTCTGCGAATGCAAATAAACAAAAACAAATATGATATATTATTTTACGCTTTTGCGTGTAACGAGAGTTTTAATGATTGATGCTCTTATAGTAATAATATTGACTGAACGCCGTGATTGCTAGGTAACTTCTCCTCCAAACGTCAATAGAGAAAGTAATTTAACGGTAGTATCCAAAAATTCAATGTGGCTAACTTGATACCTAGCTAAAGTGTGCCAATTTTACAAGAAAAGTAGTGATTTGAAGTCATATCACATCGCATTCTATTTCATAGACAATTGTGTTGTAAGAGCAATTAAAAAGTATGGAACAGTTATGAAAGCATTCAGCACTAACGCGAAACACAATGGGTTGTAACCAAATAAGGATTACGCTCTTTAAACAGTTGACATATTGCAAAGTAATACGTCAGAGTAACAGCTGCAATTATCACCAATTACGTCGGCTGATAAGTCCCGGGCCTCACAATAATAGAAAAAAAATTCTTCTTTATTTCCCAACATAATCTCCAGAAAGGCTAATAAATTTGTCAAATCGGTATTCTATTTCAATTAAACCATCTCTGAAGTGCGATTTATCATGGTCCTCAAATTAGTTGTTTGCCGCATCAATGACCTCGTTGCTGTGAAATTTTCGTCCTCTAAGAAATTTTTGGAGGTTCTGGAACAGATGATAGTCACTGGGTGATAGATTTGGCGAATAGAGTGGATGTTCAAGCGAGTTTTAATTCGCACATTTTCCCCACTGGAATGACAGAACGATGGGCGGAAGCACTGTCGTGAAGAAATAACATTATTTTTCTTTGCTAAATGAGGTCTTTTGCTTTTCACCTCATCGCTCAAACGCTGCAGTAACCTTGCGTACTAGTCCCCAATGATACTTTTACCATTTTCCAAGTAATCAATAAAAATAATTCTCTGTGCATTCCCGAAAACACTCGAGATAACTTTGTTAGCTGAAAAAATTGACTTTGCCTTTTTTGGAGTTGGTTCACCTGGCGCAACCCACTCTTTTGACTGTGATTTACTTTCTGGAGTGTAGTAATGTGTCCAAGTTTCATACATGGTAACACGAGTAAGCCGTCTCAAAAATTCACCGGGATTTTTACGTAGAGCTCCAATTTCGTAACATAAACGGTTTTTCTTTGCAACTTTTGATCAGGTGTCAACAAACGCGGCACCTATCTTGCACAGACTTCTGAAAGCCCAAAACATTATATAAAATATTACCTGCACATCATCATCATCATAATCACCAACCTTCAACATAGGCCAGATAGACCTGTTTCGGCTCAGAAGGGATCTTCCCAGCTTCTCGTGGTCTTCCAACATATCTAATACCAACTAGTTTATACTGTAAGGCCTGTTTGGTGAGTCTTTCTTCTGGCATTCAAGAGAGATGATATTGCCATTTCAGTTTGTACTCCCTGAGTTTCTCATTTAAAGTAAATATTTTTAGTTGTTCTCTTATTGTTTCACATTGTGACTACAGCCAGCTACGTATCTCAAAAATTTCATTTCAGCCGTTTCAATTATTCTTTTATCAGTTATGTTCAAGGTTCAAGTCTCGGCTCCATATGATATAACAGGCACTGTAATAGTTTTATGAAACTTTAATATGGTATCTCCTGCACATCCTTTTGACATTTTTACAGCATCTGCTATCTCAAACAACTTTAATCTGCGGCATTCCAGTACTAAACAATGCATTTTTTCAATGATCTCTGGAGTTGTGATTTCCACAGGGCGTCCGGAGCGAGGCTCAACATTAGTGCTCGTACGTCCCATTTTAAAATCTGCAACCCACCTTTTAATCATTGTATATGAAGGGGCAGAGTCCTTCAATGTACTTTCCATTTCCTCCTTGATTTCTTTATGCGTTAAGCCTTTCAAATGGATGTATTTAATCACTGCTCGTTTTTCCAAAACCTCCATTTTCGTGAAACTCTACACTGGTCTTATTTAAAATGCTGTCATTCAAAAATTTAACAAGCCACTGACCTGTAACTATGGATACACGCTATTCTAGAATTAACCCATATGATGCTATCCGTCAATCTGGCCATCCGTCAGTGCTGCCATCTCTATGAGAGGTTCCGGATTTATCAGCCGATCCTCGTATTCTACGGACATATATTTACCAGTAATACATTTTATGAGCAGTTGCTGGTACTGATGTCAAGTGACAAAAGTAGCCACAGAGCTTTATAATGGGCTTTAGGTGACTAAAGGAACGCAAGCAATATAACAAGGTCCTTTTCTTTAGAGTTAACACTCGCTTCAAAAACTCACTCATTGCAGCAAAACTGTCGCTCGGCCACGTTTAATTTCGCGTGCCTTGGAAACGCGAGTCGCTTGTTTATTTTTTGCTGCAGGTAGTAGTAGTTTGTTATTGCTGAAGCACGCTTGAGCTTGCCAGCAATAAAAATGGACGATCGCATTTCGACCATCTCTCGGAAAATCAGATAACGCACTGATTACTCCACGTGGAGTGAACATATATCTATCATTTGCGATTCCCGCGAATTCCATTGGTTGAAGTGATGCGTTCACTGGTGTTTAGCACACGACCGAGAGGGGCCTCAGTTCCCCTCTCACTCTTACAAGAATAAACAATGAGAGGTTTCTGTTAACAAAGATAAATCCATGGCAACCGTTCCAGCAGGGCGACTATACTACTTAGTTCAGTTGACAGGGACATGTTGACCACATATTCTCCTCCCTGTGATCAGTTGGATCATCGCCCAACTCAGCGTTGCGTATGTTGGCGTGAGGCCGGCAGTCGGGTTAGCAAGCTCAGGCTCAATTCGGGACCACTTCACCAGTTCAGTATCGAAAATATGCAAGAAAATCCCTCAACCACAAACTTCTTTTACGTAGACGTTAGTTTCTCTCCATAAATAGATCCACCAATTTGCTATAATATATTAAAGATATTTACATAGAAATGCAAGTACCTATATTTTGAAAACCTATTCAAGACCGTTTTATACTTTTCTACTTTTGTATAGGTATAAACCGTCCTGCGCCGAAGCATAGTGAGCTAAGGCATCATGCCTTGGTTCCCTGCCACGGAATGCGGCCTGGGTTCGATCCCACCCCTAGGGGTGCGGATTTTTAAGTCCCAGGAATAGGACCAGTGCGCACTCAGCATCGTGAGGAAATGAGGAGCTTGAGTGCTGACCACATCTCCTCGTATCGGTTGGACGATCGCCCATCTATGCCTTGCGTTTGTGGGCGTGGGGCAGGCAGTCGGGTTGGTAGGTCCTGGCCCTATATGGGCTGCCGCGCCCTGGGTTAATTATTTATAACTATAAAACCATAAGATACACACAAACCCCCCTTCACCGTGAAAGGTTCGTCACAACACTGCGTGCAAGTCAGAGGGTGAGTAGTGTTTTCTCTTCCTAGAAATCTGTGATTTATTCATCCCACACAGACTCTGTCAACGTAGACATTCTAAACATTAATCATGTATTAAATTATCAAAATCCAATACTTAATATTAAAAACAAATCACTTTAGTTCCATCCTTTCGAAGAAAAACATACTGAAAATATGAAAGGAAATGAACATTTGCAGAGTAAAAATGTTCAAGTGGCAAAAACGACAAACATTTTTAATACTACGGCGGTATGAGATCAAAAGGGGAGCCAAAACAGCAATTATAAACCACCACCCTTGTAAACCACACCCTTTCAACTATTCTCTATCCCTGAGCTCATTTTTGGTCCACTAAGAGACATCTCCTGCAAGAAACAATTGGATTTTCCTCAGTCAACATGACGACATTCTATTGACCAGTGTAAAGGTTTCAGAATCAGTGCACCAAGAGCGACACATGCAATGTGTGAAAATCCGATAACTGTGACCGTGAGAATTAGAACGTGTGAAAGAACCCATCTTTCATCCACTATGTCAGAACAACGGCTGTCCTTGACACTGCCACCAACCTCATTCGTTTTCATTTCCCTATCTCTTTTGTTTCTAAACTACAGGTTTCTTCAGAAGGGTGACAAAATATTTTGTAAAATATTTCCCTACCAATGACATGCATTCATTATATACTATACCATATATATTCGTAATGTAATATACTATTCATAAAAACAGATGAATTTCTCTACCCACTCTTCAACATCTATTCTTACAAAAGTTCATTATGCTACCTCTTATTAATGGAGATTAATATTTGGAGTAATGATTTTGTTACGTACATATTTCGTGTAGTATAACGACTAAAGAGAAATGCATACCTTTCAAGTCACTGCAGAATCTTTTAAGAGCTGGTCGTTTTATGGTGACTTTGAAATTCAGTTTATTTTGGATGTTCCATAGACAAAACAAGAGGAACGTCTTTCCGTTTGAAAAAGCATAAATATTTTAAAATTCAAACAAATAAGGAATATCTCCAAAACCTGAACATCACAAAAATGTACCCGAAAATTTGTGTGTTTTTAACGAAATATATATTTTTCGTGCAGTGATATTTTGTATATCTCTTACGATTTACCAATTATACAATTTATTTATAATGAAGAAGGCCTCTCAGATTATTCCTAGTAAATTCAACAAACAGATAGGTAAATTTAATATCTCATTAATATATCGTAAAGATGACGTTTTAATTAAAGAAAGAGCTGGTCTCGAAAAGTCAAAATTTTTGGGAACATTAGTCCAGTAAAGATTATATTGGAAAGAGGGATTTTCTTGGATATATTTAAATCGCAAACTTAAAAGATTCTTTAGGTACCAGATTTGATATTTAACCACGCACATACACACGTCTTTCTATACAGTAAAACGTGCCTAAAATGAATCCCTTATACACCGGAAACTGGAAAAAACGGAAAACAAATTTCGGAAAGGAGCTACTTCCCATGTAAAATTATACTCTAAGCTGGGAGACTGGCTAACGCGGCCAGGGAAATATTTTTCGGGAACCATTTGCGTGAATAATCTGATTAAAACGGGTTACTTTAATGGGTTACAAAGTATGTACTTTGAAAAGTGTGATAATTTTGATAGCGACTGTACTTGCATCAAAAGTTGCATGAACCATAAAGCCATAAACTGTATCTTTCGAGGACTGTAAACCTTCCATTAGCTCTCTCAACTCTCTTCCAACACACGTGGTTATAAGGGTAAAACTGTTCTGCAGTGTGTCCATTCTGTTTCTTACAAATGGTGAAGTACCAGTGGAGGAAAACTTTAATCTTGGTAATTTTCAAAAACATAGTACACAAATTCTGTAAGATGAGTTCTAAGCACATTACTACTGGAAGAAAAAAAGTAAGGTTATTGAAGAACACGAAAAGAACGAACGTCCAGTTTAAGAATTAGATAACTGTGTTGTTTAAAGTGGGTAAAACTCAGATTTATGAGTTAAATGAGTTGTGGGCTAAAGGAATGTCCATTTCTGGACCATTGCTTGAGACTCAAGCTTTAGAGACAGCAAGAAAATTAGACAAAGACAATTTCAGAGCTTCCAATGGATGCCTCGAGAGTTTCAAACATCGTCATTACATTGTTTTGAATGTTTGTGGTGAAGCAAATGATGTTGATATACAGACAGTTGCAGCTTGCAAAGGGGAAATTGAAAACAGACAGAAACTAGGCGATCAACTACAATTATTGTATGCAGGTTGAAAATATAGTATATACTACATATCAGCCTATTATTCTTATTTACACTTCACTTCGTTCTATATTATTCCTTCACTGTAAACCTGTGTGACTGTAGCTTCTATAATTTCTTTGTACTCAAACGCAACCCTCTGTAAGACAGACACCAATGTAAAGGGAAAATAAATGACGGAACGATGGCTTTCTGTTTTACAGAGGTTTTGCTGTGTGTATATAAAATCAGGGATTCTAAGCATATTTCCGGCAAAATATCAATTCCGAATTTTTGGGTGGAATACAATACTCTTCCTCTACTTGCTGTAAATGCGTAGTAGAGAAAGTTAAGAGCTTCTTCCGTCCTCTGCTTTACTCGCGATACGAGTTACGTTTAATGACCCTTAACTGGTTACGTCATATGGGTGAGTGGGTGTATAGGATTTAAGGGCTCGTTATTTGGGCCCGATATCGGACGATGAATGAAATGCCTGAAATTGTAATAGAAAATGCGGGAACGGAAATTCCTAGTACAAGAGAAACCACTCCAGTATTTCCCCTACCAACCAAGAAAAATGACGAAAAACCTATTATCAAGAGTGGCCGAACTCAGGAATCCAACCCCGAACTCCCCACGTTAACCATCTCGCTGGTTTGAATAGGCATCTTGAAAAGTTTAATACGCTCAAAGCACGGTTTAAAGAAATTCCTTAGAATCAAATTTAATTTCCTATTTCGCCAAAATGTTGGTTTTCTCTGAACCTAGGGAAACTACCCTACTTACTGTTGGCAACATTGGTTCTTGATATTTCCACCAACGAGGGAATAAAATAACTGTAAACAAAAGTTGCATTCTGTAGGCGCCTTGTGATCTAGGGTTTCTCCAGAAACAAAAGACCTCATCTACCAACAGTGTAACCCCTCTGCTCTGGTTAGGGTGAGTAGGGTGCTTTAGTTAAGGGTAGTGGAATATTATGGGCTTCTCTTGGACTTCCCCTCTAACCAAACACAATTTGTGTATTGCCAGACGAGTGAAGAATGGACAAGGAAATAAAAAGACAAAACAAGAGTACGAAGGAAAAAAGAATGGTGTAAAACATACAGGATGCTACAAAAGTAGATTGGTATATTCTTACTTTCCCTTCTATGCAGTATTTATAGGAAGGATTGCATTAAACACAAAGGTTCGATATGGAAATTTCGTCAAAATTACATGCTGCTTGGTCGCGTCTTAATAAAAGATAATTAGTAAACGTTTTGTGTGTTATATGTATAAACACCATCAAACATGAAAAGCCCAATGGATACCATACTTCGGATATAGGAGAGTAGTCTGACAAGTTTCCGACCTCAACATGAAGATGGCAGCGCTCGTAAATAAAAGCTAGTGAATTTTTGCTTATCTGTTGATAGTTACTCACACAAGTTTCAGCTATTTTGGACGCTCAGTTGTTATGTAACAGTCGTTTGAGTTGATGCGAATGTTTTTGTAAAAATGAACAAAATCGAGTATCGAGCTGTCATTAAGTATTTGTTTTTGAAAGGCAATACGCCTACGCAAATCAAAGATGAGTTGGATTCTGTGTATGGCGACTTCGCATCATCATGTACCACAGTGAAATTTTGGGCAGCTGAATTTAAATGCGGCCGTAAGAGCTTGGGAGACATGAACGTTCCGAACGTTCCAAAACTGCAACCACCGACGAAAACGTCGCCAAAGTTCACCAAATGGTGCTAGACGACCGCCGAATTAAAGTGACAGAGATAGCAGAGGCTAAGAGCATGTCAAAAGAACGTGTTTGTAACATATTAAATCAACATTTAGACACGAGAAAGCTCTCCGCGGGTTGGTGCCGCGTTTGCTCACGTTAGACCAAAAACGTGTTGGAATGAACATTTCCAATGTTCTGTTGGCACAGTTTAGGAGCAATAAATCAGAGATTTGTGCGCCGATTCATTAATGAAGATGAAACATGGATACACCATTATACGCCCGAAACAAAAATACAGTCCAAACAGTGGACTACAAAGAGGAACAGGCTAAAAAAAAAGAACTTTTTTCGGCTGGGAAAATGATGGCGACTATTTCTTGGAATAGTCATGGAGTTATTTTAATTATATTCAAAAAGAAAAAACCATTACAGGAGCATACTACGTATCATTACTTGACAAGCTTAAGGTAGAAATTGCGGAAAAACGGCCACATTTGCAGAAAAAGAAAACCCTGTTTCACCAAGACAACGCACCGTCTCACACCTCAGCGGTTGCAATGGCAAAAATCCATGAATAACGGTTTGAACTGCTTGACCTTCCGCCTTACTCACTAAATCTAGCTCCAAGTGAGTTCTTTTTGTTCCCTTATCTGAAAATTGCGCTCGGAGGACATCGATTTTCGTCAAATGAAGAGGCAATCACCTTCGTGAACAATTATTTTGCAGAAATAAACGCCGAGTACTATTTGGACGGGTTACAAAGATGGGAGCATCGCTGGGAGAAGTGTGTAGAGCTACAAGGAGACTATGTTGAAAAAAAAAAAAGGGTTCTGAAAATATGTTTTGTATCTTTATTAGGTTGGAAACTTTTCAGATCACCCTCGTAAGTGCAGTTTCTTCAAAGAATGTAACAAGAAGGGTTTCAAGGAAATCCGCCATCCCAATCATACTTTATATTAAAAAAGTCCATTATTATTTTGATTTCCTTAATGATTGTTATTAAAACACCATATGTTTAAAACATTTCCTTTGCTAATTTGCTTTCTGGGGAATTGTAACTCGCCAATAATGAAATATGGACAAGATCTTGCTACACAAAAATTTACGATCTGAAAGAAAAGTGACAAACAAGACTTCTTTTTTGCATTAACCATTTCTAAGGTACTTGCGATCTATGGTTATTGACAGTTTTCGTCCGTCGTTAGCTGAATGTTGGGTTGGACAGTTTGATCTGCCAGTTTTTATAACATCTCTTTCATTACAATATTTCATGTCCTTGACCCATGCCAGACATTTATATGATTCAAAGTTTACTTGCTTCTTGGCAGGCTAATGACCTAAACCTTGGAGGTGTAAGTCCTACAAACAGGAAGATAATTCTTTCAGAAAAAGCAAGTCGCTATTATTTTTCTTTTCCATGACCATGCAAAGAGCGTGGGATTTCAAATTCGTCAAAGAGCGATCCATTTTTTTAAACCCTGACTATCCCTTTAACCTAATGTATTCTTCTCATACCTACAAAAAGCGTAATTAAAAAATAGAAGAATAACCTTTACGAGAACAGCTCGTAAACAAATGAGTGGAGAAAGTTGCGTGAATACAATGCATTTTTACAACATTTTTGGGATGGTACTGGTGCTCGACACCGAAATTAGTGGAATATACCTCATGTAAATATTTAAAATATGCTGGCAAGTACTTACACGCTGTAAGTCGCCATTAAGGTAGTTGTCTCATGTGTTTATGAGAATTCCAATGTGGTTTACCGGGGAAAAACACGAGACAGTTGGATAACTTAATGTCATGTCGGCACGTTGGCCATAGTGGCTCAAGGGTTAGAGCGGCTGGACGGCAACCAGGAGATCCGAGGTTCAAATCCCGGCTATGGCATTGAATGTTTCAGCCTGACTATCTTTCCATACTTTAGCCTACACACGGCCAGTGTGAAAGAACAATTAATTCCCATAAAATATATCGGTTTACAAAATCCCTGTTAACCTACCGTTTGGGTACATATCACGTTAGATTTATTTAATTTGTGAAATGGTGTGCCTTGAAGCACCAAATTTGGTGCATCGTGTTTCTACTGGCATGTGAGCCAACCACCTTTATGTTTCATTTAAAAGTAATGGAGGGTATATTAATTAAGCGCATGATTTCGTTAATGTTTAGGATATAGCAGAGCCGTAAAAATGTCCGAAATAGTTCTCAGTAGCGTGCACAATTGCACGGCGTAAACACGTAAATGTGCTAGAAAGAGATGAGCCAACACCGCTATGCGCGAGACAAATGGTACGTTTTTCTGACACATGGGGGTTTGTTCCATTTTAGTACAAAGCTCATTGGCTCAATTCCAGTAACCGGAGTTACAATGAACCGCGGTTGAAAAAATTTGCCAGGGCACCTTGTTTCCAGGATTCTGTACCCACCAGTGATTAAAAACACATTAAAGCATAAAGCCTTACGGTGTCGTCTATATAGAGAAAAGTACTCAGGTTATAATTCAGTTACCATGGTAATCTGCTTACTGCTCTTATACATGTGGACTACAGCATCCATAACAGTAATTTTTTGAAAAAAAAAAAACATTAAAATTTCCCACACAAACTATCCATAACTAAAACATATGTGAGCCAAAACCAGAATGAAACAGTGGTGTATTATTTTAAATTCCAAATAAAAAAAAAAGCTCTTCAAAAGTAACACATTTGTATTAATTGATACTCTTGAGGAGAAAAATACACCTGTACTTTTCTTGTAGTTAGACTGCAGTTAGAGTTGTCAACTTTTAGAAATGAAAGTAAAGGACTGGTGGTTGGTGCTCTAGCATTGTTTTAATACCAAACATGTATTTATTACATCACATATTACTACTCCAGGTGAATTGTTCTAGTGTATTCTTTCACCAATACCTCGCACTTCTAAACAGAATGTATTACTCGACAGAGCGTTGAGACGTATTGACCTTCAGGTGACCAGCACTATGATCGTCTCTTATCGGGTCTTATCTGGTCGATTAGAAGAGTGAAATATTAGTAAGTTGACGTACAGTAAGTTATGAAACACAAATAGAGTGATTGGAAGCTGCATATGTCTATATGATATGTTTTCTCGCGCCTGTCGATGTATGACACATTGCAGTCCAGAAGACATGATTATATCTGAACAGAGTATACACTGGACTCGCCGTGTATGCACGATAAGCTGAGGTAAAAATCTCTGTATGGCGAAATTTTTCCGATACGCTTTGTCGCTTTGTCATGTAGCACCTCATTTTGTATCGCTTCATCTATGATTACAAAAGTAAAGAATTTTACATGAACAATTAAAATTTATAATCGCTAAACCGCTGATTTTATGAGATCTACAGTTTCTCTTAGATCATAGTTCACTTATTTTTCCGCATTTAATCCTGTTACTAAGTAAAAATACGAACACTACCAGGGGTATTCGGATATGATTTACAATTACATTCCGAACATACCGCACAACCTATGAACACGTCTTGTCGTAGGACCATAACCTCACACAGTACATCACACAGATGCTATTTTTAGTGAAAGGGCAGCGCATGTTTGTTATCAGGTAGAGAAATCCATGGACAAGATGGAAGGCGACTATAACGGACAAAGCTGGGCTGTATGGTTTCTGCGGAAGGAAGGAGTCAAAACAGCAGATATTCACAGATGTTTTAACACGGCTTGTGACGAAGAAGCTCGTGCACAGAAGACCGGCCCAAGAAATTTCGTTCTGCTCAATCTGCAGGTAAGCAGATGATCTCCGTCTTTTGCGACACTTATGGCATACTGCTACTGGACTGGTTTCCACAATGTACGACTGTCAGCAGGGTGTATATGACTCCCTTACACGACTTAAACGAAGGATTCAGCAACGGCGAAATGTAAAGTGGTCCAATGGAGGGCTCCTCCAGGATGAAAATGCAGCAATATGACGACTGTAAAGTAGGCATCACTACTGTTCATTGTTGTGCCACACCTACCATATTTACTAGATCTCGCTCCGTCTGATTATGCTCTATTCGACAGCATGAAGCACGTGTTACGAGGGATAAGGTTTGGCAACAATGAAGAATTGCAGGCAGCTGTCCATGAGTGGGTGCGTAGTACCTACAAACAATGGTTCTGTGCCGCAATAATGAAGTTGCCAGGAAGGTGGCAGCGATGTATTGACGTCAATGGGGAGTATATTGAGAGATGCCATGTATACTGATTCATGATAATAAATAAGTAACAAAAAACTACTATTGTAAATCATTTCCGAACCGCGTCGTATTTTCTGATACAATTATTTCCACCTGGAAATGATGAGCTTTTATTAAATTGAAATCCAAAAGATTAGAAATAGTGTATGTCTTGTTGGTACAGTACGATCTTTTTTTTTTTTTTAATAGGTGAGGCGCTTTAGAGTCTAAACATGTAAAGCTGTATGTGTCATGTTGTGCAAGTTGGTAACACTGACGTAATTTGGGCATAAATGTTTTTACTGCATCCATTATGGTCACTAAATCTGGGTTTTAAGTTGACTGAGATAATGGGTAACATCGGTTTAAAAGGAAAGATGACTAATCCATTGCAGATCACGTAGTGGTCCTCTAAATATAACACTGGTGCCCGAATAAAAGAACAATTTTACAGGAAATAACAGCACACTAGACTACATAACGCCAACCGTAAGGGTGAATTCTGCAAGGACAGCTGCATGGAAGGGTAATGGAGGGTTGGATCTGTAATGGTCCCTCGAAGTTAAGCTCTCCAGATTGCTGTATATCGTATAGGAGATGATTTAACACAACAGAGCCTGTGTGACGTAGAACCTACTCCAGGTTAGCGCTATGGGTAATGCAAACACAATTTTAGTCAGTACACCCAATGGGGCAGTGCATAATAAACGAAGTACTTATATGCGTACGGTAAGTTGAGCGCTGGATTTACGGTGTTTTTTGTGTGAAATTTACATCCTCCAACGTTAAGTCATATCGGACGATGAATGGAATGGATGAAATGATGCTCTAATGAGTACGAGGTCCATGGAGCTTAGAGTTATCCGACATTCGTCTTACAGGATAAGGGAAACACCCGGTAAAACCTTATCCAGGTAACTTACCCTGACCGAGATTCGAACTCGGAACCTCTTGAACGTAAGGCAGACATGCTACCACCACGCTACCAAGGCGGGCATTTACGGTGTAGTGAGGGCAAAGGGGAAGAAGCGAAAGCTAACGCTCTTTTGTTTCTGCAGTGTGGTCAACCTTAAAAAACACAGTTCAGCAAAATAGCGTATAAGATAAACGAAGATACGCACCGCAAAGGTGAGATATGTGGACAAATAGTAAATTGAACTCGATCCGATAAGCTGTATATTTATATACATGCACAACATACCTTTGTTGTAAATTGGTTAGCTAATTAACCTCGAAATTGATCAAAACGAAATATGGCGGACATTATAAAGCTTAGCGTATTAGCCACTAGATGTCAGTGTATAGCGCATTTCAAGTTTTAAAGTTGTCATCTGTGTTTACGGAGTTAGACGAAACTTCTCGAATGAGGATTTGCAACCCGAGCGCTCAACTTATCGCGCGTATACTGTACTGGTTTCTCGCATCCCTTGGCGGTCTTAATATTTACTGCTTACCATGTATAGTATTTCTTCCCGAGTTGATACTTATTCTCCAAAAGAATTTTTCTCCTTTGTTTTTATGTAGGTTAATCATGGTTATCCCGAGGATGCACTCAACATCAAATACAGATTTTCTCTATCTTGTCTGTGGCATGTCCCTGGTTAGTTTCGTCAGTCTTATGGTTTTGTCTGTGGTCCGCATTCGGGAGGTCCAGTTTGATTTCCGTGGCTGGCCTACCTGACCCATGGGTTTCTCGAGTCGCCAGGCAAATGCTGAGTAAGCTCAGTACATTCCCCCGAATTTGCTGTCCCTCCATTTCATCTCCATTATTATTTCACATCTTTCATCTGGTGGTCTCTTTCAGCTCGAAGTTCGGTGGAAACCTCGGCGCTGTATGGCAGGATGATATGCTCCTGGTAAACCCTTCCTCCTACGGTAGGACGGTCTCCGGGCCGGCCTAGTGGGCCATTTCTTGACGATGGTGTTAGGATTGCTGGTTGTAGTGGCCTGCCAGGGAGTTTTCAACTGGAAAAATATAAGGATCCTGCCCTCTGCAATATCGTGACTACTTGTTTCCGCAATTCTGTCTATTCTTGCCTCATCCTTCCTCCCGGGAGTGACCCACTTTGAGGCATAGGTACAATTGACGACTGGTCGCAATGTCGATTCCCCCATGTACCCTATTGGTTCTAGACGTTCCTATTCCGATCTAAGATATTAATTTCTATATGTTGATAACTTCAATATAGAGCTTCAATAGAAATGTCTCAAACAAAAATAAGAATTGAAAAACAACTGATAAAGACATGAAGATAGTCGGAGAGGCTCATTAAAGTAAACGAATAAGCAAATTTGATTAATCTTATGAGATAAGGCAAAAAGTTACTCCAAAAACTGTAAAACTCTTTAACGTATAATTAATTTCAATAAATTTTATGTCATCGGCCAAAATATTTGTTATTATTTGTTTGTACTTTTTAATATTCTGTGCGATTTCTCATTTGCTGCTGCTATTCCGTTGTTTCTCGACATATCATGGAAAGAGTATGAAACTGCAATGCCAGTATCCTCTCACTTTTAAATACTTGAGTAACGATTTCGTTTCCTTACACCTAAGACGAAACTTTATCGAAACCATTTCTGCAGCGGTTTGGCTCCAAAAACATGCAATAGCTAGAAAAATAAGCCCTAGTGTAGGTAAATAGATTTTGTTTTAAAATAAACGATAATGCGTGCAGAAAGCCATGTAAAAGTAACAGTCTTTTCTAAAACAATTGGTAAGAAAATAAATATGATGGAAACAACGCTGGAAGATATGAAGAATATTTGGAAGTAAATGGGAGTAAAACCAGGAGAAACGAGCAACAGATGTTAGGCAGGTGAACTATTGTCTGAGGAGTGAGTCAGGCAGCAACCAGTTCTATTGTAGCCTGCGGGGGAATGACTCACTCGTAGGCAGTGCCGGCCAGTGAAAGTTACCTCAGCTTACCTCACCGTCTATATCAGTGTGCACACGTTACTCCTTGCTTCTTCATTCAGTCCCTTTCTACGAGAATTTATCAATGCGAACAACTTTATAGCTTCAGCAACACCTGCATTTTTATGTCTATCAGACCACTACAATGCCTAACAACAACATGAAACATCTAAATAAAGTGTCTGAGGAATTAATGTCACAGCGTATGTTTTTATATTCTGTATCATTTCTCATACGCTGCAAACCTGCTTTTGAGGCGTTATATCTGTCGAGCGGATCACTCTTTAAGGCAAAATTGCTATTACTTCATTTTTGTGATAATCTTCTAATAATTTAGAATAGAGAAACATATTCCGTCGTATTTTGACCATTTGAAATTATTACGCAAGATAATTTTGACAGCAATCGAAGTCAGAAACAAATGATAATAGGTGTATCTTTAAAGCTCATTTCCTGAAAAACATCCTCTAAGTTTTTGATTCATAAAACTTTCTCGGCTATGCATTGCAAGCAAGGCACGTGAAATATACAGAGTTTCAAATAATTAAAAAAATATATGAATGATTAAAATATATTTTATAAATTCAAAACAAGTGAACACTGTGGCTTTCTTCAGTAGAAATGAACAGCATTTCCTTTATTTGTATTAAAATACATATTTATTGCCTTACTGTTATATCTTGTAAGGACGCAGTAGGACTTCTTAAAACGACCAAATTATCAATTTGTTTAAACTTAAAATATATTGGTAAATCCAAATTTTAATATCTTAGCATTGTCTTTTACCAACATCAGTGAACGTAAAAACGTAACCCATGGCCTAACAGCCCAAAGTGGGCCTGAGCCTGTCAAACTGACTGCTGGTTTCACGTCCACATACATACAAAACCTCACAGCTCTCTCTTGATCGCCTCACTCAATGGTTTCGAACTTGGTGCGTCTCCCTCAATACCCAGAAAACTGAAGCCAAGATGTTTACTTTACGCCGCTATAACCCACCTCCGCCTATACGCCTTCTGACCGATCATGTGCCGTGGCGCCCTTCACGTACACCAGTCAAGTACCTTGGAGTATTACTGGACACTCGGCTTACGTGAAAGGCTCATATTGACCGCACCATTACCCTGGCCTCTGCTCGTCTTTCACAATTCTCTCCATTATTTCACACACTTCACTTGGTTTAGAATCGTCACTGCTCCTGTACAAATTTCTGTTTTTTTTTTTTTTTTTTTTTTTGAAAAACAAGGAAGGAAAGAGTACAGCTGGAGGCAAAGGAAGAGTAACAAGAAGGCGTAAAGAGATAGTGGAGTACCACTGTCGCACCTCCGTTAGCGACGGTGAACGCAGAGCTGCACGTAAGAAAGGGCGCAGGAAAGGGGGCTTTCTGGCTATGGACATGACACTAGGCCCTGGCCATCGCACAGAGACTTAAGGTGAAGATTGAGAGGAGTGAAAGGAGTGTAAAGAATGGTGTTATTTATTTAAAAACATAACATATAATATTTGTCTGTGCAACAGAGGTGCTTGTGTCGGCTCTAGGCAAATGTGAGCCTATCGGCGGCGTGGGTGTGGTTGTGTGTTCGGCCTAAGCAGGGGTTGCTGCCCGAGAAGTGCTGTGAGTTCGGTGTGATTCTGATCTGTCGTTTGTTGTAGTATACCAATGAGGTGCACTACTTGAGCGGCATGCCCTTGTAGTGTCTCCTTGGTCTTCCGAGTGTTGTACTCAAGCTGAGTCAGTGTCAAGAGGGACTCCTGAAAATTTTGGCTGGTGGTGTCCAATGCTTTTGTCATTTCTCTAAGTGTAGTAGTTGTGGCTTCTGCTGTAGTCCAAGTCTTTTCATCTGTCTTGGAGATGTTGGTCACGAGTTCTGTCAGTTTTGTTGTGGCGTCAGTGATGAGGCGCTCTAGCTGTCTTGTGCGTTGGTCAATGGTGTCTAACGTCCTGGTGTGGTCGGCGTTGTGTGTGTTGGTAACTGCCACCTCCAGGTTGGTCAGGCGAGGGCCGAGGTTAAGAACCTCTGAGTGGAGGTCCTGTATCGCCTCGCCGGAGGGCCCAGTGGATGCAGCTGTGTTAGAGTTGGTTGCAAACTTCACCTCGATGGCGGCCAGTCTGGTTGAGATGTTGCTGATGTCACTGCGGAGGTCCCGCAAGGCCTCCACGAGCGGTCCTGCAGCTGTTCACGTAGCCGGTGAAGGGCATGTGGCGGCGAGTGGTTGCAGTGGTTGCCTGTCCTTCGGGTAGAATGGGCACTGCGCCTGTACTGTAAAATGGCCGAAGCCATCACAGGTGGCGCAGTATCGACGGCGGCGGCGAAGGCCGTGCTGGCGACACTGCCCGGATAGTGTTGGAGTACCACAGTAGAGGCATCTTGGCCGGGCAGTGCAACTCTCGGCGGAGTGCCCGTAGCAGCAGCAGCAGCAACGCCGACATGGAACTCCACGCACCGCTCTTGCAGCCTCGACAGGAGGGGGCTGCCCTAGCAAGGGCAAGCCCGATGCCAAGGATGCCACGTAGTCCCGGTGGTCGGCGAGCTGAAGCCGGATAAGCTGCGAGGGTCCGTGCTGTGTGTGGATGCGTGCGGCTCTCAGTGCAGAGGGCTACCGAAGTTGAGCGGCGTTCAAGACGAACCAGTCGGGCAAGTTCCTCGGGACTCCACGAAAGACAGCGCTGAGGGGAGTAGCCCGTTGATCTGCTGTTGTGAGTTTGGCTGCACACCCTGAATGCCAAGTTGGCTCGGCGGCTGAGGAGGAAGCAGCGGCGGCGTAGGATAGCTGGCGGCTGATGGCAGCGGTTGAGTAAGCGGTGCTGATGAAGGCAGAGAGGCGGGAGATGGTTCCCGAGAGCTGGCTGGAGAATGCTGCGTTGGACGTTGCGCTGTTGTCCTGGTCGTTTTCCTCTTCTTCACAATGGTCTGTGCTGATCCTGCGCTGGCGAGTGAGTGATCGACCTGAGTCACCCCCCCCCCCCCAACACGACCTCTTATTACTTATACCTGCCAGATCTGGGGAGCTGCCAGTACTTGTCACCAGAGGCGTCTACAGGTCATCCAGAGTCGATTCTTGCGAATCGCCACCAATGTTCCTTGGTTTGTCCGCAACCAGCAGCTGCATCACGAGCTGTGACTTCTTCCTCTCCGCCATTTCATCCGACAGATTGCTCGACGCTTCTTCTACAATCTACGCCACGTTCCAGGAGTTGTGACGTTTAACATCGGCGTCCGAAGTCGCCCCCCAACGCGATTGAAGCGACGACTACCACAGGACCTTCTTTACAGTGATGACACTTCTACTTCTGAATGATCTGCTGTTCCACACTTGCTTTTCTATTCTTATTTTCTGTTGTATAAATTCTTACTATTGAAGTATGTATACCATTTCATTAGTTCAGTATCACAATTGTATTAGTGCAGTAACACAGTTGTATTAGTGCAGTAACACAGTTGTATTAGTTCAGAGGCGGCGCATTGTCCTACCTCTACAATGTTATTACTCTATGATTATTTTGTATCTGTTCTCCCTCCCAGATCTGCAAAGCATGAATTATTGCTGACCGATATAATAAATATTTATAAAAAAACAGTCCACATACGCAAGGCAGAGATGGGCGATTAACCAACCAACACGGCGAGGAGATGTGGTTAGCATCACGGCACCCTCAGCCACAAAGTTGGCTTCCTAGACCAGGGCCGCTACCTACCGTAGCTCCTCAATGTTCTCACGATGCTGAGTGGGCACCACTCCTATACTCGGGAACATCGGTGAACATTTTGTGTAAAATGTAAATAATTTTACACATATATCATTTTATATAACTATAAATATTTACAAAACAATAAATTAAGTATATTCCTACGTTATAGAGACTTATCTTAACCTTTCTTAACGTGTGGTTAATAATTCATAGCAATTCGTTAAGAATTAAGAAACTTGAATATTTCATTATATGGGTTGCATTAAGGTCCTCTTGAGGAAAATTTTGCACTTATCTTAAGTTTGGGATGTAAAAAAAATGTTTACACCTGTACTATCATTCCTTTAAACTTTGTAACAAATTCTGAGCCTAAATCATTCCCCACGTATTATACTGTAGATGTCACCACGACATTCTTCAAAATGCAAAATTATTTTCTTTAGTGTGTGCTAATGCGTCCAGAATTCTGTTTACATTAAGTATTAATAGATTTATTTCATAAGCATTGTAATTAATTACCCATCCGATTTCCTACATAATTTTTAAGTAATTCTAAATAATGAACATATATATTTAACTTACAGCAAAATCACCAAGGTCCAACTCTGCGTCTAAGATACTAACCTAAAACAGAAGAAAAGTCAATTAATACAATATTTATTATTTAAAACCTAAGTACCAATTTAGAAGCTACAATGTGCATTTTAAAATGTTACAAGTCTTGATATTCTACGTAATTTTGCATTTTAAGTCTATACACTTCATCTGTTAACAGTGTTACACTGAGACCCGAACCAGTGAAGAAGAAATTAAGCAACTTCTAACTGTAGCAAGAAAGGGAATCGGTATAGAACACTGATAATAGTGTCACGCGAGCGCTGGAACACCCTGTGGAAGCAGCTGGGAGCGGAAGACAGGGGAGGTTCGTGTTAGCGACACCTCCTCCTCGTCTGTCTTATAGTGGTGACAGGCAGTGGTCGGGAGAAAAACATGATTGTGCCGTCTGTTTCTCTTACACCTGGTTCTCGATCTTTCGTTTACTGGAACATTCCTGTGGACACTGGAAGACGGCGATATTCCTATATAAAGGGGGGTTGCAGACAGACGGAGTTAGTCAGTCAGTTAGTTGGTTAGTGAGTGTGAGTGAGGAGACAGTCGCAGCTCTTGGTGTAAGGGTTAGTCAGTGACGTGTTAATGAACGAGAAGATTGTGCAACTGTACGTAACTGTGTATGTGTATCGAAGTTTATGTAATCGCGAGTACAAGTGAAATTGTAACGGACGAACTGGTGAATTGTAATTGTGTGCATTACGTAATTTTGTGTAATTGGCAAGTGTTCAACTGTAAGTCGTCAACATCTTCCCAAAGAACAACTCGAAAAGACACTCTGATATGCAAATTCTTCTCGAGGGTTCTTCATGCTCTCGAACATTGTTGTGTACTTCACTTCCCTCAAAGATTCATAACCACCATGCATGCTAGTTAACCCAGCGGAGTCTTCTTATTTAAGAAGAGACGAGAGTATCTCCATTTTTACTTTTTCTATTAGAACTAGGGCTAGGAAGCCGAGAAAAATCTTTTTCCCCCTAGTTCTGAAGATGACGCCCAATGTAAGCTAATTATGGTTCATTATAGGGTAGAAAATGAAGGATTTTTATTTTTCCTTTTTATCTTTTTAGCTATTTTTTTGGTTTAAAGGTCCTTTTTGTAATTTACGTCCTTTAACTTTTTAAGTCATACCGGGTGATGAATGGAATGGGTGAAATGATGCTCAAGTGGGCCCAGGTTCCATGGAGCTTAGTTACCCGACATTCGTCTTTTAGGATAAGGGAAAAAACCGGAAAAAAACCTTATCCAGGTAACTCACCCTGACCGAGATTCGAACTCGGGACCTCTTGAACGTGAGGCAGACACGCTACCACCACGCTACCGAGGCGGACTAGTCCTTTATATAGCATTTTTTTGTTTCATTTAACTTTTTTTTTTCAAGTTTAACTTCTTTTGACTATCTTTCTCCCGTTCAAGAGTCTAACGTATATTCTTATTTCCTTTAACCATACGCACTCTTGAGACTGGCTACAACACGTAACAGATGAGAGGACACTTTATATTGTATTCAAGTTATTAGCACCATCAGAGAACCCAGTAAACCCTCTCTAAATATCCCATTATTTTTCTCCACAAGATTTTACTCGTTTCAAGTATGCATCAGTGACATCCGCTGATAAGAAGATAAGTTTTTTCAATGTTTTCGCAATGTGCTGACAGAAAACAGACGATCCATTACGTCTAAGAATTTAGAGTTGACTGTGTGATATGAGGCAAGCTTTCTGAAGTTGGATTTTTGTTACCCGAGCGTGGTTACACCAAGTATGATTTAATTATATATATTTTAATGTCTTTCCCCGGAAGGTCCATTGCTGGTTGCTTAATCAGAAGAAGTTTTATTTCATGTAATTTTCCTCGCTCTCTTTGTTCCATATTACTTGAATGTGTACTTCCATGCCTATTAATTAAATATCTAATTTTAAATTAATTTATTAAATTGAAGGTATTACTTCTTTACGTCCTTTTTTGCAATTTTTATTTTAGGTGTTTTAAAGGTGTTTTTTAAACAATTTATGGGTCCTCAACTTCCTAGCCTTAATTATAACCTATGGTAAGCAGAGGACGTGTTCTATTTCATTAAAAAATTCGATATCCAGATTTCATGAAAATATACTTTGAGGTTCTGGAAAATCATTTTAAAAGCGATCTCTGCGTCTTTCGAGGATGCGACATGAAGATTTTGAAGAAAATTCTCTCACCATAACTTTGCGCGGAAATTACTTCGTTATCTTTTATTTTCTCAAACATAAAACCATTTTGATATCATACATTTAAAATATTTGCTGTTAAGTGCTCTTCGATTTTAATGTACGTATTTTATCTGGTACAGGTACACCATGGGAGATTAAAGAAATACTGCATTAAACTTATATCATTAAAGGGCACAGTTATGTTATCTTTTTAATGGGAACATAAACAACTTCAAAGATGGCAACTGCCACTGATTCAAAGGTTACTTTCTCTACCATCTATCTTGCAGGTAGATGAAGTATTGTATTTTACCCAAAAATAGATATTCGAATTTCTCAAGAAATATAGGTTTAGAAACAGAATAGAATATCTGCAACATAAAAGTCAGAGAAGTACGAAAGCATTTAAGTTCCATTATCATCCAAGATGCAAAACAAAGATTTTCAATCAGCCCCCCCCCCCCCCGCCATTTCTACTAGTGATTGGGACTGGGATTTCATTACGGAGAGGATTCGGCACGTAGGCGACCATGTTGGGCCCAATGTTCCTACGCCTGCAGGGGGGCACCCCCAGGAGGAAGGATGAGGCGAAGGAGAAAGAGGGCGTCCGACCCACGGAGCCATGACAGTACAGAGGGCAGGGTCCCTACAGTTTACTTGGATGGAGACTTCCCCCGACAGGCCAGGACAACGAACTCGCTCTCCCACAGCGGGACGACAACGAGCCTAACAGCCGAGCCCTAATGGTACCAAGGCAGGCGATCCGAGCCCCAAAGGTCCCTGGCTGCGGTCCCGAAATGGTCGCAGCAGAGAAGCGGAGACCGGCAACCGACCTACCGGAAGAGAAAGTAGTTTTCCTCAGAGCATATCATCCTGCCATGCACCGCCGAGACACCCACCGACACTTCTACCCTGAAAGAGACCACCACATAAGAGCTGATATGAAATGATAATGGAGATGAAATGGAGGGACAGGAAATTCGGGGGATGTAATTAACCTACCCAGCATTCACCTAGCGACTCGGGAAACCCCTGAAAAAGCCCTTGGGTCAGGTAGGTCGGCCACGTGTATCGAACCCAGGCCTACCGAATGCGGGCCACGGACGAAACTGCCGGAGCCATCCCACTCGGTTTCTGCTACTGATACTTTCTATTTATTTAAAAGCGCTCTAATTATTTAAATATAAGTGTCATATATTTAAGATATTCACATGATCGAATAAAATGTTTATCTCGAATTTTCTGACAACTGCTTATGAAGCTTTCTTCATTTTCAATGACTGAACAATTGGTAAGAGATAAAATCTTACTCCATCAGAAATGAAATGTGTAGTGTTTAACGCCCGCTTTTACTACATACGGCACCGCAGGCGATGACACTGATGATACATGAGTTGAACATGGAGCAGAGCACCGGTGGAATGAGATGGCGGGGGAAACCGGAGATCCCGGAGAAAACCCGCCCCAGCGCCGTGTTGTCCACCACAAATCTCACTTTGCGGTCGCCTGGGATCGAAACCGGGCCGCCTTGGTGAGAGCCAAGCGATCTAACCATTGAGCCACGGCGCGGCCTTTACTCCATCAGAGATGTAGTTCTCGTGGATTTTCTAATTCGTCTCATAGAGGTGCACCTTTTAACAATCTCGCTGTCACTTTAGCCTGCCTATTACGAAATATGCAAATTTGTTATAAAAGTTTATCTTGATTAAGGAATACGCTTTTGGAGAAGAGTGAATAGCGAAATCGTGTGAAAGCAACACAAAGATTTTTGCACCGACGGCGACCTTCAAGAATACGGAAATACATAAAAAGGTAATCAGGGTATTGTTGTAGGAATTAAGTCATAAGGCTTCAACCACGTGAGTTCAATTATCGAAATCTGGGTTACATGTGAATGCAAGCAAAACAAGTAGTCACGTCTACCTGTAATTATCGTTCTCTGTTGCCACATATTTCATTTGTTCCAATTCACACAACACTCGTGCTTGCTGCTCGTTCTGGTTGAATCCTTTTTTTTTATGATGGTGCAAAATGACAAATGCTTCCCCCAGCACAAAGATACCGTAGGAAGGGGGTGGGATACACAGGGAAAAATTACGATAACCTATAAATAAATGTGAGGCTCTAGAAAAATATGAGCGTCCTAACTGAAAGAATAAGAAATAGAAAAAAAAAAAAAAAATAAGCGAAAGCAAGTATAAACAAATCGACCTTAAAGAAATATGATAGATTTACACTACTTCCCCTACGGAAGCTTTTATAACGTACTCCTGTATTTTACTAGGCATTTCTTTTTTCCTCATTTTTTAAAATAATTCAACTACTTCCTCTTAAACCACATAAACGTTTGCATATACATCAATTACACATTTCGTAGATAGGTTTACAGGAATACATAGGATTGAAACGACAATCAAATCTTTAAAAATAGGATTCCCATGTGAAGGATTTAAAATTACACTCTTTGCAAGTATGTCGTGACGACTTAGCAGTAGTAGAAAACAAAAACGTTCTTCTGGATATCTAAATATACAAGTTTTCCTAAATGAATAAGCCAGAAAAATGTTGAAATTGTTAAAGACATTTTATTTAATTTTTCTGAGTATTAGTTTTTAAACTTTTACAATTAATACAAAAGATCATTCGGATGGCAAGAACCTTTACTCCTATTCGAAAAAATTCAATTTATACATTTTATTTGTCAATACACAAATGGTGTTTAATAAAAATGTTAGAGCTAGAAAATAAAAATAACTTAAAAAATCCATGCTAAGGGTACTTTGGACGGGAAGTTATTTTGAAAGGCTCCCTCTAGTATGATTTTTCCTACACAGTAACTTCCATGACATCGTAAGAAAAAACTAAATAAGGCATCATTCACAACGAATGAATTCTTTCGAAAATACTGAACTTACCAAGCATGGACACATGCACGACTTATTAAAAGTATTTTTAATCCATGTGGCATCAAAACTTACAGTTGCGATATACTTCCGCTACCTACTACGTATAAGGAATCTCAAAACGTGCATTTCTGGTGAATTCTCGACACCAACACATCAAATACTTGCTGTACATAAAGAAAGTAAAGTAAAAACGTCTGGAATGTTCATCAAGTACATTGGAGCTCAGAAAACAAATGAATTTCACAAACAAAACTGCATGTACTTCAGCATCGTCCAATGCTGTTTTCTTCCTTGTCTTCAGCTCCCTTGGTTGTCTACAACAGTGGAAATAAATGTCCAGCCAGAGATGTTTGTATTCGCTGCACTACATAACTTTGTGTCTCAATAAATCACAATGATTCTATAAACAATAAGAGATTTATGGCAACAGATTTTTGACAAAGTGAAACAAGACCAAACATAAAGAAGAATTTTCCTTCTTATCTAAATGTTTATTCTAATATTGCTTCAGTAAAATTAATGTTTAAACTTCTGTCACATTTGAAGATACTTAAATGCATTTTATTGCTCATAAATAATTTTGATTTTGCTCTCTTGTAGGTACAACGTTGTCCCTCTTGGATAGACATTTCCCTGTTTGTCTACTCAATCAAAGCGACAAAATAATACGTGGCCTCTAGAACCAATATACCCGATTTCAGCAAAAGATGTTAAGGCTTAACACGGTTGTTAGTCTGTTTAGTAATAGTTATAACAAAAACTGCATTTCACCAACAAGTGTTAGCTTAACACTCATGTCAAATCTCTTGTTCAACTAATAAGCCATATTTCTGTTGTTAAGTCGTTAACAACTGTAAAATTATCAAGATGGCGGGCGCGAACACAACTTTAGATGTCGATTTGATATTAAGACCGTCTAAATGGCATTCGTAATACGGTACGGCCTATGAGAAGAAATAATTTTGAGGAACTATCAGAAGATTTTCTACGGAAGTATAGACTGTCGAAACAAGTTGCTATGAAGGTTACTGCGGAAGTACAAGAGAGGTTAGAACATGCATCGAATAGGAATATGCCGATCTCACCTTTGCTTCAAGTATTAATAACTTAGCGATTTTATAATCTAATGAATTCTATGGGTAAATACTCTGTCCATCTGCCGTCATGAAACATTCAAATTCTCTCGTCATTTCTGTCCTCCTTTGCATATCGTTTTAAATTTGCGTAATACTGACGAAATTGCTTCGTACTTTTGGTTGTAACATTTGCATTCGAATTTAACTCATTTCCAATCTTTCCCACGTCACATCTTTCTCTTTCGTATTCTTCGCAACCTTCCTCTTATTTTCCACAATATCCTTTTATTTAATCACTAAACTAACAATTCCTTTTACATTGATGAGAAATTTGTCCATGGCTTCTCTTCTGATTTTGTTTATCCACCAATTTTTCAGCTGTGTGTAAACGAAAATTAAAACAAAGGCACATTGCAGTACGTTCAGAAAAAAAGATTCATCCACAGCCTTCTATAAATGTAATATTTATTAGTCTCTCGGCGTTAACAGGTGTTTGTCAACGCATTCAGAAAACAATTCAAGAATTTTAGCACTTTTGTGACACTAGTTACATTTGTTAAGGTCGATTTTAATATCTGTTGGTGAAATCGGGCATTAGGGTAAGATATCTTGCCCCGTATCTATATAGTCCATATTAAATATAAACTTTCGTACATCGCAACGCAAGAACATTCCAATCCTTGTCACCCCTCCCACCATCACATTTTTAAAGTTGGTTGCTACATCGCTTCCATCCAGTAGAAATTCACTTGTATCTAACTTTGGCCAATCAGAGACCGGAAGTAAATCACGTTGACAGGTGTTGGATCTGGTTTACTAACAAGTTAGTTGCGATGCCAGTCAAGACTATACTTTCAGCAGTTTTCAGAATGTACTACACATACTCTTTATCTCACTTATGTTCAGTGTCAGACATGTTTACAGTGACAATCTACGCGCAAGAATGGCGCGTAAACTACAATGTTAACTTTCTTCTGTGTATATACTATCCAACCAAAACAAGAAGGCAAGACAGAGGAATATGTATCGTAATGTCTTTTGCTGTCCGCATGACGTTTATGCTTGACGTCTGTTCATCTTAAATATACAGTGTTGTCACATATATCACCCATGCATAAGACCTATCACTGCAGTTACTGAAACGAGCATTAGATCTGGCAACATGGGTGACTCTCATACATTCATTTCGTAGTAAACAGATCCATTACCAGAGCAGATAAACAGTTCAAGTCCCTCTCACTCTTCAGGCCCCGCTTGCCTTCTTGTGGTGGATAGACAGAACCTATCACTACAGTTATTGGAACGAGTATATATGACTCATATGCACTCTCATACACTCATTTCATAGTCAACATATCCACTACCAGAGCAGATAAACAATTCAAGTCCCTCTCACTCTTCAGGCTCCGCTTGCCTTCTTGTGGTGGTAGACAGTACAGCACTGTTTAGAAAAAGATTGTGTGTTTCCGAAGACCATAACTGAAAAACTAACGATAAATACCGAACTTGACACTTAAATGTGACACAAGTTCATACTTAACCTTACAAAGAAAGAACACGCATTGCAAACCACCCTTATAATGGAATATTTTTCGAAAATTTTTATTTGCTCATAAATGGCTATAACGGCTTTGATTAAAATACCATATGTGTCAAATAAAACGTAATCTGAAATTTTCCGGTAATAGTATGTGAAGTCCTCCTCAATGGAAAGAACTTTATATCGTTAAAGAAGGACAGCAATATTCCGTACATATAAAAAGCACGTTAAAATTGTGTAATTAATCCTATTAACTTTATTTTATGATATTAGAGAGTTAATTTTACTACTTAGCACACAAAATTTAAATCCCCCATTACCACAAACTATTTTTGAGCTTTAATATTAATAATGTTTAAAACTTTAAAACTTTTCCCAAAAAGAAATGTAAAATTGATTAACATTTTGTATTTATTCCATTGAAATGTTTAGGAATAGTTGAAATCTAGGAGTAGAAGATGCTAGTAGTACTTCATTAAAACGTATGTTTTTATTCTAATTTTCTGAGTTTCGTTGCTTTTGACACACATTTGTGGTAAGCCTAGATTAACTCATTGTTTGCATCCAATGCAATATTCGCTGTACCTTTGTAAAACGGTGCAGGCAGCGCCGTAATATGAAAGCAGAAGTAGCAGTGTCCATTTTGTAATAATCCCGTTGGCCAGGTCATGCAGAATTGTTTTCCACACTTTCACCGGAATTCCACTTGTGTGTTCGTTGATGACGTGCATACCACAGGCTAACTGTCCGTCAGTGTAAGTTGTGGCATTTTTGGTGGACAGTGTGCATTATAAAGCTTTTATCTCCACTTTGTGGAATACCAGTTACTAAATGCCTTCCGATGGGACAGACTTTACATAATACTTATAGAACATTCACGATATACACACAATATTAATATTTTAAATACAGTGTGACCTAAAATGATGTACACACACTTGTTTGAAACACTATTTCTCAGGCTTTATTCCTTAAACCTGTACATGTTCAAAATGCTATATTTACACTCCCATTGAGGACGTTTTTTCATGCATAAATCTGTATGACTGCTTCAATACACTTTTGCACATCTTGCACCGTTGCAACCACTTTGTGATTGTTAATCTTGTTGGTGCTGATGTACCAAAATCAACCCTCCAATATCCTTGAGCTTCAACTTTCTTCACTTTGCTGACAAAGTGTTTCAAATAGGGTACACTAACTACAATTTGAGACACCCTAGGGTATTTTAATCATAAAGAAAAACATTTAACTTAAAGGATAGTTTGTAGAGAGGAATGCCTAAAAAGCTTCCTTTAAAGATATCGAATTTAAAAAAGAATGTTTACATAAATAGCATCGTTTTATAAATGTACATTTTTTAAAATTCAGAGTGTTCTTAAACATTCAATTTCCATTGAAATCTCGGCACCGAGCTTTTTGATTGAATGCAGTACTTCCCAATACATTTACTGCGAGTAGGAAAATAAATCTGAAGAAAGGCAGCAGAAGAGGTTAGGGACCTTGTATGTCGGATAGGTCAGCCGTGTTGTGTAGACAACTTGCCTGTTATGGTCTCGCAAGTGGGCAGCGATCTGTGGGTTTGGCAGAAGGCGGCAATCGAGGAGCGATGCACTAAAGCTTTCGCTGCAAATTCAACTTCTAATATCTCTTATCAACTTGTCATTTAATTTTCTTAAGATAACATGCAAAGTAAGTTGCTAACAGTTTCACTTTCTCTACTGGAAAGTGTAAAATTTCAAAGCCAACATATACAGAAACACTTTTAAACATTTCATAATTGCTTTGTTTTTCTGACTACATTTTGTACCTACAACGAAATGTACAATAAAATCATGCTTATAAACGTCTATATCGATTAACATGAAATAAAAAGAGTTTTACAGAGTAATTTATAAAGACTACATAAAAATGAATCAAGGCAGAAATGTCCATCAAACATGATTTTACTGGGACACATAAAACGCTCAGACTTAACAAGCAAGACTTTATATACTCCATTGTTAAGTATTTTAAATATGTTTCAGAAATTATCAATGAGTGTAAAACCTTGCTTTTGCAACTACTTCTTGCATATTACGGTAAATATTCCCGAGGTGTCACCTGTATTACTCTTTTAGGATAATATAAATGCACAATATGTTCAGTATTTTTGAAAACAAGCCATAGTTTTATGCTAGCATGCTTTTTGCACATCATTGGAAACAAATACTGATTTATTAATATTAAATTCCACTATTTAAAAAATAGTAAACAATTCGAACAAACAACAGCAACTCTGGTTTTTCTATGTTGTAAGCATCTTATAGGTTTTTTAATGTTATCAATTTCAGCAGAATAGAGAGGGATTTACAATGCATATACAGTATTGGATCAGTAAAAATTGAACCATAATTCCAAAGTATTTGGATATACAGAAGTTTGAAATTTGAACAGTCCAAGCAGAACTTTCAATCACGGCCGCATGGGCGTTGCTGCCTGTCATGTTGATTGTAGTAAAATGGGCGCACAACAGGATAAAACATTTTGTGTGATGGTATTATCAAAACTAGAGTCCACAACTCAAGTTCAACGTGCCTTTCGCCGTCAATTCAATAAAGAACTACCTCAGTATAAGTAGATTTACCAGTGGCATCGGAAATTGTAGAAGTTGGTTGTATCTGCAAACGGAAAAGCACAGGACATTACGGACATTGAATGAAAATGTCAAGCGTGTTCCTACAGTTTGCGAAAGCAGCCCCAAAAACTCCACAGCACGAACAAGAAATGAACTTAACATTCCTCAACAAACTGTAAGGTAAGTTTCGAAACAGCGTTTGCACCTGAAGCATTTATTGTAACCATTGCATCCTGGTTTCCAGATTTCCAGACCATTTATCTATGGGGTTACGTAAATGACCATGGTTTTAATACCTCCCCCCCCCTCCATGTCTAACATTCTTGAAAGTCTGCGACATTGAATTGTTGAAGCGTAAATTCGATAGAGACTAAGTGTGGCAAGAAATGAGCTACAGTTTTGATTTGTCGTGTAACACATGATGCTCATATTTAATGCATAAACATGAAAATTGAACTTTTCTCTTTCCACGAACGTTGGAATTGTGTATCTTTTGCAGTTTGGAAGAAGTAATGTCTGAAATATGTTTGAATAGCCCAGTATTTTTAATCACCCGCTTTATTAACACTAAAGTGCAACCACAATAGCACTTAGAGGTTGTTTCTCTGATCTAACATTTCATTTAATTATCTTCAATAGTTTCTCAGAAATCAGGTTATTTAGATCAGAAAATGTTCATTCACAGAAGAACTGTCGAACCAAAAATATATAACATTACCTGGCAAAGAGACAAAGAAAATGGTTTGAACACACAGAAGATCTCAACTTAACAGCAGTACCTCCCCTAAAACTGGGCTACACTTTACCACTTTGCTCCAAAGTGTTTACTTGTTACTGCTTTTCTCTGAAGTAGTACAATTTACAGTAAAAATGGAGATTGTACACCATTTTAAAAATTCGTTTAAAATAAGGTATTGTACCTATAGTAATAAAATATACATCAAAATAAAGGTAAAATTCCAGTTTATAAGACTAGATAAAACAAATCTAAGGTCATTTTTGAAATGCCTCCGTTTCGTATTCTCTTAAAAAATTGTAAGAATGAATTTTATTGATCATACAATACAATACCCATTATGCATACGATAATTTCAACAGAATGTTAAAAACTTCTACATAGTGTGGCGGGAATTACCTAAAAGTCTTCGCCTAAGATTCTGTTAGAGAAGTCCGACAAGCTCCAGTTCGGTTGTTCAGTCGTCATTTTCCGAATAGTGTATGGATCTTCTTCTAAGATACCGGGCCTCAAAACGTGCCTTTGTAATGAAAACTTGATTTAGAATTGGGCCAATGCAGCATCCAGCGATCAACAGCAAGTCACTCAGGTTCAGGGGCGTTTTATGCCACAGCACCTAGCCGCTTAGTGTGGTTTTCTCAGTTGCCGTGGTGCACGCTAACGACCACCCCTAGCACACGTACTTCTGACGTCACTGGAAGCATCTTGGAGCCCCTTCGTTCTGGGAGCTATTCGGATTGGATTGGACTCGGCGGTGCTGTGGTTTCCGATATCCATGAGAAAGTGGATGTCAGAGGCATCGATGGTCTCTTGTGCTAACTTGTAGAGCTGCGAAATGGTGCTGCTGGCCCCATCGAGATATTTCGTTAGTCATCCCTTTTGGAGTTAGGCACACAGTGGCGTATCCACTTTTTCAGAAATCATATAATGGCACCTTGTCTGGTCTCTACAAGAAAATATTCGGCTCCAGATAGACCGCACTTTCTCTACCATATCAGAGAATAATATTAAAAGTGGACTCCATAGAATCACAAAAAGGCATACGTCACTGACCAGTAGCGAAGTAATTACAAACTCCGCAGTTACAAAAAAGAACACCGTTATTAATAATGACAGTCCATAATGTTTAGTCTGCACTCACAATTTAAACCGCTTGTGCAGTTGGATAAATTAATTACATCCCGCTCCAGCTCGGTTTCTCACACCCCTGTGCAACGTGGCAGTGCAACCAATGACAATTTACGATCACTCAAATACAATTTTGTTCTGCTGCAGACGTGTGCGTTTTGTTTCCGTCCATTAGAGTGAATGAATCCCATCATATTTTCCCATTGTTCTTTTGCTGCTGCTGCTGCTGCTGCTGCTGCTGCTGCTGCTGCTGGAAAAAGTTCAACAGGCATTCTGCATATGTACTTGTGTTATTCTCAGTAAATCAGATGGGAATCCGAACTTCACTACACATTGTCCTGTACGGAACAAAAGGTCTTATGTTACACTGATTCGGAAAACAAAACCGTGATTAAACCGTCAACCTCTGTCCTCAATTCTTCCAGAACACTATTCAGTTTATTTCTATAGACTATCATATTTACATAAGAGCTCGAGTTTGTATACCTAACCTGAATGTTAATCATTTAAATGTCTTATCGCTAGTGTTCAGTCCATCATACTTTATTCTCTGTAATACACCTAATTTAGTATATTCAGACCACTAGGGCGAAATAAAATGATAAACGAGATAAAATGAAAATAGTTCTGTGTTACCTCATCGTTTTACAAGCTATTCTCACAAAGCCTTCTTTATCAGTTTAATTTTAGTCGATATAAACGTTTGCCTAAAAGGTTTCATTACATATTTGTAGGTATTATGGGGATACATAATGGTCAAATCTTCAAAATGTGAGTTCGTTATATCCTTAAATTTCCTACTAAGTATGCAAGGTTTTTCTCTGAGGTTTCATCTCATATGATTAACAAGTTATGTAAAATTAAATAGACATAATTTCAAATGAAGAACTGAGAGGTTATTTGCAGAGGTTTGCAGCCATGTTTAAGAAAGTCAAAATTAGCCAGACAAAATCCATATAAAGGATATTTTGGGATGAAGGATTTTCTTAATCCTCTGCCTACTTTTGGAAGATGCTGAACTTAAATATGAAGTTTTGTATTTAAACTAACTCTTTTTGAATTATCTTACTCGCACGCACATAGAAACGTAAGAATTTTATTAATATCGATTTTTGAATGCAGTGTTTTGGCAATTTTCTTTGTTTACCGCGGGAAGTACTAGAGGAAATGTCATTTTTCTAAATCACCATATTTTAAGGCCACAGAATTTTAAATTATAGAAAACAATAGGATCAAATGATTCACTCAGAAAATATCTCATGTGAAAATATCTCAAACACAAAACATTTTCCATGTAAACAGTAGTTTGGGAAAGAAGGATAAACTTTTTTTTATTTCTTAATATTCGTATCGCATCCTTGCAAGATGCTGAATGTCAAATTAAGCGAAATATTTGAGAGTTTTGAGTGCATGTCAAGAGATGTGTGTTTGTTATTGTTCCTTACTGTTGGTTTTTTCTGCAGTACTTCGACTCTTCCTTGTGCAGCAATACTAGATCACCAATTCATTACAGATACTCGAAGGAGATACCAGACGAAATTTTGGGTTCACAACACAATACTGGCGCTGGGAGACAAACTAGAACAACTGAATCGCTAGACAAACTTCATACATCAAGACTGCCCACAAGTTGAAGATCTTCGGATACTACTGGAGCGGTAAAGTCACGTATCGCTCCCGTGGCGTTTGAGAGATTCCCGCATATTTCAATTCACAGTTGGATGTTGTGATATCGCTGTAATGTTTATTATGCGTGCATTAACGCTTTGAGACGCGATGGTTTCAAAATAGGATTCATATAGTCATTATGGTGCATTTATCCATTTATATAAATATTAAACCGATGGTAAAATGTAACGGAACATTGGAATGTAACGCTACATTGTAACGGAAACCCAACCGGCGTTTTCAAAATATTAGTTTCTATAGAACGTGGCAAATCATTGTAATTCTCAAACAACGGACACATTAGACCATTTCTGTTTCCTTATGTACAGTGAATTCGTGCTATACACACACAGAAGTGACTGCGTGTCTTTTAGCACTACTAAACCTTTTTCTAAAAGTGATGAACATTAGAGAGGACTCTTAAGAGACTAGTACCACTTTAATTCTACCAACACCAAATACAAAATAGATATATAAAAAAATTAACATATTTAATATATGGAATTGTTACCTACAGAAGGTTTATATATTATTTGAGACTTTGAGGTTTCAACAGAACTTAAAAACATTTTTAAACAGCACAAATGACGGAGCTAGTTATTAATATTTTAGAAATTAATATTAAAGAAACTAGTGTTTATTTTAGTGGCAAGCAACAAAACCTTTGAGAGAAGATGTTATATTTTAGGGAAGAGTTCTGAAAATAATTATACAAATTCGTAAACAAAAGCAACATATATTTTCGACACAATAATTATCTCAACGTATCCCATACAAAACCTAGCTGGTTTTTTCTTACTCCTGCTATTAAAGTATGTACTTGGTACCGAGATTAAGTGTTATTTTATTTCGTTGTGAAATTACATAGAAATCACGAATGGTACGAGGGCTTCCGACGTGACGTCACAGAACCCGGATGCTACGGTACACTTACTGGAGCTCAACTACGAGCCATTTACGGTTACAGTTATATGTACATACCGAGCGGGATGGCTCATACGGTTGTGTCTGCTGCTACCATTCGGGAGGTAGTGGGTTCCATTCTCGAACGAATGAATTATATTATTCGGGCCACCCTTCCGTCCGGAGGCATAGGCTCAATTTATATAGGACGAGTCCTTCCCCTTCCGATGCCCATAATCCCAGTTGTCCTGGAACCTAGTGATTTTTTTGTTTTTGTTTTGTTTTTGTTATTTATGTCCTCCAACGTTAAGTCATATCGGACGGTGAATGAATTGGGTGAAATGATGCTTAAATGAGTCCAGGGTCCGTGGAGCTTAGAGTTGCCCGACATTCATCTTGAAGGATAAGGGAAAACCCCGGAAAAAACCTTATCCAGGTAACTCACCCTGACCGAGATTCCAACTCGGGACCTCTTGAACGTGAGGCAGATATACTACCAGGAACCTAATGAGGATAACAGAGTGAAGTATTAATCTTGACTTCAGGGTTTATTCTGCAAAATCCCGATACTGACCATCACAAGCAACGCTCCATTTTCTGCGGTTATGTGAACTCGCAGCATATCTATTGCATCGTTGAAAAGCCAAAAGCAATTTTTATGAATCAGTGGCTGCCATTTAAATTGTATGCCCAATATCTGTTCAGATAATAGTGGACATTGCAACGTATCGACAGGTTTCCAAGGTATTTGAGAAACTGGGCGATGTTAAGCTGGACACTGGACATTTTAAACCAGATGAGCTACAGTCATTTATCGAAGCAATGAATGGCGTTAATTAAACGTTTCTTTGATGATTGAAGTATCTCCAAGATCGTGTGGCCAAAAAGGATTTCCAATGTGACAACATAGGTTTACTTGAAACACCAAGTGCCTCCAAATATTAGACAATCTTACACAAGAGATTGCACTAACAACACAGTCTTCTAAAGACAGACCAGTAACAACTCAGTAGCCTCACGCAGGACAATTCATATAGAGATTAATAACCTCCCAAATGTATTTGAGGTATAGCAAGTGTTGGCTGGTATCATTACTTTTGAAATAAATAAGCAAATGTACGAATGTCGGCTTATAAGTCCCGGGGCCCCACAAGAAAAAAAATTAATATAATTTTTTTTCTTTATTTCTCAATATTATGTCCAGAAAGGCTAACGCATTTGTCATATCTGTGTTATAATTTAATTAAACCATCTCTGTAGTGCGATTTATTACGATTCTCAAAATAGATATTTAATGCATCAATGACCTCCTCGTTGCTGTCAAACTTTCGTCCTTCAAGAAATTTGAGGTTCGGGAGCAGGTGGTTATCACTGGATGCTAGATCTAGCGAATAGGATGGATGTTCAAACAATTCGAACTTTAATTCACACATTTTTCCCATTTTAATGACTGAACGATGGGCTGGGGCATTGTCTTGAAAAACAAGATCCATTTCTTTGCCAAATGAGGTCTTTTTCTTTTCGCCTCGTCACTCAATCGTTGCAGCAAGCTTGCCTAGTAGTCACTAGTGATACTTTTACCCTTTTCCAAGTAATAAATATAAATAATTCCCTGTGCATCCCAGAGAACACTCGCCATAAACTTGTTAGCTGACAAAATTGACTTTGTTTTGGAGTTGGCTCACCTGGCGCAATCTACTGTTTTGGCTGTCATTTACTTTCTCGAGTTTAGTGATGTATCCAAGTTTCACCTATGTAGTAAGCGGTCTCAAAAATTCATTGCAAGTTTTTATGGTAGAAGCAGTTTTTCTTTACAACTTTTGATCAGGCGTCAACAAACGCAGCACCCATCTTGCACATGCTTGTGAAAGGCCAAAACATTACTTAAAATATTACCTGCACATTCTTTTGATATGTGTACAGCCTGCGCTATCTCAACTTTAACCTGCGGTCTTCCAAAACTAAACGATCAATTTTTTTCAATGATCTCTAGAGTTAAGACTTCCACAGGACGTGCAGAGCGAAGCTTATCTCTAGTGCTGCACCACCTTTTAATTCTTTCAAAGCTCTGTCCATTTTCTTCTCAACTTCTTTAAGAGTTAAGCCTTTCAAATGGAAGTATTTAATCACTGCTCATTTTCCCAAATCCTCCATTTCCATGAAACCTCTAAACTTGTCTTGTTTAAACTGCTGTCATTCAAAAACTAAACAAACTATTGACCTGTAACTATGGATACAAGCTAGTCTAGAGTTAAACTACATGATGCTATTCGCCCAACTGACCCAATGGCGCCATCTCTAAGGGAGGGCTGGGAATTATTAGCCGACCCTCGTATAGGTTATATGTAAACCACTTTATCTGAGACATTAGTATGCCTGTGAACACAGTATTTGTTTGAAGTTCTCAAAACGTCATCAAATATGGTTATTCATAAAACAGTTTCAAACTAGTATAATGAAACTGGTCATCTGTAAATTAAACAGAATTCAGTATCTCGTTTAATTCATCAAAACTCTAGGAAGGTGTAAAAGAGAAAGGGAAGGAGCTAGTATAACATCAATTGTTTCCTTTGTTAATGAACACAGTAGGATGATGTTGAGAACTGAGGTGCTTGTTTAAAAACTCAACCGGAAACTCCGTTGTCTGCATATAACAAGAATTGTGCAAAACGCGGAATAATAATTTCCAGTTTAATTACCACGGAAACAGTTATTGCATTCACATGGTTTCCATGGCAACCAGATTTACATGCAACATCCAAACTTGGAAACAGCAACCGGCTCGACATGCTGCCAAAGCCCAACACTGCTATTTGTTCATAATTTAAATAAAGTAACAACGGAAAAAAAGGTCGAACGGGAGATAGCGCATTCATTTGTTAGCTTGGCACATTAAAGGACGCTAACACAACAAAACAAAAACCGCTCGCGGTGATATAGTGTAACCGACTTAACTCCGGAAAAATAAAGGGTGAGAAGGGGGAGGATTCAACGCCCCTGTGCAGAGATTTACGGACCTTAAACTCAAAAATCGATTTTTAATTTACACAACCGGCATATCTAACGGTGTGATGCAATAAAACCCTTAGGGTGGGGGTGAGTTACATTGGTATACATGGCCACAACGCCTGTAATCCTGGAAAAGGGAGTTTCTGTTGCTTTTTCTCTCCTGGCTAACGGCTACGAGATTAATTCAAGCGAGGGGTAGGTAAAGAAAAACAGCGGAAGTGCTGCAAAAGGAATGTACCTATAAACATCTGGTGTTGCCCTCGCATGACTTTCTTTACTCATTCTTTTACAAATTATTGCTATAAAACCTAACATCTATTTCTTGTTAATCCAGTGAAACTTACAAATAACATTTATCCACACACTTTGTTGTAGATAACGCAGAAAAGCGATGGTCAACATTCTTAGCACGTGTCGCTATACTGTCACATTGGCGAACGCTGTTTTGGAGGGAAATATTCGAGTAGGGCAACTTACCCACCGTCGCGAAGGACCGGATTAGGGGAACGGCCTCGTCTACTTGCTTATTGTCTGGCAGGACGGGATTGGCACGCCTCCAAGGACTACCGTTGGCTGACGTCACGAAAACGTCACTAGGCCGGGGCGGAACTGTGCTGTTACTGCGCAAATAGCGTTCGATATTGTTCCAGAATGCAAGTCGACAATAGTCATCTACTGGAACGATCTATCGCTCCCAGCAGGATTATATATATAGTGCTTCGAGTCGAGTGCGGCTCCGTGGAGAGGAATCCGCAGGCCGTGGAACAGTACAGGAAGCAGTACATAGATCAGTAAGACGGTTGTGGAACAGGCAGCGAAGCATTTTTGTGGGAATATCGGAATGGTGCTCAAATCGGCGTGTAGCTTCGTGTTAGAGGTGAACCTGTGTGCTTCTCAGATTGATTACTAGCAGCCAAAGGGTGCGTACTACGGAGGCAAAGAAACGTTGTAGAGATGTGTTGAAGTGTTGTATTTGTGTCAAAGAGAGACTGCTAGCCATTTAGTGGAAATTGAAGAAGTTGACACAAACTTTTTCGTCTTTGTCACAATATGCTAGCCTTGAAATTCTACTATTTGCTCCCAATTGCGAGAAACATTTGAATAGGACAAACCTGAAAAGAATGATAGTTGAAAACATTAAAACATGTCTCACAAATGGCTAACGTCACAAAAAAGGGCATTTGAAACACTGTCTAATACTTCTTCTGTGGAGTTCACCATTTGCGAGATATTCCTTGTTATCGTTTTAAATTTTCAAAGTATACTTTTGGGGCAAGTGGTTCTTTTCTTTCTGTGCTGGTTATGCAAATGGAATGTAATTTCAAAGCCTTGATTTAACGACTATGTCTTAAGAGATTTAAATATGACTTAAGCCTACTGTATTCCAAT
The DNA here is from genome assembly GCA_030765055.1 of Mantis religiosa. Lineage (NCBI taxonomy): Eukaryota > Metazoa > Arthropoda > Insecta > Mantodea > Mantidae > Mantis > Mantis religiosa. The sequence continues at coordinate 231,157,571 of CM060947.1, read as the reverse complement.
TATATCTACTACATGGCAAAGCGAGAAGGCGTATCGGAAAAAATTCGCAACACATAGATATTTACCTGAGCTTATCGCACATACACGGTGACTCCAGTGTATGTATAGTCTGTTCAGATGTAATCGTCTTCTGGACAGCAACGTGTCATACATCGACAGACGCGAGAAATCATATCATACAGACATACGCAGCTTCCAATTGCTCTATTTGTGCTTCGTAACTTACTGTACGTCAACTTATTAATAGTTCATTCTTCTAATCGACCAGAAAACACTTAATAAGGAACGATCGCAGGACTGGTCACCTGAAGGTCAATACGCCTCAACGCTCTGTCGAGTAATACAAAGCAATAAGTACATAAAACCATCTCTAGAAATGTCTACAATGTTTACATCGATTAATAGGAGATGCTATAAGCTTCTTGTAAGAACAGTTCGTTTAAGAATAGAGAAAGTGATGCGAATGTTATATTTCTTTTTAATTCCGAGGGCATCAAAATAAACATTTCCTCTGAAATCTCGATCGAGTATTTTCGATGGTACGTGGAAAAGAAAGCAAATAACGAATTCCTAATGTAAGAAAAGTATAAATATTTGAAAGTGCAAACAATACAATATCGGAGATGGTTAACTTTCGCCCTTACCCGCCAAAGAAACATGCGGATACACCGTTTTAATCAGGACCACAAAACAACATTGGTGTAGAACTTTTGCCTAGATTGCAGTAGGTAAAACAAAAACGTGGTTGAGTCGCCCTATATAAAACGTGCATGTGTTTAAATACGTCTAACCCGGCTGAACTTTTCATTTTGTGCTGCTTCTGGATTGTCGCCCTTCCCAAAGTGAACTAATAATGTAGTTGCGAAGTTTGGGCATTAAACATGCTTTACCAAAGTTTACGCAGGCCGTGCTAATACGGTTCATTAAGAAGTTTTCAGTAGAGCAACTGCTAATTTTTAGCCGAGGTCTCACCCTACAGCTGCGTGTCTTTCTTACTAATTGGGTTCCTCGTGGGATTCATGTCCCTAAATACTTTGAAGTATCTGTTTATCTATACGAGTACAATACTAAATCATTACCTCATTACCTCAAGCTATTTAAGATATCAAAGTGACAGTAGAAGTTGAACTACCTTGTCCACCAAGTTACTTCATTAGGAAGGAAAATATTTTTTTTCCTTGTAATTTACGTCCTCCAACGTTAAGTCATATCCAACGATGAATGAAATTGGTGAAATGATGCTCAAATGAGTCCGGCGTCCATGGAGCTTAGAGATACCTGACATTCGTCTTTAAGGATAAGGGAAAACCCCGGAAAAACCTTATCCAGGTAACTCACCCTGACCGAGGACATGATCAGTTCCTTAATTACATAAACATTTGCTTATTTATATTTTGTTCCAGGTTCTCCCGTCAATATCTAGGGGCTTCTTACCTTAGAAACCGAGGGGATCGCTCAGGCGGTTTTCGTCTGTAGCCCGCATTGGGGAGGTCCGGGTTCAATTCCCCTGGCAGGCCTAATTAACCCATGGGTTTTTGGGGAGCTTTCCCGGGTCGCTAGGCGAATGCTGGGTAGGTTTATTACTTCCCCCGAATTTCCTGTCCCTCCATTTCATCTCCATTACCATTTCACATCAACTCTCAGGGTAGAGGTGTCGGCGGGTGTCTCGGCGGTGCATGGCAGGATATACCCTGTGCAAGGACATGATGCAAGATGATATGCCGATTGTACAAGCCTCCCTGGAGTCTTCCTTGTTCTGGGGGGGGGGGGGCCCTCAGATATCCGAACCGGCCTCGTAACTGTTTCAGGGCCACGGTAGGTAGAATGACGATTGTCCTGGACCGCCGGGGAGTTTCTATCTAATAAAGCGTAGGGACCCCGCTTTGTACTGTAGTGACTCTTTGGGGTCGGCCGCCGTCTCTCTTCTCTCAACTCATCCACCTTCCCGGGGGTGCCCCACTTAGGGCATAGATACGAAGGTCAGTCTGGTCCAGGTGCCGAATCCTCCCAGAACAATCCAATTCCTTTCCTAGCTGCTTGAACATTAGGTTTTATAACATCTGATACAATGGGAATACATAAGGTAAAACATAGTCAAATCTTTTCTTTATATGATCATGAGGGGAGAGGGAAAATATGCGAGTTATTAATTAAAATTTATGGTAAATGCTAATAAATTAAACCAATTTAGAAACTGTAATGACGAGACATCGGATCCCGTACACCTGAGCAATCAATGTACGCACACAGGTACTATACAAGGCCAAGCGTGACATCAACAAACGTCGGTGTCAACAAGTATACCGAAGCACTGTGTGTGTACACTGCGATACAGATACAAAATGTAAGCTATGTTACAATATGCCATCCTCCTCAATGCTTTCGTTGCGGGAATTACAGTGAACAACCATGTACATTCGTAAACTGTCGGATGTGAATTTTTTGCAGCTCTCCCTGAAACAATATAAAAATATTGGAAAAAAAGTTCGTTCAACGTCACATGACGTTAATGGTGCATATGAGTAGTACAAATCATGTTCATGTGTTTGTCCGAGATTTAGTTTATTTCTTATATTACGCAGCACTGAACATCCAGTGTTTAGTAGAATACTGGACAATTTATTTTTTGCTCGTTTGGTTGGTGGTGCATTCTGTATATTAGTAAGTTTTGCAGAGACCTCCTTGACTGCTTTTAGACAGCTCGAAACTACATTCTTCAAGCTGTTTAATGGTTGTTATTAACACCCAAAACTTTTGATTTATAAAATGGAGATCATCCAATAATTGTGAAAGTAATACTATTAACACAATATGCCAAACACCTTGCACTCCCTGGAAGGCAGATCTACCTGCTTGGCGAACAATAGTTGTAACGCAATTAAAGCTACGCGTTGCGAAGTGGACTATCTCTGCGTGTTGTCCCCGGGATTGACGCCAGCAGTTATATACTGCGAGACTCGTAAACTTCATATCCCTTTAAAGGTGTATGGGATACGATGCCTGGTAATGACAAAAATTGCCAAATACTACGTTAACATTTTTCTTTTTCGAAGTAGGTTTTTACCTATGTTGTACCACTTACACAAAATTCATTCAAGATGAAGAGCACGTCACAAGCTATTCGCAGAAAATTCAAAATATACATTTAATTTGCCACACAACTCAAAAAACTGGCTATGGTCTTGTAGCTAGCAACCAACGCCTGGGAGCCCGGGTTCGATTCCCGTCTGGAGGGTAAAAATTTTTCCTTTAGCCAATATTTCCCACACTGCCTACAGTGTGAAGTAAGAGAGAAAATGTGAATATGTGTGAATATAGCCGATCCAATAGTACGAGTTGTTCCAAAGGAAAAGCCGCAGATAAACTAGGTTTCAACAAGTTAAACATACCTTAGCATTTAAATCAAGTGTTCAGGCTATTTTGGGTGTAATGCAATAGTATAACTACGTGTTACAAAAAGTAAATACATTGGAATGTTGAAAACGTCAGAACACGTGAACTCTATCTTTACCTTGGCTGTTGGAGTAGTCACTGTAAAGTACACTCAACTTCAAATGGGCCGCAGCACCAAACTGTTATGTCCACGACAGACAACACTCCATCGTATGTCCAAGGTCGCCCGGACCGTTACTGAAGAGGAAGCCCACGTTACCCCTTCCTTATACAGAAATCTGCGACCTGGGTGTGCCCGGCTGTGACAACGATCCTACACAACTGCTATGTGTCAGTCGATTCGGAGTTTTCGTCTGTGGTTCGCATTAGCTGACTGAAGTTTCCCGATTCCGTGTACACGCCACGTAAACTAGAAAATAAAATAAGACGGCACAGAAAGACAACTGTGTGTGATCTGTCCAGCCTCACAATCATTACAGAAAAACAGGCTATTCCGCGATCCCCAACTCCATACTACAAAAAACTACAAATGTGATGATACAGAAAACCACTAACAAAATAGAAATATTTGAATGCTTTGATAGAATTTTAAACATTTTAATTAAATAAAAACATATACACAGTAATAAAGCCGTATAGTCCCGAGTTCGAATCTCGGTCAGGGTGAGTTACCTGGATAATGTTTTTCCGAGGTTTTTCCTTATCCTGAAAGACGAATGTTAGGTAACTATTAAGCTGTGGACCCTGTAGGCCAGTCGACAGCTAGATCATTTGAGCCCGAGTCAAATTTAAAAGCTCAACTTAGTGGCAAGAAGTTAAAGCATAAAATCAATACTAAAAACGTAAAGGAGGTAAAATTATAAAAATTACACAAGAAATTTTGAAAATATAAAACGCTTCTAGAAGGAAAATAAACTAGACTTCTATATTAAAACCAAAAGATATTAACTGATGGTCTTTATTTTCTTTTTCTACTTGGCTAATTTCGAACCGACTGCTCTAAAATTTCCATCCTGTTGCGACTCCTCTGATGTTCTCGTATAGAATGCCAGTGCCAAAATTATTATAAAGAAATGAGCGAAATTGCCTCGCGGTAAAGTATTCGAAATGTCTCGGGTTCAAACCAACTTATTATTGCCAACTTATGCATATATTCCTTGATATGTAAATACATGTGGTATTTTAATGAAAATCGTTAAATACGAATTATCCAACACTTTTTTGACATTGAGGGTCGTTTGGGAAGGGTGACATTTTCAGAACTATTCGTACCGCATCTTTAAAACATACTGAACTTAAATATCTTTGATGTTCTTTCAGAATTTCCTTTTTTAAGTTAAGCTGTTCTCTCTTTCTTTCTCTCAAATACACACACGTACGCTCACACGCATTTATCAAGAGACACCCTTTCTTCAGGTCTGAAAACATGCATTTCTAATGCAATCTTCACGTCGAATTCTTGGGTGGAGTACAACACGCACTTCTTACGTACTGTGGATAAGTGGCAGAGAAATGAGAAAGAATACATCATACTATCTCTCAAAATGTATATTTTAAATTCTTACCTTAAAGCGTGGGGCTTACACATTTATAACTGTATTTCGAACTGTTACTCTGAAGCACCCACACGCTAATTTTCATTAATCAGAAATTCAAAACTCCTCAGTCGAACGTAAAACATTTGACACCCTAAGTCTTCCATGTGTACAGAACTCAACCTAAAGCGGTCAACTCTGGAAATTCTATTTAGCGGAGAACATATCGATTTATTGAACAGAAATGTCAACGAACGTGAGTCTCAACGTCTTAGGAAACTTAATGCAGTGACCTTTAACAAATATGATGATAGAAATTCTATGAAGGAGCTCTATGTTTGCTATCCAATCAGCAAAAGAAAAAATAGAACAGTGAAACTCAACCCCGCGTAATAGACAACCAAGTCATCCCAAGGTGGAATTGGTAAACTTTGGCGACTTTGGCATTATCGTCTGTGATTAACATTCGGGATGCCGCGTTTTAATAGTCAGTTAATACTATGATCTGAAGTTCTACCTACACAGTAACATAAATAGGAATAGAAAGTAATGGTAGAGAGATAAAGGTGACTATCCATCTGCATACTTGTCAAGTAGAAGTTATAGAAGGCAACTAAGCAACTAAGGTCATCTGTGTAAAATTTCTCAAGCAGGTAGTAAGGGAAGTCACTACGCAACCAATAGAATTGTCTAGTAGATGTTATACAAGTAATAATCAGAATTTAAATAGAATCAGAATGTAAATTGTAACTAAGATGGCAACTAAGGCCATCTATCTGAAAATTCCTGAAGCAGACGCTATATAGGTGAACACGAAATACACCATCTACGAGTATCTGCAAATGAACCTCTGCCAAGTAACCGTACTTAGGCCTTCTATATACTAGTTCCTCAAGCAGATGGTGTAGACGGCTCTACGCAACTAAAGCCAACTCTCTGCAAAGGAATCAAAAGAAATCAAACTTTAAATCGACGATAAAATCAATACGGTGGAAGAATGCCTCGATCATCAGATCAAGTGGAGCAGATAGACGAGCATGCAGAAGAAAAGATGATGGCGGCCGCACTGGGTGAGTCGGCGGCCAGCAGTTGTCGGAGAAAGCTGGATCGCAATGCCCTTATGGTGCAGTCTGCAACTGCTTGAGAAAAGAAGACCTTGAGGAAGGAGCAACTGGCGGATCCAGCCTTAGAGACAGACCTGAGGTTTTGCAAGGGCGCATGACCAGGTGCTTCTGATGAGTAGGAAGCAAGTCCTTAAGGAAACATATGCCAAAACAATCGGAAGGCGTCACCTGGCTGCAATTAAGAGGCAGCTGTGTCGGCGATTCCATTGGTTGTAATGTGAGGAAGTGACAGCAACGCGACAGTTTCTGGTCTATTCTCATGCATTCAGTGACAATCACGCTGGAAGCATATGATAATTCATCGTGGTCGCGGAGTTGTTCGTGATGTGCAATGTGTGCTGTTACTGCAGGGAAGTAAAGATATCTCCCCCCTCCCAAGAGAATGAACCGTACGGAACAAGAGGCTGCGTAGGGTGTATTTCATTACACAGCTATGTGGCGGAAGAAAGTGCAGTGAATACAGAAACAAACATAAGCGACAATTTTAAAAGTCACAATATGATCTGACGTCAGTTGTGCATATCAGACATGTTTTAGTCACTTAAAAGGCTGTTACAATATCAGTTGTAGGGTTTCCAATTTATTCAGATTACACTGGGCAACAATGAATTAGAAATAGTGAATTTACTTGTATGTCCATCTGCTGAATTAAAAAATCACCATAATAATGATAGATTAGCTCTTGCTTTGAAGATAAAGTGAAATTTTTTTTTAGAGTGAAGATTTTAAAATTGGGCGAATTTTCTTTTTGGAAAAAAAAACACCGTAGATGACAACTACAAGCATTTGGTGACAGTTCTGAAAAAATACCGTAACCTTGGATGCATCATGTCCCTTAAGATCCATTTTCTCCACTCCCACCTAGACCTTTTCCCTCCTAGTTGTGGAGCTGTTAGTGATGAACATGGGGAGAGATTCCATCAGGACATTTCTGTTATGGAACAAAGATATCAGGCCGTTGGAATGAAGTAATGCTTGCGGATTACTGTTGATCTTTGTATAGGGATTCTGCGGAACTCCATCACGAGAGGCAAGCTAAACGACGACGAAGTCAATAGGCCACCACAGGATTCTCTTTAGACAGGACTATCTGCGAAGTATTTTTCCAGCAATTTAGAACTCTTAGCATGTAATTACCACTTAAAAAAATCAAATGCACTCTCGTTGTTAGCATGTATGTAATTAAAATGTATCATTTTCTCTCAATCCGTTAATATGTAATACTTCCACCTTGTGTATATTATAGAAACTAGAGCTAATACAAATTTTCATTGCCATATTTGTATTTCTCAACCCAAAATTAGTAGGAATTGCCTCGTGAAGTGCTCAAAACATACAAAAATTATTTTGTTGCCCAGTGTTATTTGTATGCAGTCACAAGAAAGTTGATACATTTCTTATTTTCATCATCATCCTCTCCAAGTTTAAGTGTGGGTAAGCTTTGTTAGTTACTGCTACTTTTTTGCACGTAGCTGTACTTTTAACTTTAACATTTCCACTGCCCCATTGATCCTATTCTGACGACGTACTTTTCCACTGAATCAATCGATCGCTTTCAAAGGATTGTTTGCTGCACACATTGTTTGACAACGTCGCTTTGTGTTCTTATCAGCAGCCGTACCACTGTCAACATCCCCCGCTGTTTCGAGATAATTGTATTTTAATGTCCGTATTCCTCCCTACATGACAACCTTTGTTTTGGTTCTCCCCAAGAGCGTGTTTAGTTATATCTTACATAAGCAACGGTGGATGATGAAATAAATCCTGATGGAATAACCAATTATTTTTATACATGCTATGCTCTGCTATTGTTCCGATTGTTCCCTGGAAAGTACACGGCATAATAAAAATATGACACATGACTCCTTCTATTCACTCTTCCATAAACTATTCTTACAAAATGCTTATTCTTCTGTTACTTCTTGTAACTTGAAGTCTCATTAAAGATCCATATATGTATTTCATTTTCGATAGATATACGAGAAGACTAAACGGATGTCTTTTTCTTTTCTTTTGTTCTTATTTTTATGCGTCGTTATCTCACAGCCTTGAAATTCTAAACGCTTAGCATGTCCACGAGAAAAAATGAATAACGATAAACCATTACCATTAAGTATAAACATTAAAATTCTAACCTATAACACAACATCTGGATACAGTTCACGCCGCAAAACAGTTTATTTGAACTAAATTGAATACTTCAAATTTTCTGAGTAAAGAGATTTTGAATATTTATTTTAGTTTCCATTTAAAAAAGACTAAAAATTAAGAGAATTTCATTGAATTTTTTCGTAATACTTAAGACTCTAAAAAAATAAAGACCCTTTTTCAGTTTGGAGGAGGGCGTTTCTTTAAATATTTGTATTGAAAACACTGATATTATACCACCTTTTCGTTTTTATGTATGCGTTTACCATATACAAAGTCCACTTTCTTCTTTTTCCTTTCCTAATGTTTAGCTCCTCAACAATTGCATCTGCGGTGAAGTTTTAGCAATGGGCAATTGAACCGACACGTATACGTACACAAAGATAAAAATAAAGAAATCCTAAACTTAGGAAAATATATTTTAATGCCATTATTTGACGGAGGGAATGATTAGCACCTTTTGGTGTTGCCTACAGGTTCTCTGGTAGACACTAAATTATATGGTTTCAGTTGCATAGTCATCTTATAGGTAGACATCATGTACCAGAGTAATTTGAAGACAAATGACCTCGGTTACGTAGTTGGTTTCTTATACCCATCTAGTTTGCAGATGTTAAATCCGGGGAATGTGAATTCATACAAAGGGCTGCGCCGTGGTCTAGTGGTTAGACCGCTTGACTCTCACCAAGGCGGCCCAGGTTCGACCTCAGGCGACCACAAAGTGAGATTTGTGGTGGACAACACGACGCTGGGGCACCCTCGCCAGCATTCTATCATCTTTCCTATCATTTCTTCTCGCCCTCATTCTGTCATCCACTTCCCTCACTCTCATACCAGACATCGGGCTGATCACCCATCATGGATTCTCTCTATCTCTCGCTCACTCACTGATCTATAGATTGCTCAAGCTGTATATGGGTTAAGAGGAACAAGAATACCCTGACACCACGTGGTGGTAGAAGAGGGCAGTTGAACAAGAATTCCTAAAAAGTAATATGTAAATTCCTACAAAATTAGAAGTTAAGTAAATTCCTACAGAGCATAATTAAAATTACTTCAAAATTAAAATATATATTCGCTCCCACTTTGTAAAGACTTAGAACTGTGCAACCATGATGTTGCTTGCAGTGGTTAAAAATGTTATCTTAGTCCGTCGTCAAAATAAGAAAAAAAAAAAAAACTTACTTCTAATCGAGATATTATTTGCTGCACTGCGAAGCTTTACATATGTCTGTATGCACAGTCTTCAAGACTTCTAAAAATCTGGACATATGGGGATGGGGATGACGATAAAATTTGAATTTAAGTCCGCATGAAAAGCCTCACAGGCATTGGGAGTGTGATGAAAAAGAAGATCATATCTCTGAGGAGAAAGCACTATCTTCGCTGACACATGGGTTTACATTAGTCATAAAAATCGTCTAGTGCTTGGTTCTGTACATTAAGTCCTCATCAAAGCATTCACTTACACCACCTTGATCAAGAAATGCCAACCCACACATGTACGTCAACCACTTTACAATTTCACTCTCAACTGTAACATATTCTTTGACAAGCCCTAATTGTTGAATTTTCCTTCATCAAGTCTGGTCTAAAAGAAAAGTAAAACCTTGTATTTTGCTTTCTGGAAATATTGAGTCTATTTCTCTTTTTGTAGCAACTTCAAAATCGATGACAAAGTTAACAGGAACAACACCTAAATTTATCATGATATTAGGGTTCCGAATACGTTTCACATTTCTTATCTGACAAAACTGCGAATATTGATGGTATGTAAGCATTATTTATGAGACCATGGATGGTGTAAAACTGGTAAAAGTGTCGGGCACAGTACTGCAATGTGTCATACATATAAAAAGTTTGAGTTTTTTAAATTTGTTAAATTTGTTTTGCTTGAGAAAACTACTATCTCACTTTCTATATCATTTTCAACAACGAACCTTTCGTCTTTGTTGCTTTTTATGTCAATTGTATTCATTACTTCTTGTATGTAACTGCTGCTCGTCTCTACTTAGAGAAAACGGGGTTAAGCATAATACGAGAGCTGTTCAATAAAGAATGACCACATTTTTTTAGAGATCCTTCAAAATCGCCTCCGCAGCCTAAACCACTGCTTCTGATGATGGATAATGCCTCTCACGATGGCATTTCTTCAAGTTAGGGAATAGAAAAGTCACATGGGGTTAAATCCGGACTATAGGGAGGGTGAGGGATGTACTTCACGTTGATTTTTGCAAGATATTCAGCAACAACATTGGCAATATGCCTCCGCGTATTATCGTGGTGCACCATCCAACCTGCTTCACGGAATATTTTGAGGACATCCCTGCAGTACTGTCCAGTTACTGATGTGTGTGCAGGTACAACATGTTAAACCATTTAATGAATATGACAGAATGAGATGACCATAACTTTCCCAGCAGAAGCAACCACTTTTGCTTTTTGGGGGGTTAGTGATGAAAGAAATTTCTACACTGAGCTCTGCTGTTTGCTGTCAGGATCAAAATGATGTAGCCAAGTTTCATCAGCAGTGATTACGTTTGAAAGAAACTCCGGATCTTCCTCTAACATCAACTTTAACTGATGCAGACCTGCATGCGAATGTCCTTTTGTTTGGGAATCAACAGTCTTGGAAGATTTGTTGAGACGAAAGCAGAATTTCAAAGCAGCGGTAGGCGATACTACACATGTCTGAACTTGCCTGGTTCTCACAAGCTGGAACCAGGAGTATCAACAATGAAACTAGTACGGCGTGTTTGTTTCACATTAAGCTAACAGAATATAATAAGATTGAATTTTAGTGCGAAATTATAACCGTCAAAAAATTATGATCCCTCTTTATTGAACAGCCCTCGTACATATAAGTCTTAAAACCGCAAGATTTGATGACGTCAGTTCATTTTTATTTTAATGTATAGCAATTTCAAAAGATTTGAAATTTTTACCTGCTACGAATTTATAGGTATTCACAGTAATCCATTGATTCAATCAAGGCGGTCTTACGTCAAATGTGCGAATGTCGTTAGAGCAACTGATATTCCAGACAGTAATCTAAGCTGGGTAGTTCTCTTCCTGTACCAGCTTATTTGCATTTCCTCTCTCCTGCGGGAGAAACTAAGAGCCGTGTAATGAATATTCTCTCGTGTATTTGCTTTGCCAGTGAGGGAAACCAGGAAGAAAGAAATTAGAGTTTCCAGGATAAGGGATTTGAACTACGATCTAGTGAATATTAAGACGCCTTACCTGATATATTAATTTGCGCGTATTGTTAAGCCCTATGCTGCTTCTAGCATTGTTTAGAAAGTACATAAAAATCTGAGAGCATTACATTTTCCATGCAATGTAAAGTCCTGTCCTAAATTCATACCACGAGATGCTTCAATGCAATATATGCGCAAACACAATACCCTAACCTCGCATTTGAAAATCACGATTCTTCCACATCGCCTCAAAATTGCTATTAGATATAGCTCCGGGGAAGTGGGCGTCAGAATTTACAATTAAATGACTGTTTGTGTCTATCCATTGCACTTTCTTAGGATAGTTCGCTTTTCTACTCACTTCAGTTCAATCGAGTTAAATCTTAAATAGATTACACATTTCGACAGAAACAACCAAGCGTTGCATCATTCTGATATCTAGGAAATGCTCGTGCCACAGAGTTATCTGAGATAGCTTGAGTTTTAAAGAGTGTAACACGTTCTCTCTATCGCTGGACTATTTACCAGATATTCATAAAAAGTTCCAAGGTGACTCCATGGGTTATTCGCACAAAATTCAAGAAATGCATTTTGTCATGTAAATAGCTTTAATGCGAGCACAGTCTTAATGAAAATAGTACTAGTTTTGAGAAAATTGATTTGGAGCAATTTTATATGTAAAGGGTACATTTGGTAAGAGGGATTTTCTTGAAAGTCTTCCAATAATATCTTTGGAAGACGCTGGATTTAAATGGCTGGTATGATGTTTATCATTTTTTTTTTTTTTTTTTGTTATTTACGTCCTCCAACGTTAAGTCATATCGGACGATGAATGGAATGGGTGAAATGATGCTCAAATGAGCCCGGGATCCATGGAGCTTAGAGTTACCTGACATTTGTCTTTTAGAATAAGGGAAAACCCCGGAAAAATCTTATATAGGTAACTCACCCTGACCAAGATTCGAACTTGGGACCTCTTGGACGTGAGGCAGACATGCTACCACCACGCTACCGAGACGGGCATTATTTTTTTTTTTTATGTATCTGTTGACATACATACATGTATAGACATGCACATAGTTTTGTAAAGACGTTTTTATTCAGGGAACCTCAGCCGAACGGGACGGCTCACCCATTGTCTGTGACCCGCATTCGGGATGTCCGGGTTCGATTCCCGTGGCCAACCTGCCTGACCGATTGCTTATTTTTTTTCAGGTCACTAGGCGAATGGTGCGTAGGTTAATTACGTTCTCCAAATTCCCTGTCCCTCCAGAGGTCTCTTTGAGGGTTGAAGTGTCGACGGGAGTCTAGGTGTTGCATGGCAGGCTGATGCTCTTGGTAAAACTTCCTCCGCCGGTAGGACGATCTCCGGTCTCCGAACCCGGTCTGGTGGGGACTTTTCGGAGCACTGTAGGGTGGGACGCCAGCTGTACTGGACTGGCGGGGAGTTTCCAACTGGTAAAGTGTAGGGACCCTACCCTCTGCACTGTCGTATCTCCGTGGGAGGGGCGTCCTCTCTCCTTTCGCGTTACCCTTCCTCTCGGGAGTGCCTCACTTGAGAACATAGATATGATCGACCAAGTTTGGACCTCCGTGCCGAGTTCCCTCCGTAGCGTAGTCGAGTTCAGTCCAGGGAGCCTCAAAACATTATTCTGGATGAAACTTTACAGTTTTTTTTGTTAGAATACAATAGCTTCTCTAGTTATAATACGCAAAAGGCTAGCCCACTGACCACTCGGCACTAAAATTACAATGAAATGACAGTTAATTTTTCCGCATTGACCCTGGATGCTATTTATTTGTGTAGAAAATGGCGATCAACGCTCAGATGCGATAAGGCGCAGTCACATAAAAGTACAGATGAACTAAATTAGTCGCGACAGAAGCTTATTATGAAGTACTTAATCGCTGTGATAACTTGAGCCTATCTCTACAAACTTGACAGCTACTCTGTTCTATTCCAACAGACAGTATTATGGTTATTACGAGCGGTTTCCATTACTGTTTAGTCCATCATTACTAGCCGTGCACCTTGCAGCATGAAAATGCGATTAATCTCATGGCGATAAGATGAAAGGATGAGCTGATTCTCTCGAGCAATTTGGCAACATGGCGACCTGACAGCCAGAGGCAATCAATTAGTCTGGCGTTGATGACAGTCACGTTTGACTCTGTTCCAATACCGCCCCGAAGGGATACCCAGCATCCCTTCTGAAGCTACTGTTGACAAAGAACAGCACTTCATCTTATTATCGAGTTAGTAATTACTAGAGATACCCAACAAAGATTTCACTCCTCTTCACTTGACAGCTACTCCAATGAGGATGCCCGATTTTATTATAAGAACAATCTAATTTCAGGTTCTGAGAAACGCAGTAGTTGTTACATGTCCAGCTACTTCTCCACTTACGATACATGGATTTTAATTTAAATAATCGTACTGAAATAACCTGGTTAAGAGGTTAAATGCTATAGCCAAACGTAAAATAAGGGAAATAAAGTGACAAAGTTGGGATAAATATGTGAACAACTTACAGCATGATCTTCATGGACGACAAGAAAAACTATATAAAGTCCTAAAACAGTTAAATGAGAATGAAAAAGATAAATTGCAACATAACCCAATTAAGACTCAAGAATGGAACAAATATAATAAGAAATTATTGACTGATTCAGACGAAGATAAATTAGTAACAACGTGTGTTAATGAATATGTAGATTTAATAAGTATGGATGAACTGAAAGAAACTTAAAAAAATTTCAAAAACAAAAAAAGTCCAGGAACTGATTGTTTGAATATGGAACTATTTAAACATGCCTCGGTTAAATTCCAGACTAGACTTTTGAATTTCATCGATATATGTTGGAAAAATGGGCATTTACCAGAGGAATGGAATATTGCATTGATATGTCTGATTTTTAAAAAAGGAGACCGGACTGAATGTGACAATTATAGAGGAATCAATCTTTTGAACTCAGGTTACAAGATCTATGCAAAAATCATAACACAAAGAATTGCTCCAATCTCAGCAACTAAATTGCATGATTCACAAAATGGATTTAGAAAAGGGCGTTCCTGCAATGATTGTATTTTCACAATAACACAGATTATGGAGAAACGACGAGAATATAATCTACCAACTCTAATAGCTTTTATAGATTATGTAAAAGATTTTGATAAAGTAAAAAGAAATCTGCTATCGGAAATAATGATTAAAAATGGATTTCCTCAACATTTAATACGAACACTACAAAATATGTATATAAATACAAAATTTAAATTGGAGGAATCCATAGAAAAAATAACCTAGTAGAGATTAATTTAGGACTAAGACGCAGTTGTACGATGCCAAACTATGCTCAGAACACATTTTAAAATAAAGGGGAGAAATGTTGACACATTGCTGTTTGCTGATGACCAGATTTTAATTTCGGAGACGGAAGATATCTTACAAAGAGCCATACATGAATTAAATAATATTACAAGAGAATATAATCTTCAAATTTCATATGAAAAAAGAAAAATAATGGCTTTTATAGGAACGAACCATTTGAGAGCAAAAATTTGCATAAATGATAAACCCATCCAACAACAACGTTATTTTAATTATCTGGGCTATATTGTGTCATATACTAGTAATAGAGATATACAAAACAAAATAAACAAATTCCAAACAATATGTGGCACAATGAAAAGAACTTCTAAAAATTGTAATCGTCAAACTTTGTTAAAACTGTATACAATAATGGCTATCCCAACCCTGCTTTACGGGTGTGAAAACTGGGTCTTGACTATCTCACAACAGAAGAAAGTGGAGGCTACTGAGATGAAATTTCTGAGACATGTGGCAGGTTATAGACTCATAGACAAGAAAAGAAACGAGGATATTAGAAGAGAATTGGAAATTCAGAGTCTAAATGAAACAATCATTGCATACAGGCAAAATGGCAAGATCATGTGTAGAGAATGACCGAAGACCGTACACCACAAATAGTGTACAAGTATAAACCTGTAGGCAGAAGAAATGTTGGCAGGCCACGAATGAGATGGTCCGATCAATATCCTTGAAGTCGGAACGGCCCATAAGGCTTGTACCGTGATGATGATGATGATGATGATGATGATGATGATGATGATGATGATGATGATGATGATGATGATGATGATGATGATGATGATGATGATCATGAAATAACCTGGCTCCAAAATAACTGTTAATGTATTAAAAATGCGAAAGAATTCTAGACCACGGATAAACAAGCCGGGTAACACTCGAAAAGTCTGCTAAAACGCTTGCTTGTGCTTATGTCCTACATACAATAGTTTTATCCAAAGCTCCCTAAATGATACTAAACAAAACAAATACATGTAACTGTATAAATATAAAAGACGATCATTTGTGACATACTCTCTCAAGCGCCTGAATAATGTTCATACGAGGGCTGTTCAATAAAGAATGATCATAATATTTTTACGGTCATAATTTTTCGCACTAAAATTCAATCTTATTATATTCTGTTAGCTTAATGTGAAACAAGCACGCCGTAGTAGTTTCATTGTTGGTACTCCTGGTTCCTGACTGTGAGAACCAGGCAAGTTCAGACAGGTTCAGTATCGCCTACCGCTGCAATGGAGGTAACATGCAGTTAAAGTTGATGTTAGAGGAAGATCCGGAGTTTCTTTCAAACGTAATCACTGCTCAGTGTGGAAATCTCCTTCATCACCAACCCCCAAAAAAGCAAACATGGTTGGTTCTGCTGGGAAAGTTATAGTCATCTTATTCTTTGATATTCATGGAATGGTTTATTAGCATGTTGTACCTGCACACACATCAGTAACTGGACAATACTACAGAGATGTCCCCAAAACATTGCAAATCCATATCAAGCGCAAAAAACCTCATTTCCGTGAAGCAGGCTGGATGCTGCACCACGATAATGCGCGGCCGCATATTGCCAATGTTGTTACAACGTGAAGTACATCCCTCACCCTCCCTATAGTCCGGATTTAGCCCCATGTGACTTTTTTCTATTCCCTAACTTGAAGAAGCGTCTTCGTGGGAGGCATTATCCATCATCAAAACAGTGATGAAGGCTGCAGAGGCAATTTTGAAGGATCTCTCAAAAAATGGTTTCCAGCATGTCTTTGAAGACTGGCAGAAACGCTGGGACAAGTGCATTGCATTTAGGGTAGACTATTTTGAGAAGGACCTTCAAAATTATAAGGATGAGTAAAGGTACGTTGCAAAAAAAAAAAAAAAAAAAAAAATCATTCTTTATTGAACAACCCTCGTACATCATAAACCGTAATAACGCCTCCTAGGAGGTGTTGACGGCAACTGTACGAGATATGGATGTAGATGGTAGTGCTTATTATAGGCGCTCGTTTCTAGACAACCACCTTGTGACTGCAAATATTTGTGAAAGTCCCAAGGAAATTTCAATACGATCAAAAAGTATGGAATTGGACCGTGTGCCAACAAAACCTCGACAGCAGTATTAAGGAGTACACTGCATTTAAACGCTGGCGCTAGGTAGTACTTTGTTACTTAAAAAAAACTTTAATTTTGTTTTATTACGCCGCTAAACTATTATTTTTCGGCAAGTGAACAATGCAACAAGAACGTGTAACACGTGCAGTCGTTAACGCTGCTTTTACACAAATGATACATGAGATCAAGATGGAGCACTGGTGGAATGAGAGGCAGGGTAAACCGGAGATTCCGGAGACAACCCGCCCACCGTGTTGTCCATCACAAATCTCACTTTGCGGTCGCCTGGGAACGAACGAACTCTTGCCCACTCTGCGGTGGAGCTCTTTCGGTCCGTCATGTACTTTTAACCTGTGTTAACCTATCGGATGTCCGCCAGTCTCTCCAGCTGCCTGCCAGCTTGGCAGATATACGGGCGGACGACGAGCAAGCAGAGGCCAAAGTTTTTCAGCTGTTTTTAAAAGCTAGTGTCACAGTTTAGAATTCATGCTTTTAACCCTTTTATGTTTTTAGCTTCTTTTAGACCTTGACTAACTTTGTATTTTGTCATTTTATCTATGATTTTATTTATAAGGGTTGTTTTTTAAGGTTCTTTTCTCCCGTTTTAGCATGATTTGGATTTTACGGGCGCTGATGACTGTGCGCCCTTAAACACCATCATCATCGTCATCATCATCAAGGAACGAACTCGAGCCGCCTTTGT
The DNA here is from genome assembly GCA_030765055.1 of Mantis religiosa. Classification (NCBI taxonomy): domain Eukaryota; kingdom Metazoa; phylum Arthropoda; class Insecta; order Mantodea; family Mantidae; genus Mantis; species Mantis religiosa. The sequence goes on along the minus strand of CM060947.1, from coordinate 231,139,976 downwards.
CAGAGTCGAGCGGTCTAACCACTCAGCCACGGCGCAGCCGTGCGATAAGACCTATTGTAGAGAGCGTGTAGATACTATTTTCTTATGCTCGACCATGCCCAAACTTTAGTATTTATACGATTGGTAGCAGTACTTTAATGGGCCTCATTAAAGCACACCTGTTCATTAAAGTATTGGTATTCGACCACCAGAAGTGGCCACGTAACATTGTGAAACAGCAAGTATCGATTATTCTCGTTTCGATCAACAACGGTACTAGCGCCAGTTTAGAAAAAAGTCAAAATGTCTGACACTAGTAACAGAGACAGCAAAAGCACTCAATGTTACCAATAACTTGTTGCCACAAAAGTCAAGAAAGATGTACGAGAAATTCTATTCACAATTCATGGATTGGAGAATATCAAAAGGTATAAATTAGTTCTCAGAAAATGCATGCCCAGTGTATTTCGAAGAATTGTCTCAAAATATGAAATCATCGACTTTGTGGACGCACTATTCTATTTTGAAATCAACACTCAGCATTAGGCACCAAACTGATTTATCTAAATACACAAAACTGAACACCTTCCTAAAACACAAATCAGAAGGATATAAAGGGAAAAAAAGCCAAATATTTACGCCTGATGAGTTGAAAACATTTATAATTGAAGCACCTGATGTTAAATACCTTATGATAAAAGTAAGTTTTTAGTTTCTCTTTAATGTTACCAATGTTTTGTTTTGATGTTTTTAGGTTAAACTGTGTCACACGTTAACAACTGTTTATAGAATTTCTGTGCCTGAGTACTACTTACTATGTCTCACTTTAGATAAAGGAATAACGATTGTGACATCACTCAAACCAGAAATGAATGTTTTGAAATGAAACCTTTAATTTAGATACATGATCAAGGACAAACAGTCGTATGAAATTGACTATAATGGCAATGGTAATTAAAACGTATCGGCCCGTCTCGGTAGCGTGGTGGTATCGTGTCTACCTTACGTTCAAGAGACCCGAGTTCGAATCTCGATCAGGGTGAGTTACTTGGATAAGGTTTTTCCGGGGTTTTCCCTTATCCTGAAAGACGAATGTCGGGTCACTAAGCTCTATGGACCCTGGGCTCATTTGAGCATCATATCATCCATTCCATTCATCGTCCGATATGACTTAATGTTGGAGGCCGTAAATTACAAAAAAAAAAAAAAAAAAAAAAAAAAATCATAATTATTAACCTTGCTTCGCTCGCTCGGTTAATAATAATAATAATAATAATAATAATAATAATAATAATAATAATAATAATAATAATAATAATACTAATACTACTAATACTACTAATACTACTAATACTACTAATACTACTACTACTACTACTACTACTACTAATAATAATAATAATAATAATAATAATAATAATAATAATAATAATAATAATAATAATAATAATAATAATAATAATAATAATAATAATAATAATAATAATAATAATAATAATAATAATAATAATAATAATAATAATAATAATAATAATAATAATAATAATAATAATAATAATAATAATAATAATCATCATCGCGTTTAGTTACTACGATTATAGTCTCGTTAAATAATATATTATTATAAGTCAATGTGTGTGTGTGTGTGTGCGCGCGCGCGCGCGCGCGCGCATAACGAGGATAGTTCAAAACGAAAACGCCCACCAAACACAAGTATTGGACTGTTAAGTCATTGTTTACGGGAAGATTAGAAGCCCCCATCCCCTAAGTGTGATATATCTGCTAAATTCATAAACCACTGTCACAAACTATGGCTATCTACCTAACGCTTATCGGGCCAAACCATGCTACCTATATTCTTGGTACACGTTTCTACAGAAACAGATTGGGGAATTTTTGATAAGGACTGACCCTAACCTGCATGTACACATATCTTTTGTTTACGGGGTTCAGGCTAGTCGTTAGGAAAACGATATTCTCTTGCTACACGTTTTTAAAGGAACAGATTAGTGAATCTTTGATAAGGACCGACCCTCACAGTGTACAAGCAGGACGTACCTCTTGTTTATGGTGGCCATGCTAATCCCGCTCGTTGCCATGTGTCACATTTAAAACCTCGACCAACTGCGTGGCCTCCACTAACGACCGGCATTTGTCTTCATTCCCGCGTCTAATGCCTTGGTCTAACTAAACCCGCAATTTGCTCAACATGTGGACCGCAACTTCTGCTGCCTTTCACCGCTCACTTGTTCAGCACAGCGTGGTGCAGCTCCCCAAACCTACAATCATCTCGATGAAATTCTCTTAGTATCTTCCTCTCATTGTGTAGATACCTTATCTACTACTATCTATTTCCTTACACAGAAAGTATGGCCATAGACCATGCCGATGTGAAATTGTAAAACTGAAAACAACGCATATTTAACGTGTTTTATGTCATAGATCTCAGCAAACCATTTTTGTATTATGGGTACACCATTCTCGGATTTCAGTACAAGTAAACGTATAGTCTAATTCTGAGTTACTTTAACAAAAACCATAAAATTAAATCTCTATTTAAATTATTAATTTTCAGATAAAACATATGTGCATTATGAGTATTTATCATAAACGAAATGATTTTGAGGATTTTGTCGTTGTATGCCCTTATCATTAAGCTGAGAAAGACGTAAAAATAACTATTTTTGGATGAGAAGTAATGTATTTTAACACGTACTGGAGCATAGTGTCGAAGTGCAGACCAACCGTTAACATTTACTTCATTTTTCTTGTGTAATTTACGTTCTCCAACGTTAAGTCATATCGGGCGATAAATGAAATGGGCGAAGTGATGCTCAAATGAGTCCGGAGTCTCTGGAGTTTAGAGTTACCCAACAGTCGTCTATCAGGATAAGGGAAATCCCGGGAAAGCCTTTTCTATGTAACTCACCCTAACCGAGATTCCAACTCGGGACCTCTTGAACGTGAGGCAGACACGCTACCATCTACGCTACCGAGGCGGGCTGTTAAGCAGATATCGAATTTACACGCAAATATATATTGAGTTGCCGTGGTAGCTTAATGGTTAAGAACAGGAGATCCGGGGTTTGAATCCCGGCTATGACACTAAATTTTTCAGTCTTACTCTACCTTTAGAAAGCTTGTCCTATATGGGGCTATTGTAGAACGATTACTTTCCAAATGAAATGTGTCTTTACTCTAATGTAAAGTTGTAAATTACTTCAACTGTCTATGCATCGAGCATGCGCCACATGTATTTTCACATTTGTGATTTAAAGAGTGCTTCTTTAAAGTGAGCAGAAAATGAGCCTGTAAATTGTGTAGTACTTTAGAGAGAAATCGTGACATTAAAGTTTACTGTTCTCTGGATAAATGTACTTGAGGTGAAAACATAGTACGTTCTCCCAGAAGAAATTCTCTCAAGTTAGTAAGACTTTCAAATTTTGCCACTTACTTCTTAGAGGTGGAAAGATCTTCGAAAACCGAAGAATGTTTGAAGCAAATGATGTTATACCGCAAATCAAAATCATAGCGAACCGCTGTGTAAGGAAGAATGTACAGTTTAAGTATCAAAAATAAACTTTAAAAGTAAACACTTAGCTCAAGCTTAAGCAAATTTCCCGACTATCTATGCATATTTTAGATATATTTACTGCATATAAATACAATACTCTACACGTTAGTGTTTATAATGTGACAAAAATTTTAGTGATTTTATTTTTATTAATCCCAACATGGTATTAATTCCGGAAACAATTTCTTAGGAATTTTTATAACGATTAACAAAACTTAGGAAAAAAAAAACTAGTTTCGTATGAATTATTTTTAAACTAACTTGAAAACAAATATAACGGTGACACTGTTAGACATAAGATATGTTAAGTTTTAGAATTGGACTAAATCTGTTATTGCAGTATTGTAATTATCATTACCATTAATATTATTTTGACATTTTTATTTATCTGAAAAGTTACCTGCTTTTAAGCTTATTTTATACCGGTTTTCAAGATGCAGCTTTCACTTTTCGCTTCCCATCTCAAAGCCGGACCCAACTGCACCCACCAGTAAACCAATGTTTTAGTTTATCTTCACCACACTAATAAACCTTTTTCTGTATCATTCCTAATGTTTTAATTTAAGATTTTTTGTATTAAGTGATATCACGTTGAATGTGCTACTTCGAAACAAAGCTCTTCTAAATATTGTAGACATTTAATAATAATAATAATAATAATAATAATAATAATAATAATAATAATAATAATAATAATAATAATAATAATAATAATAATAATAATAATAATAATAATAATAATAATAATAATAATAATAATAATAATAATAATAATAATAATAATAATAATAATAATAATAATAATAATAATAATAATAATAATAATAATAATAATAATAAATCACAAGAATTTCTTGGCTATTTCACAGATATCTATTAAACGTTATAATCAGATATAACAATTTCCGAGTATTAAAGTCAGGACGGAAGGAAATAAGGTTGAACTGCTTATTGGACAATAGGCAGGGACATCGCCATTTCCACAACCCTCATACCTACAGCCTTTTGGTGTTGGCAGACGACATTCGGACCTATTTTTGCTTGTAATGATCACTACCCATAACTAGAAGTCAACTGCATAACGTTATAATATTTACAGACTAATTCGTCTATGCACTTTGCCTTAATAACGACAAATTAATGGCCAGCCTCGGTAGCGTGGTGGTAGCGTGTCTGCCTCACGTTCAAGAGGTCCCGAGTTCGAATCTCGGTCAGGGTGAGTTACCTGGATAACGTTTTTTCCGGAGGTTTCCCTTATCCTGAAAGACAAATGTCGAGTAACTAAGCTCTATGGACCCAGGGCTCATTTGAGCATCATTTCGCCCATTCCATTCATCGTCCAATGGAGGACCTAAAATTTCAACAACAACAAAAAAATGTCGAAATTCATATCATCTAAAGGAAAGAAAAAAAATTGTTTATATCATAAGCATATGTTTGCTCATAAATATGCTTATGAAGGAAAAAATAGCATACTTACGAAATTGCAAAATTGCGTCATACTTAGGTATTTCCGAAAAATATTGGACTTACGCCATATAATATTGATGATGTGGAATTTTTCTGCACGAAGTGGTTGTCTAATTCTTGTTTCTTGGATACATAATTTTCAATACCAATGCCAAAAATGTCACAGTATATTTTCAGCTAATTTAACCCTTACGGTTTATTCGTCCTTCAAATCCCTTAAACACATGACACTTAAGTAACGAACCCTTATGAAGGAAAGCAAAACCAATTTATCACTTCGTTTACTCGTTTCAATAAAAACAATTAGTTACTTTCATTTTCACGATGTTACATGAGTCGTTGTGCTTGATGCCCAATTGGACCCCAAGAACCAATTGTAGATCTCTCCCTAGGACTTTATATTTTCACATGAACTGTACAGTAATTAAAAGGTACACTCGCTGGCTTCTTGTTTGTTGAAAATCACTTTTATCAGGAATGAAACATTATATAATTACAGAGAAGCTATAATACTGGATTTCAACTTGTCCCTATCATTGTAGCGTAAAGGAACGAATATGTGCCTCACGTTTAAGAATTCCCGAAATCCGTTTTTTTTCCTTTATCCTGAAAGACGCATTTTAGGTAACTCTAAGCTCAATGGATCCTAGGCTCATTTGAGTTTCATTTCATTCATCTAATTCATAGTCCTACATGACTTAACGTTGGAGCACTTAAAAATGCTGCAATTTAACTGTACTGCAAGTCATAGCTGGTTTACCACACATTGTGCGGTGTTACTGTGACATTAGAGTACCCGTTTGTTTCGAATTCTGAAATAATTTTGTCAAGCAGGAGCGGTTTTCAAAGCCTGCTGCAGGACTCATTCGTTGTCCGTCGTTGAACTGAAGTTCTTGTATACCTGGTGCTTGAAGTGACAAATGAACAATTTAAAAGTACGCGCAACGACAGCCAACCTTAACTAAAGAGATTTACTTCCAAGCGGGACTATGTAGCTACAAACAAACCTCTATAAATCCTCCGGGCTTAGAGTGCGCCCTCACATGAACACTGCTGGATGTGTCACAACAAACATGTGTTCCCGTCCTCTGGGTTCAGCAGTTTACGTCTCGCGCAGGGTTATGTAATTGTTCCTTTCATAGTACGGGGTTAGAATTGCACTCAGTTAACACTAAACTGAATTACAAAGTCAGAAAATTGGGTAAGAAAATTTATGAAATATAATTCTCTAGTTAAAATTTTAGGTTAAATCTGAATTGGGGCAGCACTCAGTTCAGGATTAGAAGCGTATAGATTTATAACTTGCCTGGAAGATCTAGATCACTGTTCCTAAAGAAAGTATCGTATTTGTGACAGGAGACCTGTTGCTTAAAAAGAAAGCAAAGATCAATCCATTTGCCATAAAGCCCGCCTCGGTAACGTGGTGGTAGCGTGTCTGCGTCACGTTCAAGGGCTCCCAAGTTCGAATATCGGTCACGGTGAGTTACCTGGATAAGGTGTTTTCCGGAGTTTTACCTTATCCTGAAAGATGAATGTCGGGTAACTCTAAGCTCTATGGACCCTGGGTTCATTTGAGCATCATTTCACCCATTTCATCCATCGTCCGATATGACTTAATGTTGGAGGACGTAAATTACATACACAAAAAACTTGCCATAAAACAGCTAACTAACCTTTCCTTTTGCTTTTTTGGCGGTTTCATAGCTCATGTTTCATTTTCATTCTCACATTGGAAACTATTAGATACGCCAATTGCTTCTGACGTCATTTTGGTTGTCTTTCAGAGCCAGGATGTCATAAGAAGTTAAGTACTTTTTAATGCTACCAATTGCCTTTTCTTTACTTTTATGTTTCTGTATATTACCCAGATCTAACACTTCATATTCATATTTATTGCAACTTAATGCAGTGTTTGAACACAATTAGGCCATGTCATTTGTAATACATACTCTCTCTTAAAAGTAAACGATTAGAAGTGTCAAAAAAATTGTCATTCATCTTCACACGCACGCACGCACACGCACACGCGCACACACACACACACACACACACACACACACACACACGAAACATAATTATTCAAAATCATCGAAGTCATCAAAATATTCATCTATACTGTACTAAGCTCTGCTTAACCAGAGTTTAGTCAGTTTAGATTTAAACTTAGTAGCTGACACAGTATTTTTAAGCTTACCGGAAACTTATTAAGTAGTTTTGGACCAAAGTATTGGGGCTTATGTTCAAAAAGTTTTAGCCTATGACCTTTAACTATATGGTTATTCTTTCCCCTTGTTTCATACGTGTGGACATCGGAATTTGTGGAGGTTATATTCCTGTTATGTACAAAAAGTATTGTTCGCAGAATAAATATGCAGGGAAGAGTAAGTATGTTTGATTTTTTAAAATACGGCCTGCATGAACTCGTACCTGTTATTTTTGCCAGGTATCTGATAGCTCTTCTCTGTAGGAGAAAAGTTCTGTTAAAAGTTTAATTTGGAAGTGTGGCTCCACAGCTCGATGCCATAAGAAATGTGTGAATATATTAATGCAAAATATACTAACTTACTAGTATCTACTGAGAGAAAATTTGCTAAATATCGTAACACAAAAAGTCCTGAGCTTAATTTACTTTCTAGTTTTTCAATGTGGTTGTTCCAAGTTAACTTGTCATCAAAGATTAAACCTAAAATATTTACACTTTTTACACACTGGACTCTTTATTGCCTATATAAAGCTCAGGTTCGAAATGACTCATGCATTACTGAGGCTCCACAATGCCGCTTCCTACAGTAAACAACGCAATTGGAGAAGTGTCACATGACAAAATACTTAAGGTCATGGATTGATAGAGTCAGACTGAAAAACTCAATGCCATGGCCGGAATTTAAACCACGGATCTCCCATCTCCATCCGGTCGCTCTTAACCTTTGAACTACCATGACCAGCATGCCGTCATGACATGAAATTCTCCAACAGACTCGTATGTTCCCCGGTAAACCACTAAGGGCCTGTATTACGATCTCCGGTTAAGGTGTTGGTTAACAGTTGACTTGGAGTTACACGCAGTGGTCGGTATTACGACATTCGGTTAAGGGCTAACTGAGAGTTATTTCTGGAGTTAACTAACCCTCACCTTGAGTAGCGGTTAGTGACATAGCTTGGAGTTTACCTTCATACACAAAAAAGAAAATGGCGTACCTCCAGGCCAGATTGAATGTTGACAGCGATTCTGAGGAGGAAATGTTGGCACAGAATTTATTTAATAAAAGAAGAGCTAAAAGAATTAGAATGTGGAACGATAAATTCATATATACATGTATGTGACATGTTGAAAATGAAATAAAATAAACCACATGATTATTAGGTGTCTTAACGTAATAGGTTATGGAATGATAATTTCTAGTGTCCCATGGTGTCAGTGATATGTTGAATGAAACAAATTTTTTAGGTTATGCAATTTGTATCGATATCCAAACCGTTATTGCAAACACTATTGACACATGTAATGTAGCTAATTACATGTACAATACCATAATGGTTTTGCCCTACAATGTGCCTCAATGAATACAATTTGCTAATTATATTGCGATTTATGCAGTGTGAGCACTGTCTCAATACAAGTTGAAGTATTACTTATGATTCTTGCCGTACCTACTATAGATTGTGCAAATGCAGTACATAAATATATTTGCTGCGAATTGCACACGCAAAGAAATGTTAAAACCTTCCCATCTTGTATCCCGTGGTATTTAAATGAAGCCATTTATTTGTTGAATTACATTTTTCAATCAAGGACACAATGCTGTGACTCAAATGTGGCGTTTGATTATAAAGTGCCAATAAGAAATGTAAGTTTGCTACAACCCGTTTCCTTAAAAGAAAACCATAGTTATTGCTTCATAACTAGCCAAATATATTATGTTTAAAAAATCAGGTACCAAGTTACTGGTCCCAGAATGCATATTTTATAACCTTGCTTTTATTCATGGATGACTCGTAATTTGTGGACCTTCCCTCTTTGGATATACCTCCGTGAAATGATAATTTATATAAGAGGTGATTTATTCATGAGGATAAACTACTAACCAATTTATTTTAGCCAAATTATATTTGTGCAATACTATTATCAGAATTAATAAGTTATGTTGCCTTATTTTTAAAATATTTTGACTACAAATCTCTTGGTGTTTATAAATTAACAAGGTATTTAATATATTCTCCATATATCTCACCTAATCTATAATAACACTAACCTAACGCAACGTATATAACCTATAACACTGACCTAACGCTATGAAAATTAATATAACGCTATGGAAAAATCTAAACTGTAAATGAACTATCCTAGAACTTATTAAGAATAAACTATTAATGAAAATATCACGAAAACATATAGAGAACAGCTAATAAAAAGTTAAAACAAGACATCTGATGCTACTATATATGTTTTGTATTCGCGCTAATTCACATTCTAAACACAAGAGAGCATTGCAAACAAGTTAAAATCCTAGTGGAAAATATTGCCAACCGTTCACATTCCACCATAATGCATAGGGTAATAAACCTACAGGGGGCGCCGGGGTAGCGCGGTGGTTTCGTTCGCGGCTCCCGTTCTAAGGGTCCCGAGTTCGATTCCCGGCTCTGGGGTTGGCGATTTTAAGTCGGCCCTATCCACGCCTTCACCTCTGTCTAGCACACGTGAAGTATCCCCTATGCCCAACGTGGTTCGGAGTCCACGGTAAAAACTGTAGGTCCTCTCACCTCACCGCCATCTTCACTATCACCCGATCATCGGAGGTAATGGACACCGCCCTCTGGGTGCCTCCACCTGAGAAATGGGTCCGGTCATCACTTGGTGGGGTGAGGTTACCCCGAAGGCCAAGGTTGCCATGTGGGGAGTGTTAGTAACTAACTATAAACCTACAGGTAACTTGAGTTCGTAATACGAGGCACTGAACCTAACCAATAGTTATTGATAACTGAAAGGTAACAAACTTCCGCTAGTAACCAGAGATCGTAATACAGGCCCTAAGGGATCTCAATGAGATACGCATCTTTTGTGGCGACTTACTATGCTGTAAGTAGGGTAAATGGAGGTATTTTCGTGACAGAGGCAATTACGTAATATTTTTTTTTTTTTCAAAGGGATGTCACAGAGAAACCAGTTGGTGTTAACCCGTCTTTTACTGTTGGTAGTTGACATATTTGTTCCTAGAGCTCAGGAACTATCGGTAGGTGCGTTAACACCAAGTGGTTTCTATATGACATCCCTTCGAAAAAGTATCATGAAATTGCCTATGTCAAGAAAATACCTCCATTTCCCTACTTAAGTCCCAGGCGTTATTAGGTTATTTGTACACACTAGTCGTGTGTAGGCTGATCTGGATAGACTGAGAAATGCAATATCATGGTCGGAATTTGAACCACAGATCACGCGGTCTCCGTCCGGTCGCTCTTAAGCTTTGAGCTACCAAGGCAAACATGCCGTCATGACATTATTTAAGATCAAGCTTAAATGTTTAATTACAGGGCTTATTCGTTCCGTTCATTATTTGAATCTATCAAATAAGTGATAACACAAGTTCCGAGAGTTGTGGTGCGCCGTAATGTTGACCTCCATACCCACTCCATGGCCGGATGGGGTATGTTTGGTTATCTACCATTGCTATCACCAGGAATTCGCCAAGCATGTCGTCCAGGAAACATCTAATTGTAAGGCAAATCTCTACTTGTGCATGCTTTGGGGTAACGTCTTTGAAAATGGCTGGTATTCATTCTATCTAGTTTTCAGACATCTCCAAACAAACAACTGATGTAGTCAATGTCTGTACTGCTCAATGCAAAGACAAAATGAAAATCGCTGTTAACTGATGCTCGATTTCCCATCGGATTTGCAACGTTTCTAAGGAGTGGCTTTGCATGAGGATGAAATAAATGATAGCAGAATGTCGTGTCCAGTCACTTGTTGCTGAGCTGAGGACCTCATTACGCAAGGCAAACTTTTCCCTCTGCAAATGAGCAATGCCAACACAAAGCAAGAGAATTAACAACACAAGGTGAAAGAAAGCAAAGAAAGTCTCCGCGCTTGGAAGGATACGCCGTCAAGGATTCTTATAATCCTGCGCTTCAAGTGTTTCTTTCAAAAGATTGCATTCCTAGACGCCGCGAGTGCATTCTGAGAGAAAAACACGCCATCGCTCATTTGGGAGTTTCGTCAGCAATCTGAAAATTTCTTCAAAATCAGACTTGCCATGAAATAATCATGTTTTCTTTGTGCAACTGCAGTGTTTCAACGTCACGCTAACAATTTCTTCTCTTATAATTAAACAGAACTTTGACTCAGCACTTTCTCTCTTTATCTAGATGCCGATCTTTGAATAGATATAATTATCTGGAAAATCCTTCTGATGAGTCCAAGCATTCCGAAAGTATGATTTCTTTGTAATTGGTACTTTTATATCTAGATTCTATGTCACTTCCGCGACACTGCACGTCTTAATGGATAGTTTATTGACATTTTTGAGGCTGTAAACCTCGGAATCCTGGCGACCACCCATGCACGTTTTGTACAAGTAGCAAATTTAAGTCCTCTTGAGTAAGAAAAGGATACAATCGGAAAAGAGCGAGACAGACGACTGTCTTGAAATAACATGAGTAACAAGGACACTAGTGCAACCAGAATTCCTGAAGGGCTACTAGGGAAATTACTGGGAGTTGCAAAATGCGTTATGGTAGTAATTGACGTTCTAGAAGATCCGCGTTATGGCGATCATTTTGCAACAGTAAATTTGCAAAAGGCGTAATGATGGATGATTAATTACACTCACCTTTGATGAAAATCTGGTAGAATTCTTGTAGTTTTGTTGTTGTAATTTACGTCCTCCAACGTTGTCATATCGAACAATGAATGAAATGGGTGAAATGATGCTCAAATGAGTTCAGGGACCATGGAGCTTAGAGTTACCTTATCGTCTAACAGGATAAGGGAAAACCCCGGAAAAAACTTATCCAGGAAACTCACACCAACCGAGATTCGAACTCGGGACCTCTTGAACGTGAGACAGACACGCTACCATCTGCGCTACCGAGGCGGGCTTCTTGTAGATGCCTCGGCGCTCTGGAGCAATGAGTCTCTGGTCGCAGTATCGGAGTAAAAGTATTTTATGCTGCAACTGTTGGAAAATAAATCATAATTCTTCTCCTCTAAATATTTGGAATTTATTCCACGAAACCATTAATAAATTCTGTTACAATTTTAAATGACGTAGATTCTGTCCTTTCACATTATACTTGTAGTTGCATCGATGAACTTTGTTTCTGGCACACGCCACTAGTGCAACCCAAATACGTTCTCAACTAAAATGCTTTTTCTGCAAACTTGCAGAGCGACACCAAAAACAGTTCTTACTCTCAGGACCGTTGTTTGCCAAGAGATGCTCAGCTATCTGATTATTCTGGGTTCTCTGCACACGATGTTTCTAGAACAACTAAATTACTTTTTTATTGGTGCACATCATCACACTACGTAATTGCATTATTGTAATTACCAATAGCAATAACATTATGTAATATACAACTTACGTTGTATCATTCCTTGGCCTACCCAGTTTCAAATTTTCTATTTTGTACAAATTACTTTTTCCAGAACAATTCAGAACAATAGTTATGTAAAAAACTGAAGCTGAACAAATTCTTAAATATTTGAAAAATATGAAATAACCGTCACAGATCGCACATTGGCTCTCGTGCAATTATCACATGTTGACTCTATTCACGCAGGAGAATATTAAATGTCCTTTTCGGAGACCAGAGACATTTTCGGAGACTAAAAGGTTTATAAACGGGACAGGAGCATTATTATTTATTTCTACAATTTTCAAAAATGTAAAATGGGCCAAATATTTCCAAGGATATGGACAGGTTTAAATGCATATGCCCATATCAAACATCCTCAACTTTCAAACTAATCTTTGGCAACTTTATGTATCACGAACATAGATTTGCTAGAATTACAGTGGATAGGTCGACCACGGACAGCGGGTAGGTCGAGCCGCGCGATTTAAAAACTGAGGTCTTCTTCACAGTACGCGCACACGCGCTTAATACTACTTCAAAAATGTAATTTAACTTAAATTAAAAGCTTGAGAGTTACAGTTGTGCACGTTAAGACAAATTACCTCTGGATTACAGTCAATTTTATAATTTACTGACATGGTAACTAAGGCTCCAGCTAATACAACTAATAACGAAATTGAACATAATTCAATTTAATTTATTATACTATCCAAATAATGAATATAATTTCATCTACCAAAATTTAATATTCATGCAATAGCTATTAGTAATACTACATCTCACACCCGATTTGATAAAGCAGTAAAGCGAAACCATGTCCTATTACGCGGGAAAGATATTCTGATGTGTGAGTACGGACCGTTATTATTCACTGACTGGAGAAGGGTGCGTTGCTATCCCACTTCCATCCAGCAGAAATTGCTTAACTTTAGCCTATCAAGGATATCACAATTTCTTCCCCTGGAGCTGGTTTCGCTTTACTGCTATGAACATCTTAGTTGCGATGTCAATCGAAGTATAAAGTTGACTACTCATTCAGATAAGCCAATGCTATGCTTTGAAGAATCAGATTAGTAATCTTAAACCCCTGATATGTCGGCAACTTGTTTGCTTTAGATGTGTAGTGGGCAATCTATCAATTTCAAAGACCCTATTAGATCGTGATGCTAATGTAACTGGGAATAATCACCCAGCTTTTCTACAAGTTATATTATATTTACAGCTTTTCTAAAAATGTTTTGACGAACAGTTACTATCCTATTTAAATTATTCCTGTTGATCGATAAATACTAACTATACATCGTTTCAGTTTCTTACAAACAAATATAGGATAGGTGATAGTTTCGAAAACAACTAACGCTACAAAAATACTGCGCAATTCATACTTCACGTTTTAGCAAGTTCTACTTTTTTCATGTACAATGTTTTTTTATCTTCTCTTAAGACTTTCCAGTTACTTGTATACGCTTCTACGACAACATCCAAGACTTAAAACGGTTATTCACAGAAAACTGGAAATGTACATTTAATTTGATGTGCTAGGATCTTCAAAACATGATCGATAAAATCGTTAGAATTGTTTTTAGCAAAATAGTACCTACGAAGAATTTCACAATGTAACGGGTTGTTTGAAAAATCATCACCTGAAATCATTTAAAGATGTGATCCAAGAACGAAATTTAGTATTTGCTTGAATTGTTCATTTTACTTGATCCAGTACTTATTTGTGATCAAAACTTGACATCAAAGATGTCATAAAATACATATTATTTAATCCATGAATCACAACAAATCAGTTTTACAAAAATGATGGGCGCGAGCGCCTAAAAACAGAATTCGTATAAATCACAGACTAGGATCTTTCAATCACGATTAAAAAATACCTTTATCCCCAATTGCCTTTCTTTTTATTTACTCATTCTGACCAGTTTCATTGTTTAAAACACATATTTACATGGCTGATTTAGGCGCGCACAGTTCTCTCATTGCAAATGCATGTTTTAGGTACAAACCCATTAACCATAGGAGAAAGATAAAAACTCGCTACACACAAAAATAATCGAGCAAGATAGCTCCACAGTGAAGTACGAGATTCACATTCGGGAGGTCACACGTTCGATTCCCGTAGACAGTGCAACCTCAACTTCTCCCCCCCCCCCCTTCTCACTGGTTTGGTAGGTAATCTATGGGGTAATTTCTCATCTACCACAAATTTCTTCTCATAATTTCTGTTGAATTCCGTTTCCTTCTCAACTTTAAGGTGTGCTTCTATGTTTCGTAGCATGAGGAAGTGCCGGATAAATGGCGCGGATGCTTGCTCAAAGGAAAGAGCACTTTCCATGTATACTGAAGACTTGCACCGTCTTTGTGCGGCTCTAGCAAAGGAACGGGTCTTCAGGCGTAGAACAGGGACTTAAGCGAATCTTGTGGCCTGTAACCTCCTTGCTCCTTCACTTTATACCTTCCGTTTGCGGGGTGGTAGGTCGCAGTATGGGAGGGGTTACCCTCCGTAAATAAGCTAAATTAAACATTTGGATCTCGTTAAAACACAATTTACATTAAATAATTATTTTGCAGCATTAACCATTTCCAAAATATTTGTCACTGCTGTCACTAATAATTTTTTATGGTGTCATGTAAAGGGTGTAATTTCAAATCTCTATAAAGAAACCGATTCCCGACGGTGGGGGTGGGGATTTTTCTCCGACCAAGATAATCCCTCATCTTCCCCAGAGTATGGAAGTATGAATGAGAGTGCGAATGTGTGCATGATCTAATGATTAAAACCCAACGAATACGAGTTAACACCTTCAGTATGTTCCAAAGGAGAACGGCCGATATGACCATTGCAGTTAAAGGAAACAAAACGAAAAACATTTCACTACAGAGAATGTAAAATGAAGAGCCATCCTTTATCTTCAATAATTTCTACTCCATTTAGAGATGTATAGGCACTACGTATGCAATAACTACTTACTATTCATCATTGCTCATTTACCTAATACGTATTAGTTCCTAATCTCCACCAAATATTCAGAATCAGTTCACTTACATAACATGAATTCGAAGCTATGTACATGCACACATTTCTCGTTACCGCATATAACCTGAGGTTATGTGCTTGTAGTCTTTAATTACTGAGATAAGGCAACGACTTGACTTACAATGCATGGTTGACCCTCAAGTTGTTGTGGCGGACCTAAATAAATACTTGCGTCCACTGGCCTCTTTGATCTTGTTGGACGATAATAGAGGCTCTTCACTTTCCGCAAGGGTGGTAACCAAGGCATCACCGTGGTCGCTAACGAGCCCTTCGTCTTGCAACAGACCGAGTCCTTCAAAAGTCATGGGAAACACACAAGGGCGCCTGATGGCATTCATTTCATAAAACACTAACCTAGTGATTATTCACTGTCCATTTCTTATTATTAGTTTTACTTCCATTTAAAAAGAATTGGATTTGACAGTAGTAACTATATAAATTGCGAACTAGGCATTTTGAACTGATTCTGGTGATATTTACACCATACTAAAATTGACAGAGGCAGTACGTTTGAGTTACAACTGTCTTCTTTTAAGAAAACTGTAATGTTGAACCTTCACATACATAGTAATTCGAAACAGTGTTGCAACTGTTACCTTTAAGGTAGCAGTGGATGCATTTATGCATTTAATAATTATTTAAGAAATGAAAAGTACATGCATGAGCTTTAATTTTGTGTTTGTGAGCAAACACTAATAGGAGCGTGAGTTTCATCCGTGAATTCAAAACTAAATTCTGCCCATTGTGCAATTGAGTGATGGCTAATACCGCCTTTTAAGTGAACTTTTCCTAAAAAGCTAAAATTGTTAGTTATGGGCATTATTACGTAACATTTTATGTATTAATTACTTTTTAAGTTTAGATTAGTTATATCTCCAAGAAGGCAGGATGGTTTTATCTACATAGTCGCCTTCCTCTGTCATCTGTTGCTGCTAGACCGACTTCCTGGGTTACAGAATCACTAGCCTCGGCTTGTAGCCTTATCGGCATAAAGTCTGTCTAGTCAACGCAAGTGCAGTTGCCTCACAAAGGAAACGGACCCTACCGCCCATTAATGACCGTCATAAATCTATCTTCACACTTCAGAAATGGAACACTGTCGTTGAGGACCAATAGCAACCCTGATTTTCTGGAAATGACAGTCACATGTTTACTCCACGTGGAGTCTCAATTGACAAAGTTCCAACTCCCAGTTGATCTGTTTCATTTACGTGCAGAAATTCGTTGTGTGTCACGATGTGGAGAACGTGGGAGGGAAATGCAGTGGTAAATGCAAATCAAGTAGTAGATAACTTTCAGTCCAGTGAAAATAATCAAAGTGAAGGCAATAGTGTGAATGAATTGGAAAGTGTTGCTGGGCCGAGTTATGTTACTGGAAAAGCCTCAAAAAACAAAGTTATAACGGGAACTGTTTCTAAGCAAATTCAAGCGCTTGTTTGGAACACACATAAATATGTCCTGAAAAATATTCTTGGTAAGGGGTCGTGCAACGAACCTGGTAAATTCTGGGTATTGACAGAAATACAGTAAGAAATATTATGACGAAAGGAATACCAAAGACGCCGATCAAGTGTGAAAATAAAAGGAAACGTTTCTCTAACGTTTCGATAACTTCACATACGATTTAATTCGCCGAGAAGTTTATAGATTCTGTGCAAAAGGGAGAGCGCCCACCTTAGACGAATTGGTTGCACATTTGCAAGAAATTTGTGATTTTCCTTATGGGCACTGCACTTTGCGCGGCAACCTAAAGGAGCTGGGTTTCAAATACCACACTTTGAATAAGATAAGGGTTACTATGGAATCCAGTAGAATTGTAGCTTGGGTACACACACACACACACACACACACACACACACACACATATATATATATATATACATATATATATATATGTGTGTGTGTGTGTATGTATATATAATTCGTCAAAACTAAGGAAGTTTTGCAGTAATGGACATAAGATAATTTATTAAGACGAAACCTCGTAGGATACCCATGACGTATCGAGAAAGGTGGCAACCTTACAGAAAGGTCTGGGAGAAGGAGGGTCTGTGTTGTAAAACGATTATAAGGGTTCATCAAAGGAGGCGGCCGAACTACACTCGCGTTGACTAAACAGACTTTACACGGTAACTAAACGTCAGTCCACATCTATTTTTTCCCTATCTTGCTGTTCTTAAATCTTCGCGAGGAGTTTTTTTAGGAAGAGTAAATACAATAATTGCATGCGAGCGAGCGCTTTTCAACCAATGTACGGTCTCACTGATCCAGATATTATTCTATTGTTATATCCATACAGGAAGTAGAGTAAAGACTAAGCTGGCGCAAGAATTTCTTGTAGATACTATATAAAATTAAAGATAGTGTCTTAGGAAAGAACCGTAAACTGAAGAAGCAGCCATTTTTGCTGATAGAAAATTGTCAACTTTTTAATTTATATAAACATAATTCCTGCAAATTTATTCATCCTGGATCACTTTAAGAAGTGCCAGTAGGCGCTGCACTACGTACCAGGCTTTTAAGGAAATTGCCTAATTAAAATTAAATCAGGACATGGCTTGTACAGACGCAAACCTTGAGGCGCTTAGCTTTGACTCCAGACGCGATAAAGTTATTTCTGTACTACCAGGATACGCCGCTTACGCAAACAAATTCCAACATGGTTTCTGCATTTGTCTGGTACTCCAGAGCAACCCCCAGCTCCTTTTAAGAGCACCTGTCATTTCCACTCACCCTGTCAGCACACACTTGCTGACAGCGGCCATCTTGCGCTCTGGCGTGAAAAGAGGCTTGCTTTTTGTTGCTTTTGTCGGCGAACAGAAACAAAACACGGCGCAACGGAAGGCACCAGCCCCTAGGTTAATATACTAACAGACGCCAGAAACAAAAAACAGCAACGAAAAGTGTCAAAAGTAAATTGAAAATGCGAAATTTACTCGTAATTAAAATACCAACAACCAGTAACGGAAGGGAAAGAATGTTTAATATCAGCTTTTGACTTTCATTGTGATGTAACAGAAGGTTCTTTTGAACCAGTATTTATATTTTCTGCACTCTTTAAGAGTAGGTTTCATAAAATCGCTAAATTTAATAATTTTTAACGCATTTTCTAACTTCCTGAAACAGAAACCCGTAAAATGTTGCTCCAATCACAGTAAACTCGTGATAATTCTGTGGTGTCCATGAACTTGAGCATAAAATGTTCAGTGCAAAATGTAGGTACACGTAAAATATGTAGATAGGAATTCCGTTTTATAACAATCCTTGAAAACCCTGTGTTAATATGCTGAAATTCTTCCTGATACCACAATAAACACGTACTACGGCAACGACACCACTTCCTAGTGCATATTTACATTTCGTAACTTCAAATTTAAATAAAAACTGTCACGAAAAATGATAAACATACATCCCGCATCCACAGAATGCGAATAACATCTGCGATTTACGTGAGCTGACTTTACAATTTTTCAGTTTGTTCGTTACTGAATACTCAGCGCCCAGCGGTTTCAATAAAAGTTTAAATCTCTACATTTTGTTGCAAACCAGTGAACAGGAACCCTGATTATGGTCACGATGAAGCGTAGATGCACACAATCTGGCCTATCGTGGCACAGTACACCAATTACCAAGCTACATTCAGTGATTCTAAGTGACAATATAATCCATGTCCGTGATGAAATTTGTAAGACTGAATCTCTGCCTAAAGTCCTAAAAAGGCTTCCTCTGTCGAAAAATTGCAAAAATGCTCACGTTCCCGTTTATTTTACAGGCAAATCACAAACGTTTGGAATACGTTAGTGAATTTGTGCATATGATGTATAACTGGAAACATTTAAATGTTCCCACACATTAATTTAAAAAAAATAATTTTAGGATGTTTTGAAACAAAAGCATCTCCAAGAGATAAATTTTCAGAAATTTAAATGTTGAATATAAATATACATATTCTTTGTTTTTAATAATGTAGCATCACAGAAAACTTCACTGCAGATTTCAAATCACAAATGTTACGTACATTGTAGGTGGGTGTTGGACTATAAAATGAATGACGTGTTGAAGCAGATAGGAATGGGTCATTCTTGGATAAATGCAGAGTATGGACATAGAGGGTTCTGGAAAGAAGTTAAGCTAAGATTAGAAGATATTGACAGACAAGACATTCTCGCCAATACAAGTGACAAAGGCTCACTGAGGTTATATAGAGAAATAAAGGCTCACTGAGGTTATATAGAGTAATAAAAACAACCTGGGGCAGAGAAGGATATGTAATAAGTTAGAGCGAGAAGGTTTTGCTTGGGCGAGAACAGGAGTGAGAAACTTGAAAGGTACAGGTCCAGAGAGGGAGCTAGATAAATGTCCATTGTGTGGAGAAGAGGATGCAGATTTCCATTGTATATTATATTGTAGTCAAAGAAAGATATGGAGAGAGCATGCCTGGCTACGTATATGGGACAATTTGGGGATTGAAGTAGTAATTAGAAACATTTTGTCAGTAAAAGGGGAAAAGAACATGAGAAATATAGGGCATTATTTAGGGAAAGTTAAAGAGAGATGGCTAAGAACAATTAAGAGAAAAACGTAGAGTAGGATAGGTGAAATGACAAATATGTAAAAAGGAGCAGACGGCCTCTAATACACAAAAACCTAGGGCTAGGTGTATGGGGACCGAATTATTATTCAATGCTGGGCAATATGATAGGATTCCAGGATTTAGGAATATATTGCATTTTACAGTATGGAGTTTATAATTGTAATCTTGTATTTCCATTTGATGATGTAAAAGGAAAGACGAGAAACAAATTACAAATTACGTACATTGTACAAAGGGGCAAAGACGGGAGAGAGGATGACAAATAACAAAATCGAAAGGACTAAGAAGCTCCGCTTTTAAATTTACCAACTCCTGATATTTGCAAATTTCATATTTCTTAAGCAATTAATACACCCACTCTGCTATAAGCCTTTTAGTTTTCAAATCAACTCGTCCCTAAAATGTTAATAAGAAACTACTTTGAAAAAATAATTTTTTCCCTTTGAAATTTTCTTAGTTTGAGTCCCAGGCGGTAGTTTAATAATGGTTTAGCCAGAGCTGTGTGGTAAACGAGTGTTTACTGACACATTTCCAAATATCGACCAAACACCAACTAGTCGCAGAAAGCTAAATGTATCAAAGGAAATTTAATTAACGTCACGTGGGCATTCTACTGTGGCAGTACGGGGCACATCATCTTGTACAAACAACATGCTTCTCAAACATTTAATGTAACTTTAAATTTACACATATCCGCTACATATTATACCATATCATTTCTATGAAACCCGTTTTTTTTTTTTCTCTACCACTACCGAATAGATAAGTAATGGCTTTTAATTGCTCTGTTCATTCGGGAGCTTTAACTGAAGTTTACGCTTTGCACTTTTAGGTTAAATTTCTATACTTTGTCATTTTTTAACTTATTTTCACACGCACATTCCTTCTCACATCCACATGTCTACACTACAGAGGGTAAACAATAATCCTAATCAAAGAAAATTTCCCACCCCTGCCAGCAATCTCACATTCGACCACTATTTTTTCAATGTGGCCTTCGGGAAGAACCCAGTTGGCCATCGGGGGGGGGGGGATCTGTTATCTCTAGTAGCGCACATAGACACGATATACACACTTTTTTTCTTTTTTACCTTCGGCAAGAACCCGTTTGGCCACTGGGAGGGGGGAAATCTATTTTCTCTAGTAGCGCACATATACACAATAGACGTACACAATACACATACACAACAAATATACACCCATTCCCAAGGTGGGACTTGAACCCGCGACCCTCTGCGCGACGGAACGCCAGAAACATACGCTCTAACGACCATGGCTACGAGGGCCGGCTCATTCGACCTCTAACGCAATCACGAAAGAATTACTTTCCTTCCAAAAACTCTTTGCAGAGAATTCACCGGAAATATGTTTTTAGACACCCTGAATAAATAAATAATAAATATATTTTTATGAAGATATATTTCCGTGTGTGTGAGCAGCACAACTAAAAAAATGTACAGAACATTCATTATTTTATATAAAAAACCTCTATCGATATTTATTAACATGCGACATATTTCTGATATTTACAGCAAAGAAAATGTAGGTAATCTTAAATTTTCCGGGTGTAGCCTATGAAGTTATTTTTATGGCGGAGGGACTTTTCTGATATTTACAGCAAAGAAAATGTAGGTAATCTTAAATTTTCCGGGTGTAGCCTATGAAGATATTTTTATGGCGGAGGGACTTTTCAAAAAGAGACACACAAAAACTTAGCATACAAAAATTCAACTGTTGTTAAAACACAAATGTTTGTCTTTCTTTCGTTCTTTTCCGTACTTATATCTACTTACGAGATATTCTTTGTTTTTGACTTGAAATGTCAAAGGTATTTTCGCCTATTGTCTTACATACTTGTAGAATTTAGGAAGGGTTGAGAGTACTCGTATTCCTGACTAAATCGAAAGCTTTGTCAGATCTTTTATTACTTTCTCACAAAGGTAAAACTATTCCAGACAATCAAGAATAAGGAATGGTTCTGATTAAAGATAAATTCCCCCTTTTCAGCCGGGAATCAAACCCAGTACTTTGGAGCTGAGAAGCTGACGACTCGACCGTAGAGGCAGTCAGCTCAGATTCCTAATAGAAATTAAAACTGCTATACCTACTCCATGTTACATCTCTAGTTTTATTTAGTATTATATTTAACAGCTGGAATTGACACGAAGATGCCTGCAAAGTCATCACATACCAGTGGTTTATAAACCTGAATCCACTCTTTTTCAAACAAAGGAATTACAACATCTTCTGACCAAATTTCCTTTTCTTTATTGCCTTTTTTTTTCATCCAGGTCTTTGCTTGCGTTCTGAACTTCATTTTCCATTTCGTTCGCCCTTGAGGGTTTTTTACGGTCTTCTCTGATTATTTTTTCTCTCCTTTCGACTGTTAGGTCCTTTTATTTTCTCAACATTGCCTTATCTCGCATTTTCCTATGTTAATGCCCTCAATCTTGCCATAAAATAACGCCATTAACGCCTTGCTTGAATATTAACGCAGAGTATTAATCAAGATTGTAAGCACAATTTAGATGTGCGGTAGGGTTTCTAATTCTGCATATGAAAAAGAAGCTCTATTCATCCCTGCTAGTGATTTACAACGCAACAAAAGTGTCTTTTGTCGGCAAATTGGAACAAATGAGAATCGCGGGGCGTCTAGGAAACAAGAGAGCTGTTGCCAGGGTTACCGACTGTATCACGCTTCACGCTCTTCATTTGGCTGTGATTGTTCGCGTGCAGCGCTACTTCCTTCCGGCTCCAAGAGTTCAACAGCACCGCCGCCGGAAGAATTTACAGCCTCCCTCTTTACCAGTTTCTGCTTCGTGATACAATCAACTCTGGTTAATTTCTTCTGGATGGCAAACTTAGTTTAACACGACTCTTATGTCAGGTTAATTTATACATACAACGTTGAAGTATCACCTTCAACTCTGTAGTGCGTTATACGAGGCTAGATTTTCAAAGGAAATTAATTTGGCAACACTCCCTCCTGAAGAAACCGCGAAAGATGGTTACTGAAACGAAGTAATATGCATTTAAAAGAAGGAAAAAAGCATGTAATGTGAAACTTGCCATGCAATTTTAAATAAGAGCTTGCGCCGAGGCTCCTCGGTTCCATTCCCGGCAAAGGCGAGGGAATGTTTCTTTAGTTAGGTGTCTAGAAGTATGAAAATGTATCTTCTGAATGTTACTGAATAAAACATAAAAATACATATTCTTCGATAAATAACTATCTATTGTTTGTCAATATGGTGAGTGATTTATTGCTGCAAAACAATGAAGCCTCCTTTCAGCAGCAGGATGGTATTTTAATACAAATCGTGAAGCAATTTTTAAGAAAATGATAAAGCCTTTTCCATGTAGCTGAAAGTTGGTTTGGTTTGGTGTGGTGGGATTTCTTGAAAACCTTCACATTTCGTGCATCCTCACAAATACGCGTATGGATGGCTTGATTCTTAAGGGTCTGAAAACACCGCTAGTCATGCTGTAGTGGAAGTACTGAGAATTTGCTTTCCCTTAATTTCGCTGATACAACGTGAAGAAAGCTTCCTGTTGTAACTTGTGAGCATTTCAAATGAAATCAAATCTTTTCTGCAATGTTACTTAAACCAACAAAGTGGACGGGACACGTCTGCCTTCATTTCCTGTACATACAACAAAAGTTAGAAAAAGAAACATTGTGACTTCAGAACACGGCGAAAACTTCTTCCATTTAATTGCCATCGACCTAATGAAGTCACTCTGAAAGCTTGTAACAATAGAACTAAAAGCCTAAGCCACAAAGATGCGACCATCAGCGTTGCATTACGAGGAGACGAAAAACTTCTGTCTTGCATATGCATTAGCTAGCAAACCTTCGTAGTATGGATGCTTGCTTCGTGCATATTTATTGTAGCCCAACTGAATAGCGGTTCAGTGATGGGCAGGCGGATGGACCATTTATTTTACTTTCTTTGTTGATTATCTTGTATGTGGAGACTTCACTAAAATACACGCTTTGGGGCTGTGAAAATTATAAATTTTCATTTCTGTAACATTGATTGTGAGCAAACAAATTCAAACAAATAAATAAATTCAATTTCAAATATTTCCCGCTGTTTTTCTATTCAATATTTGATGTTTCCTATAATAGGACTTCAATCTTACACGTGCTTAGCTCAGCCTTTTCACTCTTCAGACTGTTGCTAACTTGCAGAAACAAACAACTGTCCTTCTCTCCTTATGTAAACAATGGCTACTCAAAATAAGGAACGACATTATAACAAACACCAATCACATGTGTATCACATGGGTTAGAGGCCAAATGGGTATACATGGCAATGAGAGGGCAGATGAAATTACTAAACGTTACGCAATATTCCAGAAGGAATTCAGTTTTAAAGAGTCTACAATCGCATTTGTTGAAAAAAAAAATTGAAAAAAGAAATTTTTGAAATGTGGAACAACATTTGGATAAACACCTATAAAGGGCAAATCACTCGAAATTTATTTTTCCTCTACTGTTATTGATCGTGTAAACTGCAAGTACTTTTCACCTAATTTTATTTTGGCCCAGTATGCTACCGGATATGGGAAATTTAAAACTTACTTTCGAATGATATGATTATATATAAAGGGCGCTCAACTACGGCGGCCATCAGCGCTCTTTAAAAAAAAAAAAAAAAAAAAAAAAAAAAAAAAAAAAAAAAAAAAAACTATAGTCATGGCAAATGCCAGATATAAAACTTTCTAAAAACTATACAAGTATAACAAAACCTATTAAAAATACACGTACATAAAAAACATCAATCAAAACCTGCTATAAATTTCGTTCACTAAATTCTAAACTCCAAACTAGACAAGAATCTAAAAACCTTCTCCACGGGTCTCCACGCACGGCCTACACGTGGGTGGGCCTGTTGACCGTCTCCCTCAACCACGAAGAGGAGCCCACACCGGGACCCCGGGTGCGCCAAACCCGTACCTACCGAAGTAGGCCCCTGGGGGGGGGGCTTACTTTCGAAGATTTCATATAGACTCTCCTAGTGGATACTTACGTAAAGGCGTCGATGAAAGTGTTGAACACTTAATATTCAGATGTGATCTTCATTCCAAAAAGAGATAATCTTATTCAACATCTTTCATATTGTAATACAGATCTTCAAACACCGTTGATTAATGTATTCTTAAAAAAAAATTGCACTTCAGCCTTTGAGCACTTTATTGGCCACATTTTTAAAACGTTATAACCATTATCATGTTCAGTTATTTTGATCTTTGTATTTATGTGTTTTTGTAACTAGATATATTTCAAATAACGTTTTATTTATTTTTGCCTCCTCATATTTCCTACCTATATGTCTGAATTCTTCCATACTCAGTAGTTTGTCGATATATAATGGAAACAGCACGGGAATGCATGTCGGCATATAGCGAAGCGCTTTGACACTCTAGAACTACAATACAATGTATAATAAAACTATATATGTAACCTTTTATCACAATTAACTCCGAAAAATCAGTTCCTGCACGCTTTCTGAAAATACGAATAGCAGATGGACAGAGTGTCATACGATTTTTGTAGTGTTGAAAGTTGGAGTAAAGCCGCGGTGTCACTTAAGCCTCTATTACCTTGACTGCACAATATTGCCTGAGTTACCTAGCAACAGCTGAGGAAAATCTAATTTCGTTGACAGCTCTAGATCCTCTGTTGCATAAAATTGCTCGGTAACGGTCGGTCTCTCCCGGAATTAACTGTGTAGCCGATTTAGATGAAAATTGCCTTCTATTTCTTTCCCCCTTTTACAGGACATCTTAACTTAATAGCCGGGGAGATTGCTAACAGGTGGGACGAGGGCGAATATCCAACGTTTCTTTCTTCCTAAGGCGAAGCTGGTAAGAACACCTTAACTTCTTTACTGTACAGCGAAAGGAGATGAAATTTTGATGACGTTATATCTATGCTACTCCTCAGGGTTTTCGAATTCTTACTGATCGTTCACTGACATTTTAGCTAGTGGGCTGGGGTGGCTTGTCTATCAGGTAACACTTAGGGGTACACAATATGCTGAACCCTTTCCACGTGCAGTGGACGACAACCGACAGTGTTGACAGTCCGTCAGAGTCGGATGATGACAATCATAAAACTGTCAGTGAAATCACAATTATCGACAAAAGGGTTCCGTTTACTCTGTCATCTTCACTTGCTTCACACTAAGTAAGCAAGTCCCACCACTTGCTCAAAACCTACGTGTTTGGAAGGGCACCCCATCCCACTAGCTAAGACATAGGTGAACGAACAGCACGTGCATACTATTTTGTATTGTTATAATACAGCGTGTCCACATAAACATTCCCGATTAAAAGCCGGTGTAGCGATGCCGTGAGTTATTGGACTAATACGAAAATGAACATTAGAAAAACATCTCAAAAGAATTTCAGGCCTGTAATTGATGTTACTGACCGAAACAACAGACGGCAGCAAAAGAAGAAAAACAGTTACTGTACTCGATATTTTATTGTTATTTAAACATTATAAGATAGAAGCAAATTGTGTTAAATGGTGTGAGTATTAAATTCAAATGGAGGTGAATTCTGCAGCATTTAGAGAGTTATAACGAACATAGTGGTGTTTTTGTTTATTTATTTATTTACGTCCTCCAACGTTAAGTCATATCGGACGATGAATGGAATGCATGAAATGATGCTCAAATGAGCCCAGGGTCCATTGAGCTTAAGTGTTACCCGACATTCGTCTTTCAGGATAAGGGAAAACCCCGGAAAATTCTTATCCAGATAACTCAACCTGACCGAGATTCGAACTCGGGACCTCTTGAACGTGAGGCAGACATTCTACCACCACGCTACCGAGGCGGGCAGAGTGGTGTGTATTGGAATTTAATACTGTGACTTTGTGGGTTCGTGAAATGAAAAGTCCAATTGCACCACTCAAAAATGTTATTTCCACCTACTTACAGTTAAACTCTTGCCAATTACACAGAATTAGGTAATGCACACAATTACGATTCACCAGTTCGTCCGTTACAATTTCACTACACTCGTAATTACGTACAATCCTCCGATGCACTCACACAGTCTTCTCGTCTTATACTAGCACTGCATTCTTACGCCAAGAACTGACTAACTGACTGACTTACTGCCCGGCGTGTTGCTTTTATAGGGTCAGCTGGGGGATCGAGAATGTTCTAGATTAGATGAAATATCCCGTAAGTTCGAGAACACAGGTGGAACAGAAAGAGACGGCGCACTGATGTTTTTTTCTCCCATCCACCCCTTGTCACCACTATAAGACAAACGAGGGGGGCGTGGCTAACGCCGACCTCCCCTGCTTGCCCGCTCTCAGCTGGTTCTATAGGGTGTTCCAACGATCGGGTGACACTACAGAGTATAGATAGGACAGTCCTGCGCCGTGGCGTAGCGGGCTTAGGCAGCATGCCTTGACTCCCTGTCACGGAAAGTGGCCCGGGATCGATCGCACCCATGGGGTGCGGATTTTAAGTGCTGGGTATAGGACCGGTGCCCACTCAGCATCGTGAGGAACTTAGATAGGTAAGCGGCCCTGGTCATAGAAGCCAAAATTCTTTCTGGGGATGCCGAGATGCTGACCACATCTCCTCCCTATATCGGTTGATCGTCCACCTCTAACTTGCGTATGTGGGCGTGAGGCCGGCAGTCACGTTGGCAGGTCCTGGCCCTAAATGGGTTGAGCACCCTGGGTTATTGTTATGTTATAAAGCACATAGTGATACAACTACTCTGAAGTGGTAGAAGAAGGTAATGAATATTTTCCCAAGAAGATCGAGGACCTCTTCAATGACATCTCACTCTATGTAATATTCTGAGTGAAGGACTTCAAGAAAGATGGATTGTACGCACTGGGCACCAGAGCAACTTGCTTCCGAGCCGTCTTACTCGGCATCGCAATAATTATGGTTTGGGGATTATTCCCATAAAGGTTGTACTTAAAGCCTACGTGCTCATAGTTTTGTCCAAACTGTTCATAGACAATGGTATCCTCTCATTTTCGCGAAGTTCTACAGCGGTTCAGTAAAGGTTAGGAATTCCAATCTCATCTGTTGGAAGCAGTGCTGCAGGTCATCTTGTGTTGTGCATCCACGGTCCACGGACTCTACTAGCTCCTTTGAGAGCCGACTTGACAGACAAAATTTGCACGGTATATGAATATGATGGAACGTTGTTTTTGGATTGGGTCGTTGCCCTGGTACAGGCGAGCTCATTACCAGTTTGTGCTGAAAAGTATATAAATGGAGGAAATTGCAACCAACGTAACATCAAACATCCTCCATCCGTTATTTTATAATTAAGAACTGAGGAAACAATTTTTCTGCGGTATCACATACATTTACATAAGGCTTAAGTTGATGTCCTGGAAATAAGAAATCTTCATACTGACCAGTTTCACCACATGTACTGTATACCTTCTGAGGTCAAGGTTCTCTGTATATTTGAAAAATGTGTAATATTTAACTGAATACAGAATAAAAAAGAACGTACGAAGTATCGATATTTATGTGCTGTGAGCATTTAATTATTATTCGACTGGTCATGCAGAAATTGGAAAACTATCGAAGGATATTAAGAAAAGTATTTCATAGGCTTTGGTATAAGGGGGTTTGTGCATGGCATTAAGAAGTGGCCTAGTTTTATGAAAGTGTAGTTCTAAAGGGTAATTGGAAACTCTTACCTAAAGTGTTCAATTCTATGACTCTCTACACTTGTACAAATTATTATTACTAATGCTTATTCCTCTATCTACTTCACGTTAACCCAGATAAACGTTTGGCGAATTATCTTATTGTTAATTTTTTTGTTCCATTTTTAACTGCAGTAGTCATATCGGCGGCCGTTCTCCTTTGTAACATATCGATGGAACATATCGTATACGTTGGATTGTTTGTACTTTGTATTTTAATCAATAGATCACACTCTCATTTATACTTCCAGACTCTGGGGAAAATGGGGAATCGTATTCATTGCAGAAAAATCCCCACCCCCAGCCGGGAATCGAAACTGGGACCCCTTGCACAGCAGGCGGGTGTTCTACCAACTGAGCTACGGGCCAGCCTTAATTGTCTTGTAATACAAAGAAATGGGAGAATGCAGTACGCTTTAAACGACAGTTAATAGTTATGCTATAAGGGAGGTAGGCATAACTCGTTTGCGCCCGAAAGAAGTGAGGGCTAGCAGTATTGAGTCCGAAGATGGTCCATTCTACCTACCTCCCGAAATGCGTATAAGATTTTTTCCACTCATGCTTATCATGTACCTATTATTAGTAAGTTATATTAAATCCTCTACAATTGCCTAAAGCTATGTTGGCGATAATTTACAGAACAAGAAAGGGGTGGCCCGAAAGGTTCTTTACCGAGGAGGTTGCTAATATGAACATGGTTGAAATTCAAAAAAGTGTTTAAGTAAAGAAAGAAATTCAGTTAATTCCTGAAATTTTTCAAAAAGTTGTGTCAATATAAACTCTTGCAATAATTGCAATTTTACAATAAATTTTAAATAATTTATATGATATAAAATATAAATGAATATAGAATTTAGTAAGTATGTGTTTCTATTAATACTCTATTTTAATTACATATTTATGCAATTCAGGAAGTAATCTTTCACATCTGCTATTGTTTTCCAAGTTACATTTAATTCATTCGTATTTAACTTTTTGTTAAAAAAGTTAATTTATTTAAAGTCGCTTTAACGGCAAGTTCATATCGCGACTACGTGATAAAATATACAATATATGTATAATGCATAGAATATATGAAATGCAGTAACAGTACATAGAACACTGAAGTTACACAAAGAGATAGAATATTATGTTACAATTACAATACAAAACAACGTCAATGAAACTATATATACATATGATAATATAACATATTACAATTGTAAATTATTACATATTTACATGTGAATAGTATAAATACTAGATTTTCATATGCATTTTTTGTACTTCTGAGGAAGAGCAGTACTTGCTTGAAATTTGATAGTTTGTTGAGTATAGTAGATAAGTCTCCAGCAATCTCATGAATCCGTCGTTGTTTAGCATATTGTGGAGAGGTGTTCAACGGTGCGCTGTGTGTTGCAGACTTCACAGTAAGGTCGATTGGTTTTGGCGTAGATATGTGAGTGGGTTAATCCAGTGTGTCCAATTCGAAGACGTGAGATGATCACTTGAACTTTCCTTTTTAGAGAGTAGACGGGTGAAAAACTAGTGTCACCATTTCGCACACGGTACAATTTTGGTGGCGTCTGGTTCCAGGTTTGTTTACATTGCATTCTGAGTTATCTGCTGAGGTGGATTATGGCATCTTGGTATGGTATATTGTATTGTGCTTCCATTTCTATAAGCTGACTAGCTTCTTTGGCGATTTTGTCTGCATCTTCGTTTCCTTTGATACCACAGTGTGAAGGAACCCAAATACGTATTTGATTTTGTTTCTATTATTGGATAAATAAATATGAGTATTTGCTCAAGATATCCTCGGGAAACAAGCGAGGTGAAAAGACGATTAGAACTATGAGTATTTTCTGAATTGCATAGAAATATTGTAAATGATTTCAGCTCCTACAACAAATTCAGTTCTTCATAGCAGGGAGGTAAGTAGAGAAGTATGCTGGCTTACTTCCCTTAAGAGGCAATTTCTAATTACTCGTGAAGATAAAATACACATAATACTATGCTTATCTAGCGGGCTAAGGCAGCATGCGACGGAAAGCGGCCCGGGTTCGATCCCACCCATGTGGTGGGGATTTTAGGTCCCGGGTATAGGATCGGTGCCCACTCAACATCGTGAGGAAAGTGACGAGCTTACGTTGTTTATGGAATTAAAAGTTTGTGAAATATATGAAAGATTAATTATAGCTGTTAAAGAAAAATTATTAATTTTTATGATACAAAAACTAACATTTCCAATTAAATCTTTTAAATTTGAGAAAAAAATACAAATAATTTATTTTAATACAGGTAAGCGGCCCTGGTTACGGAAACCAACATTCCGCTGGGGGATGCCGAGATGCTGACTACATCTCCTCCCCGTATCGGTTGGATGATCGTCCACCTCTGCCATGCGAACGTGGGCGTGAGGCCGGCAGTCGGTTTTTTTTATTTAATTTTACGATCTCCAACGTTAATTCATATCGGACGATGGCAGTCGGGTTGGTAGGCCTTGGCCCTTTTAAGGACTGTCGCACCATGGGTTATTATTACTATGTTTATCACAACATGAGTGGAAAAAATCTTTTAATAGGTAGTTGCTGTGCGATTGTCTGACATTCTATTCTCTTTGGATACCAATAGATAGATTAACGAATAAATATTTTGCAATTTGAGAAAAGTATATGCATTGAAAAATTCAAACAAAGAGCAAAACAAGTATGTCAATTAAGGAGTTTTATAACGAGATCTTCATTTTTGTGCAGTAACTTTTGTCTATCTCTTAGGTTTACGGGTTATGATAAAAAGCCTTAAGGAGTAAAAATAAAAAAAAAAACTTCCGAGGACATTCCCAGAAAATTCTAAGACCTATACATTTTATCTGTTAGGAAAGCATCTTAAAACATAATTATGGTACTTTAATTAAAACTAGCCATTTTCAAAACGAATCACAATTCTCTGAAAATACGTAGTATAGAAAGGTAGTGAAAAATAAACGGGAAGGTAAGTTGGGTGAAGTTCAAAGCGCCACACATGCAATTTTGGATAAACTTTGTAGTTTAAAGTATAAAAATGGGGAATCTAAGTTTAGCAAAACTTTTCTACGGCACCGGATCTAGATAGCATATCTAATACAGCTCCCACCTGAATGTTCAAGTAAAATACGGAATAAAATAAAATAGACCGCCAAACTGATGAATATACAGCATTCCGTAAGGCGTCATTTCTGAGGATTAGTTCTTCTCTATCCGGAAAGATGTCCCACAACTTCTTGAGTTTTCTATAGAATCCATTTTCGCAAATTTTCTATAATTTTTATCTTCCTGTACCACGTAATTCATTTTTCAAAATGCAAAGACATGTGTGAATCTCTACTGGTAGTTTAATAAATTGCATTACTGACGGAAGAATGCTAGCAATCAACAGATAAGTCAATTGTCAAGGGGCGGTAAGTGTGCGAACGGTTATTGCATAAACTTGTCTAAATGTTGTAGTTTACTCATGATTCGACAAAATATAATTCTGATCAGCCAACTTCCGGAAATCGAAGGCCGCCTCGTAGTAATAATTTCGTGCTGACATGAAATTTACACTAGGTAAAATGCTCAGCTCGATAAATTTACAAAAATTAGACTTGAAACAAATGGCAATTCCGTTATATACATTAAGATATCCTTGAACATATTGTAGTAGTGCTTCTTTTTGTCAAACATGTGAACTTTCTGATACTACATAAATACGTAATGAATCAAAGAACACCACTTGCTATGTCAATTCCTAACACGAACTGTAAACAAAAACTGAAACAAAAATGGTAGAAAAACTTAGTTCAACCTAGTGAAGAGCCCCACGACTGAAGGACAGATCCAAGTATCGGTCTATCACGATACTGTGTACCAATTAGCACTTTGTTTACTAGAGGTCACTTGCTGTGCAATCAATGTTTAAATCCGCACTATGCAGTTTATTGCAGAGAGGCCATCATGAAGATAAGTTCTGCGCTATCATAGCTCTATATACTAATTAACGCTACTGTTTGTTTACCACACGTGGAATAATCATTTTAAATCCGCACGATATGCACATTATTGCAGCCTAGTGAAGAATAGGCATGCAGATAAATATCTTCTAGCCTGCCATTAGTGCGATACATTGTCATAGATAATGTCACGAGTGGTTTTGAAATTACAGATACATTCACGAGCGACGAAGTTGCGAGGATATTTAACTAGGGAAGTTCAAAACCACGAGCTACATTTGTAGAGACTATTTCACGAATAAAACAAATTGTTAAAAGCAATAAAACAAGTTAGTTGATTCCCTAAATCGCATAGGTCTACATTAGCACATGAATTAAACTTTACCTCACAAGTCACGGCATACAAGATTAATGCCCGATTTCACCAACAGATGTTAGACTTAACACGAATTTAGCAACTGTTAAAACAAAAATTGCATTTCACCAACAAGTGTTAGCCTAACGCTCGTGTTAAATCTCTTGTTAAACTAACAAGCCAAATTTCTGATGTTAAGTCCTTAACAATTGAAAACAGTCATGATGGCGAGCATGAACTCAGCTGTTAATGTCAATTTGCTATATTTAAGACCGTCTAAATGGCATTCATAATAGAGTACGGCTTATGAGGAGAAATGATTTTGAGGAGCTATCAGAAGAAAAGTTTTTACGGAGGTATAGACTGTCGAAACATGTTGCTATGAAGATTACTGCGGAAGTACAAGAGAGGTTAGAACATGCATCGAAAGGAATATGCCGATCGCGTCTTAGCTTCAAGTATTAATAACCTTGCGATTTTATAATTCACTGAATTAGGTAGATAATACACTGTCCATCTCCCTTCTTGAAACGTTTAAGGCACTTGTCCTTCGCACCTCGTTTTAAATTTACGTAATACTGACAAGTTGTTTGGTGCTTGTAGTAGTAACACATGCATTTGAATTAAATTCGTTTCCAATATTCTCCCCGTGACATCTTTCTCTTTTACATTCACCGCACCCGTCCTCTTATTTTCCACGATATCCTTACACTTCGTCACCAATTCAATCAACAATTATTTCTCCATCGATGAGAAATTTGTCTCACGGCTTTATTTATGATTTTGTTCATGCGCCATTTGTGCAGACGAAAATGAAAACAAAAGCGCATCACAGTACGTTCAGAAAATAATACGACTCATCCATAGCCTTCTATAGCTGTGATATTTACAAGTTTCTTGGCGTTAACACAGGTTTGTTAACATTTTCAGAAAACAGGTTGGTGAATTGCAAGACATTTAACATTAGTGTTAGCGCTGTAACAATTGTTAGGTTACATTTGTTAACGTCGATTTTGGTGAAATCGGGCATAATAGTTCTTACAGGCCACGCACAAGTTAACACTGGTGAAAGCAACTTTGTTCTTAAGACCGTCAGGTGGCGCTGATTGATTATAAGAAAATAATAAAGTAACATGACCTATTCATGTGATCGTTATAGCCAACAGTAAAGGAACATTTCATAATTGCTGTGCGATAATTGTGAATGATGTATAATTATCGATATAGAGATCAGCGATTGGTCAGTATTTGACAAATCCTAGTACTTGATTGGCCTATACAAGGATGGTGACTTATGCGTGAAATAGTCAATATAATTTAATGCTTTGTCATGTCTGTGATTAATATCTGAATTAGTCCATAAAGAAGTACACGCCTCCTTTGCCGTAAAGCCTCCATTTCTGCACATTTTAGGTACAAATCTTAATGTGTGATGCAATTCAAAGCATAGGTGTTAAGAATGGTTAGAGTTTTGGTTTTTTAGCACATAGAATTCGGGGTTTAACTGCAGTTAAAGAAGGAATCTTTCTTTAATAGGGATAATTTCATGTCCTCC
The DNA here is from genome assembly GCA_030765055.1 of Mantis religiosa. Lineage (NCBI taxonomy): Eukaryota > Metazoa > Arthropoda > Insecta > Mantodea > Mantidae > Mantis > Mantis religiosa. The sequence continues at coordinate 231,105,172 of CM060947.1, read as the reverse complement.
GTATCTGAAAGTGTGGATGTTTATATGTACAAAATATAATTCAGCTACAGTTCAGCGTGTAAAAATGTCCGTATTTTCTCACTCAAAGCCTCCGATATGATTATACAAGTTAAAGGAGACTCCACAAATGAAACCAAAAAGTAAGAATATCACATTCGCCTCAAAATAGAAGGCAGGGTATTTTTATTTGCACTATTTTATATAAAACGGATTAATAGTATCTAAATATCCACCAGTATAAGAGTGCAGTTAGACGTGGCTGGACTTTACACCTAGAGTCTATTACAGGTTCCAGCTTGTTGCCTGGTTCAAATAAACTGTTGTGACATAACGTCATCATCATGGAGATTTTCCACTGTCAGAGCAATTTCTTTGGAAGTGCCGTTGTCATAATGGACTATTTACCATGGCCTTCGCTACAGATAAAGGTAGTGTAGATAAAACACGTTACCCGAGGTCACATCCATATAAACCGTGCTAGATGCACTCTTGCAAGGATCAATGGACAACATACTGGTTAAGATACGGTCTTGGTACTCACAGTTACTGACAACTTACACCAAGTTTATAGCCAGCGATATATCGAGAACCAGCTAAATTGCATATTTTGACTATCGATTAACCGCAAAACATAATTAACAATTATCATAACATCTAAGAAACAAACCACTTGGTTATTTCATTACGTATGAACTGCCTCTTCAACTCATTTAGGATACAAACTTGCAATGACAAATGTGTCAATTTACATCTATATTTTTAATCGTTGTATACAAATTATTGAACACAATTTAAGTATATTGATCTACTACTAATTAGATATACAAAAAGATAGGCTTCATCAGCGTGCTGTTCTCATGAACTTCAAACAAACAAATGTATATTTCTTTATTCCTAAAGCTCTTCTAACCCCAGAAATATCAAGTTAAAACCTGGAATCAGATGACTATAGAGACCAGGCTATAGATCGGAGAGAATATCCAGTGTATGGGTAATTAGCCTAATAGATGGTATGAAGAGTGAAGGTGACAGACAGTACGCCTTTGTAAATGGATGAAAAGCGCTTGGCACAATGAATAGCGGGGAAAATAGGAAAACCCAGATAAAATGTACTAAAGCCACTCTGTCCGTCATAAATACCACGTACGTCTGTGGGATCGAGCACTGGTTGCGTTGATGAGAGGCAAGTGGTATAACCGATGTGATAAAATGAAGCTATAGGCGACTCTAACTGGTTCAGATTCCTGACATCATCACAAAAGTTTGGTCGCAAAATTATAAAATCTACCGTATACGAAACTAATGAAAAATCGTTTGTATATTTCTTAATTTTATTGTGTGTGTGTTTATGTTCGCGCGTGAATGGCGGCTTTCCTTACACAAACACAGACTGTGGGCAGTGATACATTCCAAGTGTAAGACTAAGGGTACCTCCCAGTATTTGCCAGATATAGCTCCGAGTAACGGAGAAAACCCTCAAGTAAAGGACTGTCCTGGCTGAGTTTGATCCGTGCTCTTTGTTCATAATGTCATAATTATGTAAAGTTGACCAACAACTGTCATACTTTTAAAAATGTAGCAGTATTTGGTTTGTTTTTACTTCATAAACCTGAATCGACATTTCAAACGAAATGGTTTTATTCCTACTTAAATTATGATTTAGATACAAAGATATCTTAGATTTATTGTTACTGTCAGAAATGTTATTTTCAATGGAATAGTTTCACTCTCATCCTAAACATCCTACAATTACGTAGAGTTGCATATACCATACTACGGCCACTAAGCACAGCTTTTTCCCGTCCGGTCGGTCTCACTACAAAATATAAGTTCAGTTACAGTGTACCTCGAACTGATAAATCGAAGAGATACTAAGTAACTGTTTATTGAGTACCAAGTATACCTTTTACATTTTTGATCGCACGTGAACTTGGATCACAGACCTTACCTCCACTGGACAGTTCTTAACAATCACCTACATATTTGTTAGACAAGTGCTTCTTTCCTACTAGTTCTCTCCGTAATGGTTCTTTGTTCCCATGGTCATTTTTACAAATGTTCCCCTTTTCCTTATCTTACTCTCCCCTACAAACATTCCCCCCATATCTACCTGTTTCATATCACCTTTGTTTGCACCTTTCTTTGCTGACTTCCACTTTTTAGCTTATAATTTTCCTGTCTCTTTCAAATATACCACATTTTCACTTTCTTCTAATGCATAATCATCTTATTTCCTCCATTTGTAATTGACCCTTTCTTTCTCCTTCACTCCCGCTACCCTTCTTTGATTTTTTAAGAAAATAGTTTCACGTCGTGGGGCACTATTTCCTTCTTTTCTCTTGTTTTCTTTTCACTTTTCCCTTCGCTCTCGTAAGCATATAAATTACCCTAGAATCTTGCATCTGTATAAATGCTATCTCTTGTTCCTCGCTCCAGATGATATTAGTTAAAAAGCCGAACGACCAACAAGTGTGGCATTTAATAAAACCATTAAGTAGTACATCTCAAATAATACATATATAAAGTATATAAAATGGGTCTTAAAACAAACACTACTGATACTGTATAGTCGTACTAGATAGGATTAAACAGATGCTTAGGGAGTTATTCTCACAAGGTGAGTAACTTACGTATTATAAATGAAGCTGACGACAGATATTCGGCATTCAAGTTGTACACTATGTGACAAGTTACTACCATATTTCGGCTAATTGTCGTACCATAATGACAGTGAACTTAGGGAGACTTTCCCTATAATATCACACGAGTTATCATTAAAACTGGCATGATCACATAGGTTTCATTCCCTCTATTCAAGCCACCTAGCTTTCTTATGATGCAAAAGAGGCACTACTTATATTTTGAGCCTAATAATTAAAACAAAGTCTTTTTGAAACACCTCCAAAACATGGTTTTTGAAGGCATCAACGGCTTATTCTACCGACGAAAATTGTTGTCCAAGCAATTTATTCTTGATGTTCGAGAACAAAAAGTAGTCATGGGGTGCCAAATTATTACCGTAGGGCAGATGACCATAAATTCGATTTTTGACCCTTCAAATACTCTGTTGTTACACGAGATGTGTGAGCGCTTGCACTGTCTTGATAAAGAACGATCCTACGGTTCTTGTTGGTTTTCCTCACTTCACCGAAGATTACCGGCAAACAAATGTTGTGTACCAAATGGTAATGACAGTTTTGCGTTCCTCTAAACACACGTTGCCACATGGTCAGTTAAGCTGAAAAAGCAGGCGACCGTTTGCTTCGAAGTGCTTCGAGTGCGAGCAACTTTTGTTGGATTTGCTTCATCTTGAAACAGCCATACAGTCTACTGCTGTTTACGTTCCGGCTCATACGCATAGATCCATGATCCGTCACCTGTTACAATCTTATATCCGTCTTTTGAGGCACCGCCATTGTATTTCTTGAGCATTTTTTGTACACCAATCGGCATAAGCATCTTTTTTTGAGATTGTGTCAAATTATCTAACGAGAACAAACCTTTTTCATGGCTAAATAATCACGCAATATTTTATATATGCTGGTGGAACTAATGCCTAGGGTTGCTACAATCTCATAATATGTCGCATGACGCTCTTACATTATAGCTTTTGCACAGGGTTCAGTGTTTTCTGGCGCAACAACTGATCTTGGACGACCTTCACGAACTTCATTGAGCAAACGGCGGTCACGATTAAATTCGTTATACCAGCGTTTCGCAATGGCAAAGGATGGAGCTTCGTCGCCAAATATGGAAGTTAGTTGATCGATGCTCTCTTGTCTTGATAATCCACGTCCAAAGTCACGAACATTTTCACGAGTTAATTCCATGTTTTTGTTGAAACACAATTTTCAAGTTTTTAGTAAATGAAACAAATATTGTCTTGTATTGACAAAATGTCCGAAGTAGATTATGGTCAATAATGTCAAACTTTCTATTAGAAACTGCGGCATGTCGGGGTGTCGAGCGAGTATTGCCGCGCAGTTCGGCTCAATTATTTGGCAGGGGCTTGACTCCTAGGGTCGTCAGCATCGCTAATAAAATTTGAAGAATATCGATGTCCTCGGCTGCTCTCGGAGTTGTCCTAATATATATGAATATAGCATCAGTGGCAAGGATCTCTTGATACAGGGCGTTCTGGGTGGATCAATTAGGGTACTTGGAAAGAAACACAGGTTAATTCTCTTATGACGATCGGTTGTATTTCAATTACTCTCTAAATACATGTCAATTAGGCGAACTCTGAATGGTAGGCTTCGCGCTGGCGTGGTGGAACTTCCGTGTCTATAACACGACTCGTCGGATTAGCGTCCAGCTACTAACTACCTTTAATTGAACGCGATTTCTTTAGCTTACTCGTCCGTTCAGTTTAGCCCACAGTAGCCAAAATAACCTTAATGAACGCGATTTATGCCCTCGTGCTGTCGCACGACGATCTGGCTCGACCCCCAGCTAGCGACTGAACTTTAGATATGTATTTTTTCCCAGATGGTTATATGACACTTCGCTTCACCCTTCAGTTCATTATTTTTAATTAGTTGGTCGGTAGAACACATATGGAGTCCCAGTTAAAGTCTGTCTACTCAACGCAAGTGCACGGCGGCCGCTTTCTTTGAGGAACCCCCATAATCGTTTTACAACATGGACCCTCCTCCTGACGGTCCTCTCTACAAGGTTGCAACATTTTAACATCACCGTCTTGCACCTAATGAAACAGAACAACTGGAAGTTGGAACTTTGGCAACTGAGACTCTACGCGGAGTAGACATGCAACTGTCATTTTCAGAAAATCGGGGTTGCTATTGGTCCCCAACGACAGTGTTCCATTTCTGAAGTGTGGAGATAGATTTATGATGGTCATTAGTGGGCGGAAAAGTCAGGTCCTTTGAGGTCCCTTTGAGTGGGAACTTCACACACGTTAAAAAAAACAGACCTTACGAGAATCTCACCCTAGACCACCCAAAATGTCCCCTTCTTGTCAAACTATATTTGAAGCTAATGGTTGCGGTCAGCTTTCCTAGGGGAGTAAAAATCCCACCGTTCAGAGCTCGTAACAAACTTGACACTTCACACAAGATATTTGTTTCAATACATGTATATATCCTTTGACATTCAATTAATCTTCTATATGTTCCTTAACAGTTGATTTATCAACTTGAGGGAGAGAGTACCGTTTCAAACCGTCAGATGGCACTACTACATTCAGGATTGCCAAGGCTCAAAATTAAACACTCTCCCTCATCACACAGGTTTCAGTTACTCCATTCATACCACCTCGCTTTAAAATTCCAAATAATGCTTTTTATGATATAAAAGTAGTCATTAATACACCTCCATCCATATCCATAAGTCACTGGAGATTAAGTACAGGATGAAATAAATCTTCTGTAACGCTCCCAACATATGATGTTAAAGGGCAACACGCATTAAAAAAGCGATCACTCGACCTATTTCAGTGGTAGTGTAATGATGGAATGAGAAGACCTACAGCGTTGCCGCAGACTCTGAAACAAGTTGGCTAATCAGAGTTGGGAATAGAACCACAGAACCTCAGCATGAGACACATGAACGAAACCACAAAGCTACCCCAATGCCCCGAATGAACAAAATATGTATTGTTAAAAGGAGCTGTTGAATGACCGATACCAATAAAACTAAGCCGTCTTGATTTCTACTTCTCAGGCCATTTCAAATTTGTTTCTTATTATCTCTGTGCCAAGGACTGAGTATTGAAGAATTTAAAACTATGACACTAACCATGTGATTTCAGAACTCCTTCCCCCAAATGTAACACAGTCGGCAGTCGGGGTTCTCGCACTATCCTCTGCTAGCCCACTATAAACTACTGTTTCAACACTGAAGCGACAGAAGCGTTTTCGAGACGAGGTAAAACAACACGACACTTTTAACTAAAATTATTTCTGCCTGAAGCTCACAGGAAACAGCGTCACAAAAGAGCAAGAGATATTTAAAAAAAACACGCTTAGTCGTTGCTTTAGTCACATTTTATATGCGCAAAGTGACGTAAAGACTTCCTTTGGAAATCCTTCTGATGTCGCAGCTGTCATGTTGGAGCGCTTTGTGTGTCGCTTTAGCGTTTTGCACACTTCTCTCAAAACAACTGAATTATAGCACACAAGCCAAACATACGGACGGGCACTCCGATAGTAAAGGTTTAATGAGCAATTTTAGAGACGTTCGCATACTATATCAATTTCATAGCGGAGAGTAAGTGTTCTATCCTGCCAAAGTTACTCTACTAAACTCATCAACACTATTTCAAAACTCACTTTTTACATAATGTAATGTGCGTCTAAGTTTATTGGTCTAGTTTTTGCACAATATATCTATTAAGGAAGACAGGATTGTTTTTTTTTTAATTATATCATCTTTTGATTAAAATTTATCAGCATTTTTAAATAAGTGATCTTTTATTAACAACAACGGTATTAAAACACTTCTTTCACCATCCTAACATATGCTGCAGCAATCGTTTACCTAACTGTTTGAGAAAACAGATCGTTTCTACCAGAAAATGTCAATCACAGAAAAAGTTATTCAAAGCAAAATTGGAGAAAAACTCGCGGATACTTACAATGAAAAAAATCACACGACTTTCACATATAGAAGCTGCCATGCTTAACAAGGTACCAATTTTAGACTAAAACTTTCCCCAAAAGCACTTAAAATGCACCTTTCTACAGCTCGGATATTTCCTCTTCTTCTTATGAATCCCTAAGTAATATAAAACGATAGCTTATATATAAAGCTCGAGGTTATCTATCAGGGCAATCCGTCCGCCTCGGTAACGTGGTGGTAGTGTGTCTGCCTCAAGTTCAAGATGTCCAGAGTTCGAATCTCGGTCAGGGTCAGTTACCTGGATAAGGTTTCTTCGGGGTTTTCCCTTATCCTGATAGCTCTATGGACCCTGGGCTCATTTGAGCATCTTTTCACCCATTCCATTCATCGTCCGATATGACTTAACGTTGGAGGGCTTAAATTAAAAAAAAAACAGGGCAATCCACACAGGGTGAAGACTGACCCCCCCCCCCCCTGACGTCCAGGGAGTCACCGAGCTGTCCCAAAAGGGCACCCGGCGCCTCCGTGAGGCTTTCCATAGGGCAAGACCTAGAGACTAACAAGCTCCCCCCCCCCTCCATCTGGTCCTGTGGACTCAAGACGGGATGCAAGTAGATACGCCACTTACGCGCGCCAACCCCAAAGGGGAAGGCTACCAATTAACCTCGGTAGGGCCGCCTGGTGATCTAACACACCTTCTACTAGCTATGCTGGCTAGTACGCGGAAATATATGGCTTCCCTCAACCGCGTCCGAGGACGTACCCAATCTCCTACGGGTATCGGGAACCACTGCCCCCTCGAGTCCAACCCAATCAGAAATACTCCCACACAGGAAGGGGCTCGAATGTTCGGCCCGAGGTTCCTCTAGTAACGTCAGAGGTACCACAAGTGTTAGGGGTCCGCAGCGCCCGCACCACGGCAGCTGAATTTAATGTATAACGAAAAAGTACAAATAAAAAAAACAAATTTCATCTAACCCTTTAATGATGACTTATTTTGCTATTTATGCCGCTCTTGCTGTACTTACTAAACCGGTTTCCATGCCGTTTGCCGGTGCCTCAACGCAATCGATTCGAACAGTCATACCAACAAGTCATTTTTTGGCAATGTTCAGCATCTAATTTCTACCTTAAGGGTAATTAGTTAACATTTATATTACAGGCACCAAGCTGGAATGTTTACAATATTCCACACTCTACCACTTAGTCTAAAATGGGTAGCACTATGCAATAGACCTAAGGAAATATTTCAGAAAATCCCAGACCTCAAAGCCCCAAACACTTTCATCATTTCTGACTTTAACAAATGATTTTGATTAAAATTACACGTGTTTAAGAAGGCAAATTAAATTCTTTGGAAATAGCCTATTAAGTCCTATTTATTTTAAGTTGAGTTTGCAGAATTTGTGAATATGCAAGCGATAGAGGAAAACTATCTTAAAAAAAAAAAGTAATCTTACTAAAATAACAGAGTACGTCAAATAAATCTGGGGGAGGAGTTTACGATTTCCCAAATATTCTCTATTATTGGTTTGAATTTTAAAACCCTTTATATTCTTTCGAGAGCTAAATCAATACTAAATTCTCTTCCCCTACTCTTATATGAAAATAATGGTTTTTCAGTCATCATATAACAAACTGTTTTAATAATTTGGCTACTTCATTAGTTAACCTACTGTATTGTTCTTTATGACAATAATTTTGTATAAGAGTGAATGTGACATCAAATTAAACTATCTGTTCGCTGTAACAATAAAGTAAGTGTCAAAGAAGCACGTGGCAGACATGAATCGCATTGGCTGGTGGGTTCTAATACTCCCGTGTTCTTACACAACATAGTTCCGCGGTTTATTAAGCTTCTTGCTTTACCAGCTTTCAATAAACCATTCACGTTGTTATAATATAGAATTAATATTACAGTAAGACCAATAATTCTCAAAAGTTCAAAAATGCACTAGATGAGTAACAACAAAGATGGCACTTAAATTCCGGTGACGGCACTACTGTTTAGGTGCCCATGTGCAGGTGTTACGTATAACCAACGGCGTAAAGTCTCTCTAGTCAACGCGAGTGCAGTTGCCTCACAAAGGAAACAGACCTTACCGCCCACTAATGACAGTCATAAATATATCTCCACACTTCAGAAATGAAACACTGTCGTTGAGGACCAATAGCAACCCTGATTTTCTTGAAATGACAGTCGCATGTCTACTCCACGTGGAGTCTCACTTGACAAAGTTCCAACTTCCAGTTGATATGTTTCATTACGTGCAGAAATCCGTTGTGTGTCACGACGTGGAGACCGTGGGAGGGAAATGCAGTGGTAAATGCAAATAAAGTAGTAGATAACTTTCAGTCAAGTGAAAATAATCAAAGTGATGACAATAGTGTGAATAACTGGGCCGAGTTATATTACTGGAAAAGCCTCAAAAAACAGTTATAACGGGAACTGTTTCTAAGCAAATTCAAGCGCTTGTTTTGAACACATATAAATATTTGCTGACAAATAATCTTGGTAAGGGGTCATGCAATGAACCTGATGAATTCCGGGTATTCACAGAAATACAGTAAGGAAAATTGTGACGAAAGGAATACCAAAGACGCCGATCAAGTGTGAAAACAAAAGGAAACGTTTCGATAATTTCACATGCAATTTAATTCGGCGAGAAGTTTATAAATTCTATGCAAAATGGAGAGCGCCCACCTTAGACGAATTGGTTGCACATTTGCAAGAAATTTGTGATTTTCCTTATGGGCACTGTACTTTGCGCGGTCTCCTAAAGGAGTTGGGTTTCAAATACCGTACTTTGAATAAGTTAAGGGTTATTATGGAATCTAGTAGAATTGTAACTTGGCGATATATATATCAAAACTAAGGAAGTTTTGCAGTGATGCACATAAAATAATTTATTAAGACGAAACCTCGTACGATACCCATGACGTATCGAGAAAGGCGGTAACCTTGCAGAACGGACTGGGAGAAGGAAGGCGGCCGGAGTTGTAAAACGATTATAAGGGTTCGTCAAATGAGTCGACCGAGGTGCACATGCGTTAACTAAACAGACTTTACTAAGAGGAGGAGCTCATTGCGGAATGCGGAATAAAACTTTACGTTATTCTAACAGCGAACACATATTATTCAAAGGCAGAAAACCAACTAAACCAATTTTTCCGATAAATATAAAGAAAGTTGAATAACAAAATATGTTGAAGTTGTTGGATACCCCATTCCACCCAGTGGACATACACTTGGGATTTGGAACGTGAACCACAGAACGGAAATGAAAGCCGGAGTGATACGAGGTTATGATATTGCCAAGGACTGTACCTTCTTTCCCATACATCATGTCGGCAAGTTAATATGTTGCCCGTCCTTTTTCAATGCCCAAGATGTTTTCTTAACGCATTATGCGGCGTATCTAAAGCTTACACGCTGTCTCCATGGCGACGCAAAATGACAAAAGAGTAACGACGCCGCGCAGCAAGGAAGCACTACATAATGGAGATTTCAGAGGGATTTCAATAATGCTTCGTTTTTTGTATGCTCTTTTCTTTTACCCTACATTTGCCAACGATACCGAGTTTTACTGCATCTGGATGAACGAAAAGAGGTGCTCCAGCAATGCTAACAATTCAAAGACTACATCAAATAATTATTTCTTTTACTTCTGCTTGTTTTTCCCCCCGGCTTTAGAACATTTTTACTATAGAGAAAGAAAAAACTACTGGGGCTGTGTGCACTTTAGAAAATGAAGCTAAGATAACACTAAAATAAGGAATATTTGGACGGCTGAGGGTCACAAAGTTATTCGATCTCATTTAGACTTCAAACAGTAGATAATTTTACCCCACGAACTTTATAATATGACCCATATACTGCAAGACATATTAAAACTTAAGTTTTAGGAAGACTCTAAATAACGGATAACATTTTTAATTTTTTAAAATCATGTAATGTAGTGGATAAATTTAACTGCATGTACATATGCATTACGTAAATTATAGCTACACTAACCATATATCTTCGTTACAAAACGTACTGAAAATTTAGTTCTATTTTTTTCCCCCATTTATACCCGCCTTTAACTGCAATGGTCATATCGGCGGCCATTCTCCTTTGTAACATATCGAAGGTGTTAACTCGTATTTGTTGGGTTTTAATCATTAGATCTCACTCACATTCACATTCACACTTCAAGACTCTGGGAAAGATGGGGAATCATCTTGGTTGGAGAAAAATCCCCACCCCCAGCCAGGAATTGAACCCGGCACGCCTCGCACAGCAAGCAGGTACTCTACCGACTGAGATAAAGTTCTTATACCATCACAAACTAACACGTAAGAAATTTTGTACATATTTATCTACTCTTCATGCAAATGAAACAGTGTTTTGTCGAAAAAGGGGCGGATCAACGAACATCAATAACATCATTCAATTATTCAATATTATCCATCGTCCAATATTCAATTGCATAATTATTAACTCTACTGGCATATGAGAAGCCTGAACTGCAGTTATCTTACAGGATTTTCATTTTAAAAGTTTATTGCATTTCAAAGAGAGATTTAACAAAGCTTCTAATTCTAGTGGAAACTTTCTGAGAGATTCTTTTGGATTTGGAACACACATTTCCCTGATGTCTTGTAGATTTTCCTTTGTCAGAACACGGCGATTAACTTTCGGCTTTTATCAACAACAGAGACCCTCTCTCTACATTGTTTACAAGATCAAGCATTTCTCTGTGAGGCGCACTGCCGCAGTCTCACTTCTCTACAAGAGTATGTCACATAGGAACCTTACCACATAAAGATTCTGTGTGTTAAAATATAAGACCTATGGTGGACAGTGGCCGGCAACAGTGATCTAACCAAGCACTACCAAAAACAATTTTTAAAATTCACAAACAAAATATACTTTGAAAAAGCGTAAAGGCATAGTCAAGACCATTGTCTGTAGCGTACATTGAAAATATGTAAACTTGTAAAACTTCTAATTACTACAACTAGCTATAATAAGTTTAAGGAATGCATGTAGTGTTACGATGTAACGGAGCATGCAGTGTGAATAAAAAGAAATTTAAAAAAGTATCAACATGTGTACACCAACTGATTAGCCGGCACATGTAGAGGAGGGAAAGTTAGGAACAGCGCAGCGCAGCGCAGGGAAACAATTCCCCGTTATACGGCCAGCGTTGAAACGAAGGCTCTGTGTAGGAGTTAATGCTAATAACACGAAAACGTTTAATTTCTTGTAAATCATGTCCCACAAATGGCCTTCAGTTCCGTCATAAGTGAAGCCTTTGATTGACAACATAGTAATAATTAGGCTATGTTCTTTACAGAATAGTTTGGTTTACTCCAAGAACCTCGCTACTGCACTTTTTGTTGTTCCAAAAACCATTCTGTAACTTTTTAAGGATACGAGGTAAAAATATATTAACATAGCTATACTACAAAATTGAATTTCATGGTTGGATGTACTCAACTGCAAAATACAGTGACAAGCATTTTGCAATATTCGCACAGTACCTCTGCACTTTAGGTAAGTAGCAATTTCCTAAAACATAATTATGTTTAAAATAATTATTACTTTTAAGAGCATAATAAACACTAGTAGTGTTAATTTTTAAAACTGATCACTCCTGTCTCCAGGCAAATACCATAAATGTAGATAGAGAAATGTATGCAGAAATCCTTCATTATGGAGTGAACAAATTTGGACATTTCATTATTCTCTCTCTAATGATTTGAGAAAATGTTAGCTAACCGAAGAAAAATGCAAATTTCATAAAAAGAGACACAAAGTATTTTAGCCACATGCTAAAACTTATTTCAGGTATCTAATTCTAGTCCTAAAACAGCTATACACTTCAAATATATATCTGCAGCTTGAAGACACAAATTTTTAAAATTACATAGTGGCTCGGGGGTTCTTGGCAGGCTGCAGCTACTTGAACTTTAACCTTTTAACGAGTGGTGTTGCCCTGGGGCAATATTACGCTGTATTAAACTTAAAAATATTTTAGTGTGTTTTTTTTATATAACATTGCACTGCCTTTAACGGTTATACTAGTAATATTTTGAGCCTTTTCAATTGTAAATATTATATTATTTTTATAATTGTTTAGCGTTTTTAGTATAAAAAGTCAAAATCCTAGCAACTGCAGTCAAATGATACCCCGTGAACATCCAAGCGTGCCATCACACTGATTATTTTACTTGGGCCCTCCCCGTACTTTACCACAAGAACTTTTGATTGCAGTTGCTAAGATTCGAACTCACGACGTTTACCTTTTAATGGTTGGCCAGCCCATTGTATATCGCTTTAACGACCATGACTACGCGAATCGATTGCGTTGAGGCACCGCAGAAAGCGGTATGAGAACCAGTTTAGCAAATCAAGAGCGGCACAAGTAGCAAAATAACTCACCAATTAAAGGCTTAAAACCGATTTAAGCTAATAAAATAAATTTTAAAATTTTCTGGACATATTTCCAAGACTGAATTAACTTTGAACCGTTGTTTGAGATTTGGTCATTTTCATCGTAAATCTTCTCTTAATTAGCAGAAAACCAAAATGAAGTTGATCCTACTTTACAATGACTGGGGATTCTTTTGTTGTTGTTTTGTTTTGCATAAAAATTGAGAAATTTTATTCTGAATTTGGTAGAGGTCAGTTTGAACGTCTTTTTTCATGGATTATGTATGGTCGGGAAACGTAAGAAATTTGTCCGACACATACGTGAACTACACAACCGAAATGCACCACAATTTAAATAAATTTGCATCATGTGCAGACTTGACTGAGAAACGCTCGCTGTGAGCTTGCGAGGAAATCTAGTGGGAGGGTCTGCAATTACAAATCTAAGGCAACTGTCTCTCTGACCGACAATTTGTTTTAACTTCATGACCCATCACCAGAAGCAGTTGTGCCTCAGTACCATGACTACTTTAAAATGAAATACTTAACTATCTGTACACTCCAGGATAATACAAAATGTAATTATACAATGACATGGCTTGTCTGGCAAGAGATAACCATAGAAGCTGAAGCACAGGTTTATTATTGTTCTATGGATTCTGCACATTCATGGAGTCTGGCCAGGGGCGACTAGAGCCACAAGAGGAGCTATATTCCTGAGAGTTAATATACTGCGGGAGAAATTACTTTATGATTGACACAAGCTCCTGACGGGCAATATCTACACAATCAATCATTGTCTTCCTGAAGTTACTGCTCCGAGATACCACACCCTCTGTTGTTTTAGTTAACTTTAGCAGGTAACTGTCACGGCTTATCATTGGCAGTACATGCGAATCATAAGTACCAGTATTATCGTATACCTAAGACAACGTACCAAGTACTACAAATAAGCTACTATTATGTGTTTCAAATGGGAAGGTGTTTGTCCTTGAGCGCTACTAGGCGAGCAACCAATCGGAGTCCTGCGGTGTTGTCGTGTTGCATTCCCGCTAAGTGGTGTGCGAGGAGCTCCAACCTAATCAATCTGTATGAAATACTATTCGCGCTAAGACAAAAATTCAGATTTCGCCGAAACTGATCCATGTGGAAGGTAGAGAGTAATGTATCTAACATAACCATGAAAACCCCATATTTTTAGATCAAATAGTTTTTCTAATACAAATAAATAAAACACTATTACCTGTATTATAACAATAAATCGCGACGTAAGCACTGTATGAATATCATGATTGGTTGGCATGTATGCGTGTACGTATATTTGTAATTACTCAGAACTGAAACGTAAATGTTTGATTTGACATGATAAAAGAGTTAATTTGAATAAGCCAATTCGAGCGAGAGGAAACAATAAATTTCCTGCTGTCCTGGCAGAACGTGTCTGGTCACATATCTTTATTTATGAATGGTTCGTAATCTCTATTTACCCTAGAGAGTTCAAAGTGGTTGGTGTGTATGTATGTATATATACTTGTAATTACTCAGAACTGAAATTTAAACTACTGCATGACGTGATAAACGAATTACTGCGAATAAATCAAGGTGTTAAATTCCAGAAACAGCAAACACTTCATTTCCTGTTAGCCTGTGGAATGCTGTATGCTTATGTTTATGAATGAATGCTGGATAAGAAGTGTTTATTTACTCTGGAGAGTTCAGATCAATATCATTTAGTTGTTTCTACACAACAGTAGAGTAAGAGTTAAATAGTGCAATGGCTTCTTGCTGTTAATTTAGTGGCGAGTCAAAAAGCCTGGTATTGCGAACTTAGGCTCGAAGTATTGTTTTTAAAGTGTACACGTTCTTCAAGAAATTGGGCAATGAGGAAAACAGAAATCAGCTCGATTTCAAAAATGCTCAATGGCTTACTGCTGAAGCGTGTGGTGTAGGTAATGCAAGTGTGTCCCGCATTTGGATTAGCAGAGCAGGTAATTTATAAACTATAATTATAGTTATAGTATTTAAAATATACATAATTTGCGAACATGATTTTTTCCAATTTTGATTTTGGCAGCTGCATCACTGTAAAAGTTTGTAAAATACAATTCACTTACCCTTACATCTAGCGCCAAGCAGACCTGCATGTTGTATGAGTGTGCGAGAGAGAGGGAAATATAAAAAGAGTGGCGTAACAAGCTGCAAACGCTGAGTGTGATACGGCATCTGATTAGCTGGACTCCAGAACCCTTCCCATTTGAAACACATAATAGTAATTACTTTCGAGTACAAAAGTTAGCAGGAAATTATATTTTGCCATATCAATTTTGTAATGAATTTTCTATTATTCATATTTTAAATTAATAAATTCTTTTTCTAATAATATTACCTACTGCATGAACACGAGAACAGTAGAAGGTATCAAGTGCACGAGTGCTCTCGTGTATGGTATGCTGATTTCTTTAAGAAACGTAACTGAAGTTTAGTTTGTTACAAGTAGACTGTTTTCTATATCAAAGTTAAAGATAACCACTGGAGCGACAGTCCTAAGAAGGCCAAGGCCTACCAACCCGACTGCCGGCCTCACGCCCACTTACGTGTGCCAGAGGTGGGCGATCATGCAACCGATACGGGGAGGAGATGTGGTCAGCATCTCGGCATCCCCCAGTCAGAATGTTGGTTTTCGTGACTAGGGCTGCTTACCCATCCTCACGATGCTGAGTAGGCACCGGTCCTATACTCGGGACCTAAAATCCCCACCACATGGGTGGGATAGAACCCGGGCCGCTTTCCGTCGCATGCTGCCTTAGCCCGCTACGCCACGGCGCAGGACTCTATATCAACGTAAGTAAAAGTTAAAAACATGGAGGGGTGAGTGAGTATGTGGCGTTTAAGGGCCCGTCGACAACAAGGTCATTTGGGCCCCCCCCCAAAAAAAAACATGGAGGACCTACTCCTGATCTGCATAAATATCTATAACAAGAAAAGGTTAACGGTCAGAAATTCAGGAAATTCAGAAATTTTACACGAAAAACAGTGGAACTGTGAATGTAAAGTCAAAATTGTTTATTCTGTTTTTTTATGCGTTCTATTTGGTGGCAATAGCCTTTGATTTAAAAATGCGTGATGGATTTAACTCACATGTATTAAAAAAGGTCTCTAAGTACACAAAACTGATGGCTCAGGCGGTATGTCGGTTTAAACTCGGGAAGTCCGAGTTCGATTCCTGCTGGGGTTTTCCCCGGTCACCAGGCGAATGCTGAGAAGGATATTTAGCTAACATCCTCCACTTTGTTTCCTTTCATTTTATTCTCTGGGTTCAATTTTTCCGGATAACAAGCCAAGCGAAATAGGGTATTCGGCCGAGGGAAGACACTGTAGTAGGATGGCCTGCCTCATCAGTCGCAACAAGCTGGGTGGTTGCACGATGTCTATGGTGACCTGGAAACTCCGTCGGTCTTAGAAACTGCCGACACTTGTTAGGGACCCACCGAGACTGTAGTGCCGGATTAAATCGGTTCTGACCGTCTGTAGGGTGATTTCATCTCATACTTCCTCCTGTGATCTGACGCACATCTCCTACGGTGCCGGAGCTCCCACCGTGAAAAGCGGGAAAAGGCTATGTCGCTTGGTAATTTGTGTATAAAATTTACATTGTCTCCAAAAATTGAGCAAATTTATTAGTAGCGGTCGCAGTGTCCATATAACAAATAACTTCAGGGAAGTAATGCTGGCACACGTGTTTCTCCAGACTGCCCATCACTGATCTAATGTTCCAACGTTGTTAGACACTAACATGCTCGTGGGTAATACTTATTTAGGGATGAAAGGCAGGCTAAAAACATTGCATGCAATTCCCTATCGCCCGAAGAGCTGGGTTTGAGAATCGCCTACAGGATTTTTCCACTCCGAGACTGAAAACTGCTTTTCGCACATACACAAAAGTGGAAACACGTGTCCTTACCTTGAACATTCGATACGCCCTTTGTCACAGCCACACCCACTCCATCGTCACGTCACCAGGAACCTGTCAAACAGAAAAGTAGGTTAATTTCCTGTAGGAAATCTCGACATACACGTGTTTTCCTCTCTATAACGTAACATCTGTTTATGCTGTTTCCGAAAAAGGCAAGCATACATTTAATTCAATATTGAGGAAACATGTAGAAAAGTTCAAGTAATAAAAATGTGAATTGTATTACGTGTACAGTAGTTTTAAGTTTACTGTATAAAATATAACATTTGATTTTAAAAGTCGGATGTTATATTCATATGACCATCTGTTCACTTACACGTACTTTTCTAACTTATGTACATCGAGAAAATCACTTGCAGAAATGATTTCCATAATTAGTTCGTTGTAGGTACAGTAGCAATACAGGCAGCTGAGGGGATAGTCAAATTCTTAAAACAAATTGTGTATGCTGCCTTTGAGATTCCTTCTGAAATCAGGAGAAACAAACGAATAGCGTCTCTAACCTTTTTAAAAAAAGTCTGACGTATTTCGAAGTACAAACCAATTCTCTAAGAGTAAATGATAGTTTTGAGCTTATCTCCACCTTTTGTGAGGTAAGGATTTTCTATCAATTGTATAATTCAGTATTAAGAGGATTTGACAAGATATCCCCAGTATATACATATACATATATACATATTCTTAGTTATACAAATCTATTAAAGATGTGGTATTCTAATTAAAGGCATTAAATCATCTTTGAGGACAAAAATAACGAAACATCTTCCACGTGAACTATAGTGTTATGTTCTTAAAAATCTTTGTCTCGCTTATTGAGAAGTGGTTTAACTTTAATGCCAACTTTGGTATTTAATCATTCGGTATTTAATACCAGTATGTTCATATTTAAAAAAAAAATCCTGCAGGACAACACAAAACATGCATGTACGGTGAAATTACGAAATCAACATGTTTGATGGAATACAATACATGAACTACTATTGGTAGGAGGTAAAGAAATAAATTAGTAGTATTAGGATGTGCTAATGCTATGAAAAAGAAACTTATTTCCTAAAAACTGCGCATTTTAATGAGCGAGTTTTTGGCCTCTATTGTGGTTTCCACAGTGAAGTACAGGATGGTTATGGGTCAACCGCGAACAAAATGCAGTTGAAGGCGTGGCTTACCAAAACTGAAGTCCTCTAGATTTCCCCTCTACTGTCAGTTTAGGTTGTCTCTCCTCTCCTCCATGGCACAAGTTGTACAGCACTGGTCAACGTATGAAAGGGTGGGAGTCATGTGTTGCTTGGTTGGCAAGGAGGGGAGAAGACTGTGCTCGCGCATGCGCACATCGACTGCACTTTGTTCGCGGTCAATCTATAATTATAAACTAACCCACTCACGACCTGTCTGTACTACACGAAAAGGCCGGCAGTCACCGGGGAACTTATTCCGGCAGAGGTGGACTAGAACCCTTACTTAAAATAGATACTGAAAATATTACCTTCCGCTCTCAAACAGGCAGCATATCTCATGTAAATATTCTCGCCCACTCTCCACAGTTCAGTAGTAAGGTATTCCTGTGATTTCCTCCATAATGTTTTCCTAAGTTCCTGTAGTGTACGAGAATTACAACCGTACACTTTGTCTTTTAAAGAATCCCATAAATAAAACTTACTACTTGTTAGGTCAGGAGAACAAGGAGACCACAAATCAACACTAATTATGAACATCTCGCTTACTGCATTTAATGATTCGTAGTCATGTGCTGTAGCAGAATCTTGGTGGAACCAACCATGCCATTCTCTTCTTCTGTCAAGCGATTGAAAAATGGCCTCAAACTTAATATCGCTCTGCTATAAGAACGTAGGCAAAATATTGTACAGGAAAACAAAAGAAAGCTTGTTGCTGAGCTTCGGAAAGCGAGCGAGAATATTTACACGAGATATGTTAACTGAGAGCAGAAGGTCAACATTTCCTGCATCTATAATCAGGTAAGGATGCTAGCCCGCCTCTGCCGGCGTAAGTTCACCGGCGACCGTCTCGCCCAGTACAGAGGGCGCGAGTGGGTTCGAATATAATAATTTAACTAAAAATAAAAATCAAATTAATAATCATTTTAAAGTGTTAAGCATTGGAAAATTCAAATCAATAACAAAGAATTACCCGTAAAGGTTAGCTGCACAAATAAACACTGACAAAAGTCAGGACACACACATTAAACGAAATGCAATTTTGATATGTGATTAACCATAATCCATATAATCATTTTCAGGAAGTGAAAATTGTTGAAAAAATTTCCATGTAAAGTGTAGTTTTGGAAGATGGAGAACTTATATATCAGTTTTTTATTTCACTGACTCCGTTTTTTATGTTATACTTTTGACAAGCACACACGGACTTTCATTTGCACCTTCTAAATATTTTGGGAGGAGGCTTAAGTGAAATCTCGGAATAGAATTTTTAGAGGAATACTTACTATAGAAACTACAGTAAGCAAAAATAGCAATATATTATTTGTATCCTATGATAATTTTAAGGTAACAATTTCTCTAAACTTAATTCGTATATTCCAAAAACCCATTTTCCTTAATGTTTCAATCAATTCAGGGCAAGTGGCAAGAAATAAAAATATTGTTGGGTGGAAAGTAACACTTCCCCCAGCTACTATATGTATGGAACAGACAAAGCAAAATTAAATTTACAGATCTCTAAGGCATTCGCCATTTCCCAATGCAGCTGTTTTTCGCTGGTGAAGCAGTCCACCAACCAGATGCAAATATCTCACAAAAATGAACTCTTTTTTTTTAATTCCACAAGTCTCACAACCCTCCGAAATATATGGAGGGAAAATTGATGACAAAATTTCCCTCCACAAGCTTTCAGATACGCCTCCGCAGAGCAATAAATTCTTCTCGACTTTTGCGCTTCACTCGATTTATGTCAAGTTGGTAAAACTTCATGCAAACGTAATGTATCTGAGGGATTCACTGCTATTAAACATGTATGGGAAAGAGCAAGGTCTACAGGGAATTTGTGAACCTGCTTTCCAACAGGAATATTTGATACCGAAATATGGCTTTACAGGTGAACTTGGCAAAAAAAATGTTAATGAGTTTTATGCTTTCTGTAGAGCTTATAAAAAACCGGTTATCATTATTTATTTTATATCTATTCTATAAATAACAAACAATTGCTCAAGTGTATTTTTCTCTCCATCTTATTGACACAAATGTTGCAGAAATACTTTTTATTGAAAATTTGGCTGTAGATACAAGGGGAAAATAGGAGGAAACTGTTCTTGAAAGTAAACGTTCTTTCCATGACATCAACCGAGAGCAACAGCACTTCAAAGATTCAATCAATAAATCGCAAGATATTCGAAATAAATTATGTGTTTTAACAATATATTTATCGTTATATATAGATTTTAGAACTTTAATGAGATAAGGATACATCAATCAGCATACATACAAATCAAGGTGTAAGACAGGGTTGCAGTTTGTCTCCTATCTTATTCATAATTTATATAGATGATCTGATTAGACAGTGGATGTTTAAGATTAACGGAGGCATTCATCTTGCACCAAATTTTATTCTTAAGACGATGCTATTTGCAGATGACCAAATAATTATAAATAAAACTGAAGACGAGTTGCAAAGAGCAGTATATATTTTACAGAAGTTATGTAAGAATTATAATTTCAAAATTTCAACAAATAAAACAAAAACAATGGCGTTTCGAGGTAAAGACACTATGAGAACCAAAATAGTAATTGATGATATTATCTTAGAGCAAGTTACGGGTTTTAAACATTTGGGTACATATGTCAGTTATAAATATGAAAATGATTTTAAAAATAAATTACCAATGTTTCAACAAATATGCGGCATAATAAATAGAAGCCTAAAAACTAAAACCAGAAAAGAAACACGGATGAAATTTTATAAAATAATGGCTGTGCCTGCTTTTCTTTTTGGTTCTGAAACATGGATATTAACAAAAGCAGACAAAAACAAGAGACAGGCTGCCGAAATGAGATTTTTTAAGAGCAGTAAAGGGATGTACTCTTTTAGATAAATTTCCAAATGAAAAAATAAGAGAAGAAATTTAGAAGAAAAAATAATAAATTATAGAAATGAATGGAGAGAGCATATTGAGAGAATGCCGAGAGATAGGATCCCAAGAAGAGTTATAAACTATAAACCTAGAGGAAAGAGACATCCGGGAGGACCACGAAAACGATGGTCAGATATGTTTTAAGCCCGAACAGGCAGCATTGCTTAGCCCTTGGAGTAAAGAAGAACAATATATTTAAAATTCATTCCCGATAAAGAGGATTTTTATATAGCCTGTTTCAAGAAACTTCAAAGTATGTTTTTTTACTTGTGTGAAGATTTTAAATGTGCCAGCAAAAACAAACTAAGAACCATTTTAGGTACAAAGGTTACTTTAGAGAGGGCTTTTCTTGAAGATATTCGTATCCCCTCGTTCAAAGATCTCAGCTAAATACCTAATTGGAATTTATCCAACACTTCATTACTGAGCTACGTTTCTCTCTTACACCGCCGCCCCCCCCCCCATATATACATACTCGCACATATATCATCTTTTAAATCCTGCATTTATTCAGGACCTCAAAATATATGTTCCGGTGAAACATGATATCTATTTTTGAGCTGTATGCTCTACCTAATGGGTACATAGTAGGGAATAGGGAGAGAAAGAACACGGATTTCTAAATCGTTTAATCGGCAAGAAGTGTCAAAGCACTTTATTTTATTTATGGTACTATTCTTATAAAAGGAACTCATTTTCTTATTTTTCTTCTTAGTTTAGCACCTTTTTGCCTAAAATGTCCATTATTCGCCGTTCACTTAGTGAAATACTTGTTTGAAACTTTCTAAATAAAACTGGCAGAAAGATGTATGCAGTGGCGCATAAGCGTGGCTGCATATGAACGAAAACCGAGAAGCTAATAAATACTAAACTTGGTGGATACTTAAGTCCAGCATCTATAAGGATGTCATATGAAAGTTTTCACCGAATTGTTCCCCTCTTCATACTCTTCTCTGAGTGGAAAAGTTTTAGTTTCCATAACGGTTCTACTTAGAAGAAGAAATACTGTATGTCAGACAAAAGTTCCATACTGAAATTTCACCGCAAGTACATTTTTTGAGGGTCATGAGCCCAAAAACACATTTTGTGTATGTATGTATACGCGCGTCTGTGTTTGGAACAGCGTTCAAAAACGAAGTACGGTAAGTACAAAACTTGGCACTTATATACGTAGTGAAGTACTTTCCAAACTTGGCATTTATATAAGTAGTGTAGTACCTTCTAAATATGGCACTTACGTACTTAGTGTTGTATCTTCCAAACATAGATGATAAGATTTCCAAGAAAATCCCCCCGCCCAAACTTCCTTTTAGATGAACCAGATTTTTCATTAACTTAGATTTTGACTTTGACGCTTAGATGCGAAAAAAAAACCATAAACCACAAGAAATATAAAATAAATATTATTAACATTACGTTTTAATAATTTAAAATAAAACATAAAACAGAATTTACCTCGTCCAACCATTCATACCAGCCTTCAATTAAAAGACTAATGATTATGCTACCGGTTTTACTTAATTTTATTCATTCTTTGCAATTATAAAAGGTTTTTGAAGTTGATCCAAATTTTAATTCATTTCGATTCTATTCTTTTTTTTCAAAGCATTGGTTTTACAAGTTAAAGATGTCAAATGAAATGTATCTATATCGTACATTTTGGGGTATAGTTTGAAGTCCTCTGCATTCTAACGAATCTTGGAAAACTGATTAAGTATAAGGAATATACAAAATGGTAATACAGAAAAATGTACTTCTCATTAAAGCACAAAATTTCAGTCAAATATAAATTTTTGTGGTGTTAACTGCTTGAGAGATATTCTTTGTTGTTTACCAGTATGAATTTGTAAACACTTTTTCCCTGAAAATATATGTAATCCTTTATTTCCTCTCTCTCTCTCTCCCTCTCTCTCTCTCCCCTCTCCCTCTCTCCCTCTCCCCCTCTCCCCTCTCCCCTCTCTCCCTCTCTCCCCTCTCCTCCTCCCTCTCCCTCTCACCCCTCCCCCTCCCCCCTCCCCTCCCCCCCTCCCCCCTCACCCCCTCCCCCCTCCCCCCTCTCCCCCCTCTCCCCCTCCCCCTCCCCCCCCTCTCCCCCTCTCCCCCTCCCCCTCCCCCCTCTCCCCCCCCTCCCTCTCCCCCCCCCCCCCCCCCTCCCCCTCCCCCCTCCCCCCCCCTCTCCCCCCCTCCCCCCCCCCCTCCCCCCCACCCCCTCCCCCCCCTCCCCCCTCACCCCCCCTCCCCTCCCCCCTCTCCCTCCCTCCTCACCTCTCTCCCTCTCTCCCTCTCTCCCTCTCTCCCTCTCTCCCTCTCTCCCTCTCTCCTCTCTCTCTCTCTCTCTCTCTCTCTCTCTCTCTCTCTCTCTCTCTCTCTCTCTCTCTCTCTCTCTCTCTCTCTCTGCGATCAGCTCTTAAAAGATTTAACTATACCTTACGCCGCCGTGCTTAGTTTATGGAGCGATGTAAACAAAACGGGAAAATGTATTGCACCGCTGGCAACTGTGATTAGAAGGAATATTCGCGCTATTTTACCCAACACGTAGCAAACACGTGTGATGTCAACGAACGTCTATGCAAAGTTTTGCTTTGCCGTTTTCGATGTTTGAGTAACTTATGCGGTAGCACTTTTACTTAAGATTAAACACAAAGGTGTGCTAACTGTACTATATTTTTCCTTTTGTGTGCTAAAAAGTGGCTGAATGCTTACAATTACTCAATTATTTGATTTCTTCACATAACCCCACCTCATTTGTAAATAAAAAATTATGATAATTACTCAAACATTTTATCTCTCCACATAACCTAATTTATAAACTAAAAATTAAGGAATGGGTCTTTATGCGGAATAACACTGCTAAATAATTGCCTGTAGCCACTTTGGCAATGACTTTAAAGTTCTACTGGCATGCAACTGAAAAAAATGTACGTACCTAATTGGAATCTGACAACGGCTCGATTACGTATATCAAATAAAATACTAATTAATTGCTGTTTGACTGATGTGAAGTTGTTTATATATTTTGCATTACATGTAAAGTCTTTAAAAATGATATGCGAACTATATTTTCATTCGCAGAGAGTAACAAGGCTATAACAGCCAATGATGTCGCACACTTTGGTCTACATCGTCCCATAAAGAAAGGACGGTACCGGTATTGTTACCCTTTCTCAAAGTACCTGCAACGAAACATAAAAAGAATCATTTCTGCAAATATTTATTTGGTTAACAAGAAGCAGATAGAAGAATAAGCCTTTATAATCATAGTTTATTGAAGGAATAGAAAGTCATGTGAATGTAACAACAGAAGTATTTAAATTAAAAACTATGTTTTAGACATTTATATGATGGATTCTGAAGTCCTCTTCATTGTGAAAATTTTGTATAATTAACATATAAACACAAATATATATGTAAAACTCTGAGGTACAATAAAGAAATCAATTATTTTACGTAGCGTTAGCCATTCTGTAGTTTCCCTACGTTGAATTATGATGTATCTTATATAAATCATCTCAGAAAATAGGTGAATCCTCTTTCCTGCAGCGTGTAAGAAGTAAAAGGTGACTTACGGCATGCGATATTTTCTTTCTAGTACTATGTATCAGCCTAGTTCAGTTTGCCTAATTTGAGATTAATTGAGAATGAAGAGTTTCGAGAAAATCCAATACTCTACACATTATATCGACAATTATTATCAAACTTTTTAGTTTTCTCATAAGTATCTACATCGATTTTCATTAAAATACCATGCATTTAAGATATTTATCGAGAAAAAATGTATACCTTGAATTTTCTGAGAATAGCCTATGAAGTTCTCTTCATTTGGATGGAATTATTTTCCGCTGGTACACCACAAAAGAGTAATTTACTAGACAAAAAATGCAACCCTCTTTCAAACACGGAATTTATTTCAAACACATTAGGCTCCCGTAGGGGAGGGAATTCTGTCACTTCAGCTGCCGTGGTGCAGGCGCTGTGGACCCTTAGCACCCGTGGTACCTCTGACGTTATTAGAGGAACCTCGGGCCGAATTGCCGAGCCCCTCCCGTCGGGGAGTTGTTCGGATTGGGTTGGACTCGAGGGGACAGTGTGTTCCCGACGCCCACGGGGAATTGGGTACCTCCGGCCAGGCTACGGCCACCCGGAGGGGGTAGAGGGTTGCCTAATAAGTCCCGGGTACTAGCCTGCAGAGCTAGTAGCTGGTGAGCTCGATCACCAGTCTACGACCGCCCGGAGGGGGTAGAGTGTTGCCTAATAAGTCCCGTGTACTAGCCTGTAGAGCTAGTAGTAGGTGTGCTAGATCACCAGGCGGTCCCACCGAGGTTTTCGGTAGTCTTCCCTGCGGGGTTGATGCGTAAGTGGCGTATCCACTTCCATCCCGTCTTGACGTTGTGCTCAGCGGGGGCGGCGCTTTTTAAGAAATCGGGTATTGCCCTATGGAAAGAGCCCCGGAGTATCCATCGCTCCCGGATAGGAGGCCCAGGTCCTTGGTCCTACGAGTTCAGGACTAATGGGAGTAGATCCTCTGCACATAACTAAAAACGCATTAGGCGTATCCGAGATATTATCGTTATGGAGTTTCTATCCAAGCACACTGCAACCCACAATTGATTCGAATTCCTCTACCCCCCTTGTTTCAACAAAGAAATTTTTAATTTAATGTTTATCTAGCGCGACAAAATAGATCGCTACGAAGCATTGGTAAGAATAGTGCGTAAGAGTTACATAAAAATAAACGATACTGGGTAGAGGAGGAATATGAGTATAACTATTTTTCACTTAATTGTTACTTCATTTAAATGTGAATTTATTCGACCTATTTTCCCCACAACTGCACCCGAGCAGGTTTAATCAAGTTTTCGTTAAACTTGTAAAATAAAGTGGAGGAAGTCTGCAGGGATATAATTTGAACGGAGAAAGTTCACCGTTTTTAGGAGAAGGGTAAAGCCACAAAACAGAATGTACCGTCAAGTAATTTGCAGAGCATCGTGCAAGTTGCTAGAGGCGTAAGAAATAGATGATGATGAGGTTGTTCTTGTAGGCGGATGATGTTGGCTTTAGTGCCCCTCCAGCATTTCTTCATCTGAATAAATAATATTAAACCACCTCTTCATTCGTGACCGACCTGCGCGCGCTCTGTAGGCAGACCCCGAGACTTGTGTTCAAATTGGATTCGGCATTTTCTCATTCACTGGCAAATAGTATAAGTACAAAAAACGATAAATAAGATCGATATTGTTAATACTGTCCAACTCTACGAATGGATTTTGCCAAGACTCTTCATTAAATCAAACGTTTGAAAGTAACAGGCACATATACACACATATACACAATTTGAAGTTCTAAAAATTAATAAATCTTGAAAGCCTGAACTAAGAGTAGCATAGCAAATCAAACCGTTCGGTCTCTTAACATCCAAAAAAATCATACATTCTATAACTACTTTAACTGTCAAAATAATAATAATAATAATAATAATAATAATAATAATAATAATAATAATAATAATAATAATAATAATAATAATAATAATAATAATAATAATAATAATAATAATAATAATAATAATAATAATAATAATAATAATAATAATAATAATAATAATAATAATAATAATAATAATAATAATAATAATAATAATAATAATAATAATAATAATAATAATAATAATAATAATAATAAATTTATTTAACCGTTTGTCATACAATGCAATAGGTTTCGTCAGCAAGCCATTAAAATGAATCTACATTTAAGTACTCTTGTAGTGTATAAAAATTAAGTAACTCAATGCTAATTTTAACTCTAGTTTTAAAAGAATTTGCATTTACAATTTGTCTTAGATTTAAAAGTAATTTATTGTATAATTTCACTCCAAGGTAGGATGAGAATCCAGAGATTTCTGTAAGCGAAATTTAGGAGGTACCATATTATTTCTACCCCTAGTATCATGAGCATGTATACCAGAAAAAATTTGTCTCATCTGTCTTTTGAAGATGAATGTAGTTCAAACATGCAAATACATACAGAGATGCTACAGTTAAAATACCAAACTCTTTAAAGATAGGTCCACAGTGTTGGCGAGAACCACAATTTTATATTATTCTAAGAGCCTTCTTTGGGGCAAAAATACCTGGTTGGCTTCTCGACCCCACAGCAAAACGCCATTTACAAAAATTTGTCAATTTCATAACACTTGGCTATTTTAAATTCTCAGCCACCCTGCCCGTCCCTGTAGCGTAGGTGATAGATAGCGTGTCTGCCTCACAATTAAGATGTCCAAGAGAGATTCAGGAAGTCTCTTCGAATCTCGGTCACGAAGAATTATCTGGATTATCCTTAAAGATGAATGCCTGGTAGCTCTACGCTCTATAGGCCCTGGATTCATTTTAGCACCACTTCACCATTGCATTCATCGTCCGATATGAATTAATGTTGCAGGACGTAAATAAATAAATAAAAATAAAAACTTGTTGAAGTCAACAGAATAAACTAGTATGTTGATCACAGACTCGTAACCATGTCATCAAATGTTTATCCGCTTGAAAACAACGGTGCCACAAGAAGGGAAGAAAATGACATAAAATGATATTACACTAGTCAGTGGTTTTGATACCGACAAAGTACTTATAAACCATAGTTCTATACTTGAATGTGAATAAAATTTGAAAGAAGAAAGTGTCCATCACGTCAGGATTAAAAGTTATGATCTGCAAGTTATATAACATAGTTATTTACTGTATATTTATAGGTGCTTTTTGTTTGAAAGGAGTGTGATAAAAGTCAGTGCAGTGACCTTTTTTGTTCTTAGATTTAATGTGAACTACTTTTTAAATGTAATATGTAACATTAGTGTATTTTACGTTGTGTATTTAAACCATCCGTCCTGCGCCGTGGCGTAGCGGGCTAAGGCAGCATGCCTTGGCCCTGGCCACGGAAAGCAGCCCGGGTTCGATCCCACCCATGTGGTGGTGATTTTAGGTCCCGGAAATAGGACCGGTGCCCACTCAGCATCGTGAGGAAGGTGAGGAGTTTACGCTAGGTAAGCGGCCCTGGTCACGGAAACCAACATTCCGGCTGGGGGATGCCAAGATGCTGACCACCTTCTCCTCCCCATAACGGTTGGATGATCGTCCACATCTGCCGTGCGTAAGTGGGCGTGAGACCGGCAGTCGGGTTGGTAGGTCTTGGCCCTCTAAGGGCTGTCGCGCCATGGGTTATTATTATTATTATTATTATTATTATTATTATTATTATTATTATTATTATTATTATTATTATTATTATTATTATTATTATTATTATTATTATTATTATTATTATTATTATTATTATTATTATTATTATTATTATTATTATTATTATTATTATTACTATTACTATTACTATTATTACTATTATTATTATTACTATTATTATTATTACTATTATTACTATTGTTATTATTACTATTGTTATTATTTAAACCCTCCAGACACATTGCTTGGAGGATTCTCAAAATGTTTTCCTTCCTGCACTGCAATATTAAGCTTGGCCTTTTGTCAAGAGAATGGACAAAAATGCTAATGGTTTCATGAACCCATATGAAATGTTTTCTGAATTAAGTGACACCAAATTGAAAGAGCGGATTTTTATTGAGCAACAAATAAGGAAGTTAATGAATGATAAGAACTTTGAAGAAAAATTAAGTCAGAACTGCAGCCTGGTGTTCTTTTAGGGATGTCGTTGAAGGTTCCTAAGGAATGTAGACCAGGAAACAGTGACATATTAGTGGGAACTCTTTTAGAGAACTATAAAAATTTATATACAGAATGTCGTTAAAATACACGTCATTCTCATTTAGATTTCTTCCCTACAAATTTGAAAGCGGTTAATGATGAACACGGAGAAAGGTTTCATCAGAACATTTTGGAATGGAAAGCAGCTAAAAAGGTAGAATGTTAAATATATATATATATATCCCACAGAACAAAGTTATCACAAAGACTCAACCCCCCACCATAAACATCATCGAGCAAATGAATATTGCAACATTTCTTGTAAAAATGAACATTAGGCCCAGGATACTAGAGTAAGATAGTTTTATGATATTAAGTATGTTATATATTGTATAAATATAGTTTTTTTTTTTACTAGTGTTATCAACTGTCTGGTCAATGAAGAGTTAGAAAGTTCACAATAAAAAAATATGTAATTTGTCATCATTGAAAGCTAGTAACATAAACAAAAATAAACAGGAAACTATTTAATGTACTTAAGTTTAAAGAAAAGTGTTATAAGTACATGTTCTCAAAAATGGTTATAATGATGTTTATTAAAAGATTTAAGATATCTTCATGAAAATAAAATGTATATCTTGAATTTAATGGGAATATCTTCACAAGTATTATACAAATATAACTATTTGTAACAAAAAAACTACTTATCTTAAAACTGATGTCGATTTTTCTTATTAGTTGAATTAGTTGAAGTTGAAATCGATTTCATGAACCCTTGTTCGCGTCGTCAGTTAAAGAAAACCACAGGAGAAAACAAATTCGTCGTTAAGGAAGTTACTATGTTCAGTATTACCAAAATCTAAAAACGAAACAAACTTAAGAACAGAATCACTGCTGGTATTTCAAAATTCATTACGCGATGTTTATTTTTTTTAATAAATATATTTTCACAAACCATTAAATTGTCCTGATTGCACCTTTCCTTTACGAGGCGTGTGCTTCAGTTGTTTCGTGTTTCCTTTTTCCACGTGTGAGCGCGTGAAGGTTGCTTTGGTTCCTCTCTGGGAAAGCTCTCCGAACTGACGAATCAAAGTAGTCGGGGTTCTCCTTTCACAGCGCGCGCACGGTGATTTATAATTGTCTTAGCTCCCGGGTGCAGTTCAAAATCATGTAATAGCAGGTGTTAGAGTGACATTATAATGTGTACAAAGTTTAACTTTCGAGGAACTTTAGGTTAAGGCACTGTAGTGTAATTGTGCAAGTAAGCTGTCAGTGTGAACAAGACATTTATTAAAGCTTTTAAATTATCAAAGTAAGTTGTATAATTGTACCTTAGCCTCCGGGTACAGTTCAGTGGTAGAGCGTATTTTCGATCCACGGACCTCTGGGTTATGGGCCCAGCACGCTTCCACTTGACGATAGGAAACAACTGAACACGAAATAACTGAAGCACACGCCTCGTAAAGGAAAGGTGCAATCAGCACAAAATCTATCGGGACATTTAATTGTTTTAATAATTCAACTTCTGGATTTATTTCATGGTTAAATGACCAAAAATGATCTGCTACGGCCGATTTATCAGTTTGTTTATACTTAATGTTACAAAAATGTTCTTTCGTTCTTGATTCCAAATTATGTTTCGTCCTACCAATGCAAACCTGATCACAATCTAAACAATCAAATTGGTAACTACCAGATTTTTTATTATTAGGAATTTCATCTTTGTTTAGAGAAATGTAATGTTCTTCATACCAAATGAAACTTCCATAATTGGTAAACTGTATGAGATAGACGAAATCTTACTGTCTAAAACATGTATATCTTGTGAAAGGCCACAATTTGAGTCAAATACAGTTTTTGTGGTGTAAACCTCTTTCGAGATATTCCTCGATATTAATTTGCATTTTAAAATACACTTACTTCAACTGAGAAGTTTTTCCCTTTCTTTTCTCTTGGTCATGCAAGGAATAGAATTTCAAAATCGCCACAAAGCGACCAACTCTTAAAATATTATCCTACTAGCGCTTAAAGATCGTATTTCCAATGTACCTAAAAGAAAATGTGCAAAAAAGACATTTCTACAAGTGTGTATCTTTACTAACACGAAACATATACAGAAATAAGCTTTAGCAAAAATAGTTTGCACCAGAGTGGGCAAACAAATACATAGGAATGCAACTATCGGACTTTTTCCGCCATTTCCGATACAGATGAGAGTTACATGCTACTGGAGCAGACAAGTTAATTTTCGAGCACAGTTGGCGGTTCAGAGGATAAGCACTGGGTCCTTTCGGACTCAAATGGAGCTCCATCAAAGATGATGAAGGGTTGTAGTGCGGGTGGCTAAAGGTATCGGTGTTATAGCGACCTTCTGCTGGGGACAAAACATATATATTGGAGAAAGGTCCATAAAGTAGCGGCAGCGCTACACCGCCCCAAGGAACGTTACTGTATCATCTTGAGGAAAGTTTTATAACCTACTTTGGGGATATTGCTTATTGCTTCCTCCGCCATCGTGTGCAGCACTTTAAACAAGTGGAGAAGAAGAACTGAGAAAGTACAGCTGCATACAAAGACAAGTGTGCATAATCTCAAGAGGATATGAATTTTGAAATTATGAAAGCATTTTTGGGTGCCCTTCTCAGTAAAGAGCCCTTCATTTTGAATGCCTAAGTGATAAACCGTAAGAAATGGACAAAACTGCACCACACAAAGCTGTAGATCTCATTGAAACTCACGATTTTTTTGAATAAATATTTAGTGGCATTCACCACCTTCGAGATAATCGTTGATATTGGTCTGAATGTTCTAATACATCATGTTGCAGCCATTGCGCGAAAGTTCCTAAAGGAGCCCCAAGTTGATGCATAAGCGCGCCTCGGTGCAGCCAATGGACGCTGTTCCTCACAACAGCCATCGTATGCCGATTCCAGCGCTTCAGAGGATTCATTTCGGCAGTTTAGAGTAGGATGTTTCACACTCGGTGCCTATATAAAGAGCTTACTATGCTCACATTAGACAGAAATAGTAAGTAAAGTTCAGTGGACAGTGCCGAGTGCCTAGTTTTTGTCCTGACAAGGGAACTATCACTGTACTCACACCGCAACGCACCTGAAAATTTGATGGTATAATGTATATAAACCGCGTGCACCAAAAATCTGCTGCAGAGTATAACAGCAGCGCCCAAAATTGAAGCCTAAAAAGTGCCGCATGCGACCACTTGCAAGTAGCTGCTAGACATCCTTTGTCAGTTCTGTGGCAGGTGTTTGGGACGGCGCTTCTTACGTATGTACTGTGTAGACCGCTACCCACAGAGGCAAACAATCCCTCCCGTACAATGCTGTTGTTATGCCTATATGTTCCTAAGTATCCTGGATTCATTTTCGGGTACTTTCAGCTATACTCCGCACCCGATTTTTGGCATACAGACCTCACATAGAACAGAGAGGATACCATCAAACTCTCAAGGGAGCACAAGTACGTTTGAGCACAGTGATAGGTCCCTTCTGAGTATGAGCAATAGTATAATGTTTGCTCTGGTTAAGCGCCTTGATAAAGTGACAACTCGTGTTCATATAATATGACGATATTTTTTTAATTAGGTAGTTAGGCACAATTCCTCTGTTTCTGGCAATTTCATAAAGAGAACGTGAATTTTTAACTCTAGCTCACAGTGACTCGCTTCAACATTAAACTATTGCTAGTTTGTATTACACCCTTGTACCTACAAGAAAATGTATAATGATCCATTTTTGTTAAGTGTAATCTTGATTAACACAAAGTACACAGAAAAGAACACTTTTTGTAAGTATATTTTTGTCGTAAATCTTTTTGCTTTCTCTACCACATGAATCGTAAGTGGTGAAAGTAATGCATTCTCCCAAAAATTCGGTATCCAGACTTTAGCGGAAATACATGTTTTTAGATTCTCTGAATTCCCCTCCCGCCAGAAAAGTATTTTAGAAAAAGAGAGAGAGAGTGTAGTGTATGTGTGTGTGTGTGTGTGTGTGTGTGTGTGTGTGTGTGTGTGTGTGTGTGTGTGTGTGTGTGTGTGTGTGTGTCTAAAGAGTATAAATACTCTGAGGAATTTAGTATTTTCTAGTGCGTCAGTAATATTTTCACGAAAATCTCTCCCAAATAATATTTTTCCATGGAAAATTTTATTATGTTTTTAATTTCCCGAAAAATGCCTCTAAATATTGATTAAAATCCACAATTTAAAATATTTACGAGTACTTGAAAAATAAAATGTAGGTATATTTTTAATCTTTTAAAGCAAAAAGCCTTCAGAAGCTGATAAAAGTTAATTAGATAGGCAAAAATGTCCTATATAAATAATACAGTTATGTTCAATAAATTTATCTCAAATAGGGTTTATTTGTAGCACCAGGCATTTCCGAGATATTCGTTACTACTGGTTTGATTTGTTCAATACTCATTCTTTTAAAGTCTTGTCGATTTTCTGTATTTTCTTGGAGTATTGAATTTTTAGACACATATATAGCGTGTAGTTCTTAAAAAGTTGACTATGTTCTGTCGTGTAGATAATGTAGTTCTTTCTACAAAGGTTTACCTCCATTAAAGTGAAAGGCAGGAAAATAAATTTAAGATTAAAGTTAAATACATGCCATGGCCGGGATTTGAACCATGGATCTCCCGGTTTCCGTCCGGTGGCTCTTAACCTTTGAGCTACCATGGCCAACGTACCGTCATGACGGAAATCGGGAGATTCATGGTTCAAATCCCTACCATAGCATTGAATTTTTCAGTCTGTCTCTATTCAAATGTTAGCCTACACACGGCTAGTGTGGAAGAACGATTAAATTTCCAGTAATTTTAAAGCAGCTAATATATGATAGAGCATAGAAAAAGTATGTGACTGTAGCAAAGAGACGTTTTCTGCTTCTTAGTCATAATAAATAGAACAAATCATTTAGTCTGCCCCCTCAACAAAAGCGTATATCGACTATATTTGTTATGCTGAAGTTCTGGATATTTTCTGGACAGTTTGTAAGTAACTGTTGTTGCAAAAACTGAATTCATCTTTAAAAATTATTCTACCTTTCCAACTTAAGCCTACACATGGCTAGCATAGAGGAACAATTAAGTATCATTGATTGAACTAATAGAGGTTAACTAAAGTACTTACGAGATTGGAATCGCCATTGAGGTATGTCTCAAAATGAGTTTGAGGTTCAGAGCGAACGATGTGAATGAGACGGGAAATTTTATGTCGTCATGTTGTTCGGAACAACGGCACAGAAAGCCAGAGTCCGTGGTTGAAATGTCGGCAATAGCTAATTCTCTTTTTCGAACTGTAAGATACTTCAGAAGTAAATGTGTGGAAAACATTTAACTTGCTTGACCTAAAACTGGTTTTAAAAGCTAATGTTTGCCTCTTGCGATGATGTGTGCCCACTATCATCAGAATGCACCAGGAAGAGAGTTCGCATCCCACGCACGCCCACATTAGCCACTGAGTCATCGTGGCGGACCACTACATTGTTATTTACTGTAAGCTTTATTGCAAAATCTTGTCTCTTACCGACCTTCATCATTAGCTACTTCAGAGTTGGTGGGCCTTGCATACTAAACAGGTAACGTTCTTCTGGATGAAGCTTACATCGCCGTTCCTACCGATACATACAGCACACTTGCCCTATTGGTTTAAATAAGAATGCCATTTTATATGCAGACAATACTACTGTTTTTATTCTGGTGTGGATGATAACAAAGATATAACAAAAAATCTGATGGAATGGTTCAATACTAATGGTTTAAGCCTTAACTTGAACAAGACACAACATATCGAATTCGATCTAAGAAAGGCTGATAAT
Source organism: Mantis religiosa (assembly GCA_030765055.1). NCBI lineage: Eukaryota > Metazoa > Arthropoda > Insecta > Mantodea > Mantidae > Mantis > Mantis religiosa. The sequence goes on along the minus strand of CM060947.1, from coordinate 231,070,551 downwards.
AGGGCTGTTAAACTTCTAGGAATTTACACTGATAGCAGTATAACCTGGAATTGTAATACTACAACTTTGTGTAGGAAACTTTCCAGAATAATATATCTACTAAGAAGATTGAAACAGAATGTATCCAAATCAGTTTTAATGAATGCATATTAAAGACTTTTTTCAAAGTTTGCTTATTTTATGGGGCAACAGTAGTGGAGCCAAGGATGTATTTTTATTGCAAAAGAAAGCCATTCGTATGATAGCTAACATATCTTCCAGAGATACACGTAGAAAATTTGTTAAAGAACTTTCCATAATGACTCTTCCATCAATGTATATTTTTCGTTGTATTTTATATGTCTATGAACATTTTAATAAATTCACTTCACATAATGATGTACATAGATATAATACAAGAGCATACAGTAACTTATTAATACCATCATGTAGACTAAGTAAATAATCATCCCTGTATTAGTTTGAAACTTTACAATAAACTTCCAAATTCTGTGAAAAACTGTCTTAATTTTAAAAGTAGTCTTAAGAAATTCTTAGTTGCAACTGTTTTATGATTTAAATGAATATTTTGATTTATAATTGTTACAGGTTAGTTGCTACAATGATGCATGTATATACTGTATGACAAAGCCTATTACAATTTGTATTTGTTCAGTGACAAAATTCTTCAATCACTTTTTATTATATTTAAGAACCTTTTCACCTTCTCTATTCCTTCTAGCTTATTTGTATATGTCATCTACAAACTATTTTGATAAAAGCTGTTACTTCTGTACTACGTAGGTACATACAGGCAAAGGTGTTACTCCACCCAAAAATTGGTTATTAAAGTCGCATTGGAAATAGCTACACGTTTTGCATTTCCTTAACTAATAATAATAATAATAATAATAATAATAATAATAATAATAATAATAATAATAATAATAATAATAATAATAATAATAATAATAATAATAATAATAATAATAATAATAATAATAATAATAATAATAATAATAATAATAATAATAATAATAATAATAATAATAATAATAATAATAATAATAATAATAATAATAATAATAATAATAATAATAATAATAATAATAATAATAATAATAATAATAATAATAATAATAATAAAAATAATAAAAATAATAACAATAAAAATAATAATAAACTATAACTACAAAACGAAGTCGGTTAAATATGGAACTTGACGTTTCCTCCATTTTCCAGGAAGAGATAGGAAGATTTTCAAGAAAAAATCCCCCATTCTGGCTGCACTTTACATGGATTATTTTTCGAAAATGTTTATATTCTAAAATGGTAGCGATTTTAATTAGAATAAAATGAGTTTAAGATACTTTTACGACAACTTAAATTATCTGTAAATATTTAAGTATTCTTCGCCCTGGATGGATGATTTCTGAATCATCAGAAACCGTAAATAGACAAAAGGGCTTTGCTAACAATAGGTAGACACAGTCAAGTGAAGCAACACTTAAACTTGTATGAGCTTCTTACCACGAGCTCGCATATTCGAACTTCGCTGCTTAATTTTAAACAATTAGTACGTAAAGTCTGTATTTCATCACATGACTTTCTCAACTCGTACAAACTATTCTTGTAAACGTTTTTTTTTTCTTCTATCTACTCATTTAATCAAGAAAAGCGTTCGCAGGAACTGTATTATTGCCTACTTATTTATAAGCACAAAGAGAAATGCAGTAAACTTAAACAATAGCCAAATGTTTTAGAGTGTGTACTCATGTGATGGCTTTAAAATTCCGGTCTCTTTGAATGGTAGAGAAGAAGAGTAACTACTCCCCATTTGAGAAAAGTATACATACTTTACAACGTAAACCATTGAGCAGAAATGTTTCATAATAGGTTGTCAGCATTGTACCATGTATTTGACAAGCTGTACTTTAACGAGCTATGCATTTTTTTCTCCCCCCCCCCCTTCTTTTTTATGTGTGTAGTAAGATTTTATCTATTAGCAAGTCAATTCAGAATTATGAATTTAGAGGCTATTCCCAGAAAATGCAAGATACGCAGTTCGTTTGTCATGGTTCCTTTGTCGTCAAAGCATGCTGAGTTTAATAAAAATTGTTAAGAGTAACACTTGAGAAAATCCAATTTTAATAAATATTCCATATTAAGAGTAGTCTTGGGCAAGAGAAATTTTCTTGAAAATCTTCAAATCGCATGCTGAAATTAAATAAGAAGTTTTGTGTTAGTAATGCAGACACAATATATCTTACTACGTTCAAGAGGTCAGGGTGAGTTACCTGGATAAGGTTTTTCCAGGTTTTCCCTTATCCTTAAAGACGAATGTCGGGTAACTAAGCTCCATGGAACCTGGGCCCATTTGAGCATCATTTCACCCATTGCATTCATCGTCCGATATGACTTAAAAAGTTAAAGCAGTAAAACACACACACACACACACGCACGCACCCACACACACGCACCCACCCACGCTTCCCTCCCACGCACCCGCATGCGCACACGCACACGCACGCACCCGCACACATATCTTACTCTAAACACGCATTTTTAGAAGACTTGGTGTAATATATTATACTTATTCGTAAAGAAAGTCGTGTGAATGTCTCTTATCTTACTCGTTTCCGGCTGCCATTAAGAATGCTGCTTGTACCTACCTAAAAGTTAGTAAACAATAGCCACGTGATGTATATTTCAGTTTGTGTTCGAACAGTTGAATGTGAGAAAGTAGAGGAGAGAAATGTGGGTTACTTCCGTCTAACCCTGGCCAGCATTTTCTGCTATCATTGCCAACGACCTTAGCCTTGAAGATGGCCCTTCCGAAGCGCCACGCCACTTTCTCTGTTTAATTAACCAAAACGTCCTCTTTGTGGGAACTGGTTCGCCAAAGCGCTGCCCCACCCAATGATCTAGATGCACTACTTTGCCGTCCAAGTAAGGAGATTACTTGGATTTCAGGTTAATCCGGAATTCATTAGCATTACTTTCTGTTACCTTTGTATTGCTGGGATTGAGGTTTGTTACAGAGGTTACTCTGTGACAAAATATCATTTTTTAACTATACGGAGGCATTTTTACTTTCCTTGCAGTTTATTTGTATTAAGTAGAACTGCTGCAGTCCACCCAAAAATTCTACTTATATCATGTTTTCACTGGAAATAGGCGTAATAAAGCCGCCTCCTTAAAAAAAAAAAAAAAGTTCATTGTGTTAGTCACACAACCCTCTTCACTCATCCTTGAACAAACTACTCTTGCAAAATGTTATTCCTCTATCTGCTTCATACTGAGATCGAAGTTTGTTGAAATGGGTTTTATTACATATTTCCTTTTAGGTACAATGGGAACAGGGAATACAGCCGGCTGGTCGCTATGTGATGACTTTGAAATTTTTATTTTCTGCACGACTAGAAGTAAACCACAAATAACTACTTCCTATTTGAAAAAAAAAAAAAAAAAAAAAACACTGGAATGTTGGAAAATTCAAACGAATAACAAGGAATATATCGAAAATGATTAAATCCACGAAAAATCATTTGACAAAACTGTGTACTTTAATAAAAACTACATTTTCGTGTAAAATTTTCTCCGTCTCTTATGGTTTACCTGTTACGCAAAGCACTTCAGATGCTTGCCCAGAAAATTCAAGATGTGCGAGTGCATTTCATTGGCCGAGAAAATATTTTAGAGATAAGGTTATTTTTAAAAACTTATTAGTAATTTTGTGAGAAAATAATTTTTTTTTAATCTCGTGGAAAGTGCCAAGTTTCGTATTTAACCGGCTTTTTATATTACAACTATGTTGTTCACATGCAGAAGCACAAACACGAACACAAAAATTCTCATATATGTCTCAAAACATTTTAAAACATTCTTTGTGAAAATCTTGGTATCGAATTTTTTTATACGATACAGCATTTTCTCTGTTTACTGTAAGTGTATAGTAGACAAGGTAAAAAGGTGTGAAACTAGGTCCCTGTCTGCAGTATTGGATAAATACAAAATTAGTATTTAAGCTGAACTTTGGAGCTTCCGAGAATGTGCAACAAATTCCTGCCACTTCAAACTACCGTTTACAAACCGTTTATTTTCTCAAGAATTACTGACAATATAACTGGTAAGCCAAAAAAAGTGAAGGAAAATCTTACAAAAAGTGCAATTTCGTTATAGCAAACAATTTGTCCTTTTTCTCCGTTTGTGTTAATTTCTCAAACATTCCTTATTACTGTTTTGCATTTAAAAATGCTCAAATGAGAAGCCGTTGCACCCTTCCCTCTTTGACAGGCAAACAGAATGGAGTTTCTATGCCATTACATAACAACCCGCTCTTAAAATATATGAATATCGCTTAAAGCCCAAGGATTCTAACTCTCGTTTAACCTATAAGAAAATGCGTAATTAAATCATTTCTAAAAATAGATTTTCTCGCATAACATGATGCAGATATAAGAATATTCATGGTGCACTCAGATTCATTAGGCCTCTGAGAGGCCAATTAGGAGCTACTGACTGAAGTTGCAGCTCCTGGTTGCGAATATCACATATGCTGTTCGAGAGCCCGGAGCGCCACGTCTCACCCTCTCATACTTGACCCCATTACACGTGCAGTGGGCAGAGGTGTGGGGCGCAGTGGCCGGGCGGTAGCTGCTGTTGCACCGTGGGACTAGATAGAAGAATTAACTTCTTAATATTTTGTAAATGCATAAGCAAACTTGTGTGAATGTAACACTACGGATTTGTTTTGAATAATTGTAATTTACAACTGATAAAAGCTATTTAACTTCAAGTGCAGATTAAATATATTAAGCATATCTCAGAGAAGTCGGTATCTTACTGTCATAATAGCTGCCTGATCGATATTCACGGAATAATTGAGCGCCTCTGTCGGTAAAAGTTAGCATTCTGGACGAGCCGTTTTATTATCATTTCTGAGGTTGCGCTTGCTTGTGTGGAAGCAATGTTTGAAACTACACAAGAGCAAACGATAAGGCTAGACACGGATTTTTTCTTTCTAGACTGCAAAGCAAATGCAATAAAGAGCAAGATTAGATCCTTTCGGAATCTTAGGATATCATTACATAAGAATCGCAACACGTTAAACACAGACTGTATAGTATACCACAGGAAAGAAAGTCTCCGGGGAATGAGACGCAGGACGGGGGGGGGGGGGTTGAGAAGGTCCCTACATCCTCCATCAGTAGTTTATGACACCCCATGTCAGTTCAGTTGCAGACCATTCAAAAACATTCTGACAGCTTCTACTTTTGTGAATGAATCTTCTCGGTTCTAGTGTACAGAGTGATGGTGTACATGTTTTTTTAACGGTTCTGCTCCTTGTGTAGCATGTTTTCTGTCACACACATTCACTGTCCTTGTCCCACTGTGTATGGGTGGCGCATTCCTTTCAGGGACTTACTTTGCGTTGGTGGACAGTATGTTATCATGTATCACAGAGAATGTAAACTGCTATCTTTTAACAGCTATCGTAAAACCTCCGCCATACAGAAATGTCCCGTTATCAACTTCTACCTATACTGATGAACCCAATCACGATAGCGTGGTTTGTGCACACAAAGGAACTGATAAGCAGCACGGAGATAAAGAGTATGCCGAAATAAATAAATATAGCGCGGAGATAAAAGGCTTGCCGGCACAGATAAAGTTTCGCATCTAGAAAGTTCGTGTTTCGTCTAGTGAAAGAACATTCGATTTCTTGATTGTTACAGAACAGTCTCGAATTATCAATGAGGTATATAAGAGATTGTGACACGCCAGCGGGCAGTAGAAAAACAGTTGTAAACAGAGTGTTGTTTTAAACGAGAGTTGCAATTGAAACTGGTGTATTTGGAAGTGAACTGTTTGTTTGTGGTCAACGACCTTGGTAGATTGTAATTGTGTGTGTTATCTAACTCTACTGTAATCTTCAAGTGTACCAAGTGTACTTTTACGGAAATAAAGGACGTTTTGAATTTCTACAACTTGGACTTTTAATTCTACGAACCCACAGTCACAATATAAATAGAAGCAGTTATAATTCTATTGTTGCCTTTCTTGGTATATCCTTCGATATAATAGTTACATTTCGTTTAGTGGTTGTTTTCCTTTTCTCTCTGAAAAGACCGATTTTCTGGAAAGAAAGAGCGAAGAGGAGAGAAAGAAACTAAGGGGCGAAGGAGCTTTATTTATTTTCTGTTGTACCTCCATTTTAGAAGATAAGAGCTCTTGTTAACTTCCTTTTTGGAAGGAAAGAAATCTATTTTGTTCCATCTCCCTTTCTACCCCTCTAAAATTTAGTGTACTCTCTGTGAAAAATGTTCGCTTCTCTACGATTTAAGGAGAAAGTAAAGAAAATTGTGGCAGAAAGAGAAAGTGGTAGGATTTTTAATATTATTTACCGTTTTTCTCTCTTCATGAAGTTATTGCTGAATTCATAAAACCCTTATGTTGGAAAATATAAACGAAGAAATAACCTTCCTCTATTTCATTTTTAATTTCTTTACAAAATATTCCAGAAAAAATGCCTGATGGTTGAACAGCATTACTAAAAATCGATAAGAAGTATAGATACCAACGTTCATAGTTAAGCAGCATTTTACAAATCCTAATACAAACAGAATCTGACCTTTTTCCGTTTTAATTAATCTCTACCCATTCTCTTTTAGTTTTATATAACATTTGCAAACTATATTTCATCGACATCAAATTGACAAAAATGTATATAACGGCTACGGGGATATGGCACAGAATAGGGGGGAGGGAGTTATTATATAATACTTTATGCTTTTCATTGCTTTTATTAGCATGATGTGTATGTATGAATGAAGGTATGTGACTGTGCATGAATATAATGAAATCTTTAAATTCAACTTTCAATCATCCGAATAATCTCAAAATTAGCAATACATATCAAGACCAGATGACTGCTTCTGTCCATCTACCTTACGATGAAGAGGTTTGGCAGAGACCTCTCTCCATGTTCTTCTAGCCTTTCTAGCCTGGCGTCCCTCATGCTTATTCCTCTTCTACCAAGCGCATTCTTTAAGTTATCTTTCCACTTTGTTCAATGACAACCTCGTTCTCGTTTACCTTATGATGTGCCTCCTATGCAAGTCGTGGGTAACACGTGTCAAGCACCCTTACCATACGTCCATATCAGCGGAGTCATGTTCCTTGCAGTTCTTCTACCAAAGGATTTTATGTTTAATGTCGCCCTTATAGTCTGGTTTGGTACTCGGTCTCTGCGTGTCTTATTCTCCACCTTCCTCAAATCTCATCTCTGCTGCCAGCAGCCTACTTTGATGTCGAGTGTCAAAGACTTCAAAGTGTGAGTTAATAATGTGGGGAGATATACTGAGTGACAGACTGTCATTTTGGTTTTCTTACGGATATATTTACCTTGACTAAAAACTGCTCCAAGGTACTTGCTCCAATTGCTAGTTTTCGAGTTTAATCATGTGATAAGTTGGGTTAGTGTAATTACCATAAGCTTTGTTTTCTCGACGTTGATGACAAATTTCAATTCCCACACATTCAAGCTGGTTTGAAGATGCCCGGCCGAGTTAGCCACAAGGCTATATCATCAGCGGAAGCAAGTTCTGAAATCTGCGCTAACTTCAACTTCCATCTGCCAAGAGTGAAAGGTTTGATGTATCTCTTACACTCCTTTTAATCAGTATAATTAAGAGGTAAGCTATTACCTCTAATAATTTTTTTGAAAATATAATCAACCTATCAATATAATTACAATTTTAATCGCACCATATTTACACTGCCTTAATCCTGTATTAGTTCTAAATTCTTCGGAGCTCCTTCCTGATATTCATACTTGATTTCTGCAGATTTTATAGAAACTTTTAAGAGCTTCCAACATATCTCTATGTTCCTCTTCTTAAGGACGTGCTACGTATGTGGCCTTGCACCATGCTCAATAATTTTCTCACTGATTTGTCTTAACTGATCGAGTCCTGCGTACTTCGACATCTACGAAATCCACATTATGGCTCTTCAAATTGGTCTTCTGTCTGGTTTTTCAGTCTCTCTTCAAGTATCCTTGAATAAGACCTTTCCAGACACAGACAACACAGAAATTTAGGTTTCAGTTGGTGTTCTTTTAAACTATAATTTATTTATATTCTAGTTCTCCTAGGGCGTGCCAGTCGCTTAGATCTTAAACAGACAGGGTTGATAAGTATTTTTTTTTTAACTTACTCGTCTTTGTTCCGTCTGCAAATTTTTTAATTATACAAAATTATAGCGATTTACTTCGGAATGAAAGCGACTTCGAGGACATAACTAGATATCAGGATTTGCATTTTATTTTTGATGAAAACCTCTTAAACACATGGTATTTTAATAAAAGCACAAAAGCCATTGTTTTGAGAAAATAAATATGCTGAAGAAATTTTCTATATATTTATTTCAATGTTCGTGTCGCATCTTTTGAAGACACTGAACTAAAATACCAAGTTTTGTATTTATCCGAATGTTGAATTATGTTGATCTCTCTCTCTCTATCACACACACACACACACACACACACACACACACACACACACACACACACACACACACACACACACACACACACACACACGAGGTACTTTTCTAAAGATGCTGATTACTAATTCAGGGGACCTAAAACATGTATTTCCAGAGAACTCTTTGTATTGAATTTTGAGTGGAATACAACAGAGACAGTAAAAAAATGTCAGACTTGAAGCTTTCACGGCAAGCGTTATGAATCAAGCCTTTGCGGGTGATCAGCCATGTCAGGTTTATGAATGTCAAGCGTTCGCCCATTCTATACTCATGGCCGAAAGCTGGACATTCATAAACCTGACATGGCTGATCACCCGCAAAGCCTTGATTAAAAAGAAACAAAACAACAGGATAAATTTTCTAAGTAATGTTTTCCTTTGAACTAAAAGCTAACTCAGTAACATGTATGGCATTTGTAATGCGCTGTCATCATATAAATCAATAGGGTGTATCACTGATATTGATATGTTTCGAGAATGCTCATCGCTGCTATACCAGAGTAAGTGTATGGAATTCCGTGTTCGGATGTAGGGCACGGATATTACAGAAAACGCGTCTGGTCATGTTGCTATATGATCCATAGTTGCCTTTGATGCAATTTTATGGCCAATTTCCAGGCGGAACTGAGCAGAGGTCCATCCCAGTTCTAAGTTAGCTAGCTTACGTAACCAATATCTTCACTTTGGCTATGACTGGAGTACTGTGATCTTGTTCTAAACAGTGCCCAGCCAGACCAGATTCTTTTGGCTGCATCAAACGTACACTTCTATGTTGTTCCCTAACTCTGATATTTACTGACTGACCTTCCTGTTTAGTCCTATATAGGCGACACCACATTCACGAGGATTCCCGTAAAGCTCTCGTTCAAGGTTATCCTTCACTGGTCTAATTATATTTCTGATTTTGGATGGAGGTACACGGAAGGTCTTGGTGTATTTAGCTAACTCTACTAATCTTACCAGTTAATCTGCCGGTAAAAGGTATATAGATACAGACTATTGCAGTCGATTTGTATAGTACGTTGTGTGCTGGTAGAGGATTGGTTACATATTGACAATTCTTCTTCCATAATGAAGCTACGTCTGTCTTTCTTTCTTATTGCAGAAGTCCCCAATTATCTCTATGGTTACGTGATTTTTACTATCATCTTTTATAGAAGTATTTCCTGTTAGCGACTCAATATGCGTCTTTTTTCACTTATCAATATTCTATCACATTAACTTTTCATTAAATATTCATTTCACCATTCCACAATTTTAAAAATCGATAAAACAATCTGCTGAAGGATATGTTTAAACAAATTTTTCAATAATGAACTTCAATAACAAGTTAGATATGTAAATTTCCTTTGCTTTTTAAGTAACGCCCTATTTTTGGATTAAGAAAGCTTTAAAAATCTTACGTTCTTGGACTTATTATGGAAAAGAAAGTAAAAAAAAAAAAAAAACAGGAAATCATCAGAAAGTGCCACATAATTGGAAGGGGCACCAACGAAATATCTCTTTGCTGTCCGTGACAGTACGTAGTGTGGAAGTGCAGCCAGCTGCATTACCTGCACGACACCTACTGGAAAGGCAAAGCCCCGCTATTTGCTATGACTAAACGGATCGTCATTTAAGGCAATGAAAGGGAAGGTACAAGGTTAACCTGTAGGCAGCCGTTTGCCAACGCTCTTTTATTGCAGTTCAGTGACATGCTTGGAATAAATAAGTGTAGAGACGTTCTTGATTCTTATATACAATCAGCTGCATCGGCTACTACGAAGTTTTCTAAACAAAAATGGCGAAATATGCGCATGTCCATTAACGTTGGCTAAAGGTAAAAGCAAATGCCTATTAGTAATAGCGTACGTTAAAGGGCAGCTTGTGGAAAACGTTTACTGAACGAACTTATATACGTGAATATATGTTTTTATTTCCTTCGTCGCTTTCGAGATCACTGATAAAACATAAACAAATAAATAAATAATAAAATAAATAGACAAATGTGTGATTATGACTGTATAACCTGTTTGATGTATGCGGGTAGTTGTTCAGGAAGGTCGCTGGTGTAGCATGGCTCGGTTTAGACAGGTCAGTACATTCTGACCAACAAAACATCAGCACAGCGTACGTAACACGACGCATAATTTCACACCTACGAAATCGATATCACATGCCTGTAAGAATTCTCCACCTTCAAAAGCGATCTTTTCTTTAACAACATTCACGGGTTTACGCAATGTAGGAATTTCTCTTCTCTGTTCGTAAAAGCTCCAGAAAAAGTTCTGTGCATCAAACTCTTCGAGTTCGAACTTTTCTGGATGTGGGTGATGTTTACCAGATGTTGAAAGTTTTTCTCCAGCATGCTCTGAATTCTGCACCTCTTTCACTACATTATGCACAATTTGTTCACTTCCCAACTGCCGTTGCTCTTCTTTTTATAGCATTATTTATCGGAATAATTAGACCTTTGCGCTTCTCTTCTTTACAAATCTGCAATAAAGGGTCTTTTGTTGAAAGTGCCCTATCTCTAACGTTGTTATTGAGTTACAACAGTCATTTTTAGTGTGGTTAGAGTTATTATTGACAAATAGCCATGGAACGTTACAGCATTCAGCAACACGTAGAAATTGTGAAAATATATTATCAAAATGGACCATCTGTTCGCCAAACCTTCCATGTATTGCGTGAAGTTAACGGTGTGTCTAATCGTCCCTATGTGAGAACGATTCAGCGTTTGATCGATAAATTTGAAAGAAGTGGTTGAATCAGCGATCAAAGAACGCCTGTACGTAATCGAGATAAGCGCTCCAACGAAAATATAGGCGCCGTTCATGAGAGTGTACGCGAGAACGGAAATAAATCAATTGCTCGTCCAAAGCAAGAACTGGAGCTTTGGCCGACCACAACTTGGCGAATTCATCTGGACTTGAAGTTGCGTTGCACCCTGTTTTCACTGACTTGGCTATGGAGCAACTGGAAGCTGAGCCGAACTTTGGTCGAAAAATCATCTTCAGCGACGAATCGCACTTTTGCATTGCTTGATTTTTTGGATACTTGATTTTTATTATTATCAAGTGGGAATTTGATTTTTATTTTTATGTTTACCTTTATGTAATGTTTGGTTTGTTTCTTGTCTTGCTGAAACTAATCCTAGTCCAGTTGATTTTGCTGTTTTATAATAATTGAAATTGAATTTAGAATTTAAGTAAAATGACTTAAATATTATTAAGGGACGAGAAGACCCTATAGAGTTTTGGTTTTGCAAACAAACAAAATTGTCGCTGTCGGAGCAGTCACAATCCAATACAGATTCAAGAACGACAATCTTCATCCCCAAAAGGTTACTGTGTGGTGTGGATCTTGGCAAGGTGGAATTATTGATCCATATTTTTTCCAAGACAAAGATGGAGAAGCTCTGCCAATGGAGAAAGATACCGGGCTATTACAAGGTATTATTTTTGGCCTCAATTGGATGGTATGCATCTCGGAAACATCTGATTCCAGCAAAATGATGCCACATGTCAGACTGCTCTCGAAACAATCGATCTTTAGAAGAAGTTCAGAGGTTTCATCATTTCCCGTGGTGATGTTAACTGGCCCCCGAGATAATGCGATTTAACGCCGTTGGATTACTTCTTGTGGTGTTGTTAAATCTCGAGTTTATATCAGCAAGCCAGAAACAGTAAATTATCTTATGAATAATATCACATGTATTATTCGTGAAGTTGGACCTAATTTAAGTTCTTCTGCCATTGAAAATTGGGTCAACATTACACGCGCAACCCAACGAAGTCACGGCGGTCACATCTCCTCCAGATGTAATGACATTATGCTAAAACAATAAAATAAAAAATTAACTTTATCATATATAGTATGTGTTTTATTTAAGATCAAAGATAGGACACTGTTATTGAAAGACCCTTTACATAGAATATTAATTTTCTACTATGAGCGTATGATTTGGAGCGGTGTTAAATGCATTTTGACTTGATTCGAACACATCCTTATAAGATAGTCAACTCCTACATTTCAGTATTGCTGAACGGTACAGGGAATGATGACGTAATAGCGCTTACATGTTGGTTTTCATGCACGCGTCCACTGTTGACGTTTGCATTCTTCATAGAGGTTGTAAGTGCATGCACATATGCATGTAAACGAAAACTTTGGTGAATTGCAAAGTGTTTTAAGTTAAACTTCTTCCATAAATGCGACATGGTTAAGAGGCCAAATTAATATTACTTGTAATAGGTAAAGTAAGTATCGCGCTCTACCCAAAAATTCGACATTCGACACTGGGATTTCACCATAAATATATTTCGAGACCCCTGAACAACCAACCGAAAAAAAAGCTACTTAAAAAGTTCCTCATGAGCGCGCATGTGTGTGAACAACATCACTTAAAACCAAAAGTTTTCTAAATAACAAGTTCAGCAACCTCCAAAAATGTAGCACGAAGATTTTCAGGAAAATGAAAAGTAGCTACCTAACTATACCCCCTATACTACCTCTTGTCCTGCGCCGTGGCGTAGTGGGCTAAGGCATCATGTTTTGGCTCCCTACCCCGGAATGCGGACTGGGATGCATCCCACCCCTGGGGATGCGGATTTTAAGTCCCGGGCATAGGACCGTTGCCCACTCAGCATCGTGAGAAAATTGAGCTTACGATAGGTAAGCAGCGCTGGTCCACAAAACCAACTTTCCGGCTGGAGGTGCGAGATGCTGACCACATCTTCTCTGCACATGGATTGGATGATCGCCCACTTCTACCTTGCGTATGTAAGCGTGAGGTCGGCAGGCCTTGGCCCTCTATGGGCTGTCGCGCCATGGGTTATGTTATTACTAATATTATGATTTATACTACCTCTTACACTGAAGATTGTCAAAATGTTTCATTCTATCAAAAAATGGCTCTTAATGACTGTGATTAAAATATGATAAATTACAGATACATACATTACAAATAAAATGTACAGCTTGAATTTTCTGAAAGAGTCTCTTAAATCCTCTTCAAGTTGAATATGACTTGTATACAACCAGCAAGCCGTAAGAGAATGAGAAAATATTACTGCTGCAAAAAATAAAGATTTCATTAAAACACACAATTTAGTTATTGATGTATAACTATTTCCGAGATATACTTGGTTAACGATTTGCATTTTAAAATACTTATAGTATAACAGAAGTCATGGTTCTCTCACTCAGGTATGTAAAGCGAATGGAATTTCAAAGGCATCACACAGAAACCGCTTCTTAAAACAGCCGACTATCATTCAAGCCTACTGCATTCCCATTCCAAATAAAGGAATTAATCTGTTAATATGCAATTTATCCCGATTAACACTTAGAATATTGCGGAGTAGTACAAGAGCATGTAGAGAAAGATGACTTGGTGTGGTACCTCGTTATCTGAATGAACGTAAACCACTAAATTCCGAAAGCAGAGCATTAAATCTCCAGTACACTTATGGTAGGTATTCGAGACAGGCGTCCCTTAATATTCCTGTCTCGACTCGGTGCAATAAAATAAAACCACGCCACAGCTGATGAAGTGTCTACGTTCCGGTGCGGGAAACGAACTGAGCCTGCACTCTGATAAAGCAGTAATGGCTACTTGTGTCCCGAGGGAGAGCTTTGGATACCCATAACTTTACATGGCACACAGTGAAACATTGGGGTGATATTTCCCCTGAGGGTAGACATTATCATACCTCTGTGCTGATTCAAAGAAATTCAATCAATGTTTAAATTCGCTACCTACAGCAAAAGTATTCCACCCTCCTAAAAATACTCCAAAACATTTGATTACACCTGAATTTAAAAAAAATTATTACACTGAATTGAATTTTAAAAAAGTGTTCCCTTAACATCACTTTCTCTACTCAACAAACTTAAGCAGAGAGATACCTCTGCGGAAACATCCGTGAGACCCCATGTTCGAATACCATCGATCGTCCACTCCGACCTTGAGATTTTAATCGCTATCTGTGATCGGGAGACGAATTGTTAGTTGAGTTTTTATCTAGTACCTTTCCATAATTTCCGTTTCACTCCGTAGCCTTTTCTTCTTTCAGGTGCGCTGTCATGCTCCGTGCCGTATGGTGGTGCCGGGCAAATGGCGCAGATATTTCCTCAAAGGAGAGAGTACTCTCGGTGAATAATAGAGGGTTGCTGGGTCAACGGGTTGTTCATCGCCCTTTATGCAATGGGACAGGTCTTCGAGCCTGGGAGTGTTAGAGACTTCCTTGTGTCTCTGTGGCCTGCAGCCTCCTGTGGAACGTAGCCACAAGTTATCCCCGTTTGTTGTATAATCTACAGATACCTATACAAAAGCTTATCTACGCTTAAATAAGGATACACTTCTATTACACATTTCGTTGTAGGCATAAAAACAATACTTAACGTGATAAATTTTACAAGAGCATGTCGCTATGTAATGGGTTTGAAACTCCATGCTCTTTGCACAGCTACGAGAAAAAGGAATACCGCTTCAAAAATAAGTATAAACATTTGAAAATTCAAACCAATAGCAAAGAATATCTCGGAAATGGTTAACGACAGAAATAATTTTAAGATAAATTATGTAATTATGTGCAGACAGAATCTACATTGGCTGCGCGCAAGATACGTTTTATCCCTTATGGTTTAGTAATGATATAAAAAGCATTCAGAATGAAGAAGACTTTGTAGGCTAGTTGCAGATGATGATGATGATGATGGTGTTTAGGGGCGCTCAACTACTGGGTCATCAGCGCCCTTTAAAAGACCAATGGGTTTAAAATCTAATTAAAGCGAGAAAGACAAATGCAATAAATCAAATGAAAGCAAAGATAACACTCACGCTCAACGATGTGGCAAAGACTAAAATGGAAACTAAGACAATTAAAACCATAAAGGAGATAAAATGGTTAAAATACCCAAAATTTTAGGGCTAAATCCTAAAATTTGACAAAATGAACGCTAAAACTTTGCCCACCGCCGTCTCGTCATCCGCGAGTATCTCTGCCAAGCTGGCCGGCAGCTGGAGAGACCTGCGGAGACGGGCTAGTCTAAAACAATCTAAAAATAAATGGCGCACAGACAGTTCGGCACCGCAGAGAGACTAGTTGCAAAAAATTTAAGAAACGTGTAGGTACATTTCTGTTTTTATGCACATATCGTACATTCTTCAATCAAAATTGTTTAGCTAGTTTCTTCATATATACATATGTAAATAAAATTAAAATACTTCCACTTATAGAGCAGTTTAGGGTAAGAAAATTTCTTGAAAATTTTGTATCGCTTCTTTGAAATGCACCGAACTTAAATTCTACGTTTGGTCTCATCCAACTTTGCGGTTTAACACTTTGCTATTAGTTCTTTCTTTCTTTCTTTCTTTCTTTCTCCCTCCCTCCCACTCTCAAACAAACAAACAAACACATACACACAGACACGCACTCGCATGGACCTTTTTCTATCATATGTTTTAGAACCCTGAACCTAAAAAAGGACATTTATTTCCGGTGGAATTTCGAAATGGAACCCTTGTACGAACACAGTACTTTCCCTCGCCTGCTGTGGGTATGTGGCAGAGACTACAAAGTATTTGAAAAGAAGTGTGTGAGAGAGGGGAAGAACATAACTCAAAGAAAACTGAATATCAAACTTATTAAATGTGCATTAAATTCCAAAGATACGATACAAATTAACAAATTATCTCTGCATGGAAAAAAGTTTTGTTATTTTATACGTTCTGAAAATAACTCCAACGATTTTGATTAAAATAGCATATGCCTAACATACCTGTACATATAAAACGCTTATCTTATTCTTCTGGAAATAGCCAGTGAAGTCCTCTTCATATGAAATGACTTGTATAATTGGTAAATCGTAAGCGCTGAGAAAATTATATACTACACAAAAATGGAGATAGCATTCAAGTACACAATTTATATCCATCTTTTTTATTTTGTGTTAAGCATTTGTAACATTTGTTGTTTTAAATGTTCATATATCTCTACTTCCCATTCAAAAAGTTTCAGGTTCAATTTCCTCAAGCGGCATGTGATCATGTTCTTTCACTTTTTCTCTCTCGCTCTTTCCCCTTTTTTCTTCTTCTTATTTCTTTCTTTTCCATATTTTGCCTGGTTCGGTAAGTGATGTTCTTCTACCAACAATTTCGTATCTGCAACATTTCCTTTCTTCTTTTTCAGAGTTGAAGAACCAGGAAAAAAACATTTAGTGTGTTTCGGTAGGAAGGCGGAACTACTGCTCCTGAAATATTTCTCCCTGACCTTTGGAGATCCGTTCCTGGGAGCTGTCTATTGCCGCAGGACTCCTGGGTTCCTCAGGGCTTAAGGAGAGCTAGAGAGCGCCAGCATTCGCACCGTGGTTGAATCGTTATATGCCTTTGTAAGCACACATCTATTGACCACGATTTTGGATTATTCGTCCCTCTCTTCCAGCTACTGTCTCTACCTCTACCTAGTCCTATGCCACGGTATTGGTAGAATTACAAAATCATCGTATAGCATCCGCTTTTTAAAACTCTCATTGTCGCTTCAGCCTACTGTGTACCCTGTCTAGTTTTTCCTTCCGTGAAATATATATATTGTAACGAGACCGCTAGAACACCCTGTACCAGCTGCGAACGGAAGGCAGGGGGGAGGCTCGTTAGCCACACCTTCTCCTCGTTTGTCTTGTACTGGTGACAGGCTTGTGGTTAGGGGAAAACATGACTGGTCGTCTGTTTTCCTTCTACCTGTTTCTCGATCTTTCGTTTACCAGAACAATCTTGTAAACACCAGAAACCGGCGATATTCCTATAAAGAGGGTTACAGACAGACAGTGTGAGTGAGTTGTTGAGTTGGTTTTGGTTCAGTCAGTTGTTGTGCTGTGTTGAGTTGGTTTTGGTGTAGCCAGTCAGTTGTTGGTTGAGTTGGTCAATCAGTTGGTTAGTGTGTGTGAGTGAAGACAGTTCTTGGTGTAAGAAGGCAGTGTTAGTCGATGACGTGTTAATGAACGAAAGGGTTGTGCAACGGAAGACTGTACGAACTGTGAATGTGTACCGGAGCTTATGTAATCGCGAGTACAAGTGAAGTTGTAACGGACGAACGGGTAAATTGTAATTGTGTGCAGCAAGTAATTTTGTGTAATTGGCAAGTGTTAAACTGTAAGTCGGTGGAAATAAAGAACATTGTTGAGTGGTGTAATTGGACTTTTTATTCCACGAACCCACAAAGTCACAATATATATATATATATATATATATATATATATATATATATATATATATATAATAGTTTATATCTATTATTACAAATTAATTAATATGATAAGCTTTTTTAAAATTATTTGTATAAAATAAGATTACAGGATGTCTTTTGATCGCTACAGATGTTCCTAATAAAGCTTTTGGGCTCAAAGGAGATCAAAGCCTGTTAATTACCTAGTGTCGTAGAGGTCCTTACGACCGTAAAAACCAGTAACAGCCGAAGTTTAGATTAAAATTTGACTTAACTGGTCTTGGTTAGTTATTCAACCTTAAGTTCCATAAACGTAAACATGAAACCGTTTCCAGATTCACATAGACCTTAGATTCCCTTCGCTTCATAAAAATAAAGTCTTATATAGTTATGAATTATTTAACATAGTTAAGTGAAAAAGGGACAATGGAATCAGAAGACTTTGCTCGTTGAAACGCGAAGTAATGACGCAGATAACAAAGGAATGAAAGGTAAATGTCACTTTCATCTTGTGCAAGGATCCAACTTCTTCATAAGGCATGAACAGAATTCTGTCCTGCTTTTAAAATTAGTCATGCCATCTAAGGAAACCTTTGATATTTCCGACAGGTGTCATAGTTGTTTTACTGCTGTTCATAGACGCCGATTGCATAAAGTCGATAGACATTACATGTGGTTAAAATTCCACCAGAGGCCTTGATTTAATTTTATAGCTGTATATAGTGGGTGCGGAAAAATAACTCCAGAAAACATAGAGTAGAACTTTTAGGAAGAGAACAAGCGATCGCAGAAGCATTTTAACTGCATTGCAAGCGTCAACATTATATATATATCGTGCTTGAACCACTGATGTCAGATTTAACAAAACTCAGTTACTCTTTTAGAGTAACTACTCAGTCACTAGATGTCTCCGATATGAAGCCAACTAAATAGCACCGTAATACCGTATTGTTTAATGAAGTACTAGTCACTGTCACTCCCACCCATGGGGTGCGGATTTTCGGTCCCGGGTGTAGGACCAGTGCCCACTCAGCATCGTGAGGAAAGTGAGGAGCTTACGCTAGGTAAGCAGCCCTGGTCACGAAAACCAACATTCCGGCTGGGGGAAGCCGAGATGCTGACCACATCTCCTCCCCGTATCGGTTGGATGATCGCCCACCTCTGCCGTGCGTAAGCGGACGTGAGGCCGGCAGCCCTCTTAGAGCTGTTGCGCCAGAGGCTAACTTAAGTCAGTGTCACCAGATGTGTCTGACGTCAGGCCTGCTAGCTGGTACGGTAATATAGTAGACGGTTGGTTTCTCATTTTGCACGTAGCCATTACTTAAAACCCTAAGTACTACTTTATGTAGAAACAACCCTGGAGTTGTGGCGCTGTTGTGCTTTAATTCAAGTAATCTATACTCGCTGTGCATAACAGGAATAGCTGTGTGTCGGCCACGATATGATTGCACTTGGAAGATGGCATCACTGTTTTGTTGACAACGCATATGGTCTTGAGTGCCAGCAATCAGAGATGTGTGTGAGGGGCAATATAATAGTTAAAACGTACATTTATACAATGCAAACAGTACATCTGTAGGCTTCAGATCATCAACAGTAATTGCAACTCTGAAATGTGGTTATTGTTTACCTGATGGTACTTCTTAAGTCCTGCCCAGTTGTTCCTAACTGTTTAGTTACTCTTCCCACGAAACACACTCACATCATGGTCAATTAGAATGTCCTGACTGGGACACTTGTCCATGAAAAAGTAATTTTTTAACGTGTTCTTATATTGCATCTGCGACCTAATGCTCATAACTTCAAAATGCTTATTTTGATGCTGAAGTTTTATTCTACAATTTTCTGCACATTGTTTCTCCAGAGTAAGTGTAACTGGAAAATAAGATATTTATAAGGGCAACAAACTATCACACGATTTCTCCACCATGACACTAGCCTGTCAAGGTTCTCCCCCAATCTCTGTCGAAACTCGTTCCAACCATTCCTCTGGGAGTCTTCCTACTATTTTCCTTTAATCCTGTGCTGTCCATTTCAAAATTGTTTCTAGCTATTGCTTGGTTCCCGTCTTGTGACAGCAATATAACCTGTTTTCAACTTCTTCGATAGTGTCTTTCCATTCTCGTTGTTGCTATTTAACGTATATCTAATTCGTAGTAGTATACATTTTCACCTTAAATTTGGATATATTCGCACTCACCCACCCCTCCTCACCCCCATACCCACACACAAAGCAAAAGCTCTAAAACGAAATGTACAATAACTAGTAAAGTAATTTCGGTGTTTCCAAAGAAACGACATTAAATGAAAAAAAAAAAAAAAAAACAATCCCCGAATTAAATGCCACATAAAGAAATATATATCGAAATGGTACTAACCTTTTTGATTAAGTACTAAATAATTAAAATACTTACATGATAAATAAAACGTATATCCTGAATTTTGTGGGAATAACCTGTGAAATCCTTGTCATTCGGGTAGATTATTCTATAATTTTCCGTGACTGATAAACTGAAAGAGATAGACAAAGATACACTAAAAGTGCCTATGTTCTTAAAAACACACAATTTCAAGTAAGCTTTTCGAGATATCAGCTGTTTCCGAAGTATTAGCTGTTATTGATCTTTTTTCAATATGATGTAAAAATTGTCAACACCCAACTGTATCTTGCGATAAGAAAAGGTGTGGGCTTTCAAGGTCAGCATACAGCGATCCGTTTTTAAAGCTTCAGCTTCCTCTTTTACCTACAACATGTAACTGTTTCTATAGTGCGATCCATATAAACTTATGGCCTATTTTAATAGGCCATAACTTTTGAACCAATAATAGGACACATGTGAAACTTTGGGAAAATATACCACACAATTCGGAGATTACATTACACTATTTACATCTCAGAGAAAATGCTGGAAGTGTCCTCCACCAGCATCTATACATGTTTGCACTCGTCTCACCATATCCTCTGAAGTTCTACGGAGAGTATACTCGCCAATGTTACTTATTTCTGTTCGAATGGATTCCTTGAGAACATCAATTGTCCGTGGCTTATTCTTGTACACTCTATTTTTAGATACTCCCACAAGAAAAAAGTCCGGTAAGGTTAGGTAAGGGGATCTGGGGGGCCACAGACCTTTTGAGATTATTCGATTATCAAATAAACTAGTTACAAGTTCCATGGTGTCATTAAATGTATGGCACGTTACTCCATCTTGCTGGAAATAACCTTCTCTCAATTCGATATCATCTCCGTAAAACTGGTTCAGGTTTATATGGATCGCACTATACAAACGTTTTCTCAATTAACATTAAGAGATAGAACAATCATCTTTTGTAGAAATATCTTGTAGAATTTGTATAAAAATTACCGACACCGCTAGATAATGACAAGGAAGTGTATGTAGCATATCAAACTTTTTACGAGTGATTTGCAGAATATGCATGAAAATAAACGATTCATTGTGACTACCATGAATACTTCCTTTTTTTCAGTAACAATTTCGATCGTTCCAGTTCCACAATAATACCAGGTTCTAAATAACCGTCAAAACGCATAACTATAACAGCGAGATATTGTTGGATCACTCATTTATTTCAATTCCAGGCGTGATCTTTCGTTGCTGTGTCAAAAACCATTTACTAATTCTGGGAACATCGAACCATTAACAACCGTATATATTTATATTTATTACCGTTGACTCCATTGGCGTTAGAGGAACTCATTTCCATCACCGTACATGAAGTATCAGTTTCCGTACCGCAAATGATATGTTCCAAAACGGCATCCGTGACAACTGCTGATGTGTCCCACGAGCTCAATTGTATAATTCTGATTATGATTGATGTATTCTTTTCGGCGCTGGTATTGTGACTTTGCGGCCTCGTAGAATCAAAAGACTTGTTTGCAGAAATTTAAAACACTCTTAATTGCAGTAAAACAGCAACTTTGTACAACCCCTGCAGCAGCAAAAAGTCGACTCGGTGCTACACTACACGTAAACAAAAGAATTACTGCGGTACATTCAAATTTCCACTGTAGCAAATAACCATCACACAGCTCACACAATTACAACACAACTGCAAGTGACTGCTCCTCACACTTTGCCGCTGTTTATACCTCCCAGTTATTGTTCTAGAATGCAGTTGTCCATTCGATAACAATCGCGACAGCATCAGAAAAGCGAAAAATTTCGGATTTCTGCCTCTTTCTCTCTCTCGGCAAGCGTCCAGCTCTGCGCGCTAATCTCTTTCCTACTCACGCGCAGCAGCTCCAACACAACAATGCGATCGGTGACAGTATCACTGAATCTGCAGAGCAAGAACTTGCTAAGTATTGCAAGGAAATCCTTATCATCAAAGTGTAATTTTTGGAGCCAATTTAAAGGTCCAGGCTGGAGAACTTGCCTTGGAATATTTCCATTCTCTGAACCTTTTAAAGTATTACATTATTTTTCTCCTCGTTCAAGAGTCAGACCACTCACATTGAAAATGAGAATCAGCATAACACAAAATTATAAACTTAAATCGCTATCCACAGGAACAACGTAAACATCAACCAACCAATCAGAAGTGTCCGTTAAACACCTGAACTAATGTACTCGTAATGGTTAACCGACAAAGAGGTTATGTACGTGCATCAAAGTGAACAAAACCTGGCTACCTGGTTAAATTACGTTTAACTTCCCAAACCTACCTTCACAATTGCTTCTTTGTTGTGCAAAATCACTATAAATCGCAGATGATGATGTAAAAACATCTGATTGTTTTATTTCTTATGTTTGACTTAGATATAACTGGAAACCGATTTATGTTCAGGTTGTTAAGATAACCTAAAACAAGCTTGCGTTACTTTCAATGTGAATGGCCCATAACGTTCAATAGAGGGATTTTGGAAATGTTTGAGATCCAACAATTGTCTTTCTCGCGGAAGAGGTGTGTTTCACAGTACCGTAACCTGTAAAGTGCCTCTGGTCCGAAGACTGCTTGCAGTGGAGCCATTCAATAAATTCACGTTATATTTGACGGTCGATAAGGACTTGTCTCGCGAGTAAAGTTTTAGGAGGTGAGATTGAAGCAGGTACTCTACGCTTAAGGCTGTTACGAACTTCGGTCGTCAGACTGCGCTTTTTACGCTTGTTTGAGACTGAAAGGTCAAAGGTGATGTCTGAAGAGCTTCAAGATGAAGTAAGAACATCTGACTTCAGATGAAATGTGTCGGAAACAAATATGACGTCCTATACTACCACAAATGCTTTACCCATTACAAAATGCATATATATCTACTTCATAGCTATGTTACAATATTCACACAAACTGATCGTTCATGTTTACCCTGAAAAGATTTGAAATCAAGCAATAACTATTCCGCTATATTAAGTACTAATGTTTAATCAAAAGCACGAAGGCTTGGTCTAAATAATATATTTCAATAAAAAAGAAAAATGATCCATTTCGTTGTTTTCGTGTAACTCGTACAATTTTCTACTCTTAATCGTACGATATCATCATTGTTGGTTTTTTCACTTCTTGCTAAACGAGATAAATTTTTATTACGCATTTACTGATTACGTCATTGGTAAAAAAATGGATACAGTAAGTTAAATCGATAGTCAGATTTTTAAAAACGTACCTACCCCTTGTTTGAAATTCTTTGAAATTCTGTTCTCTTTGCATGACCAAATGAAAAACGAATAGAAACTTAGCAGTTGAAAGAAGTGTAAAAGCGTCCGAAAACTCAAACCAACATCTTTCAAATGATCAACGCCAAAAAGATAGATTTGACATGCATGGTGTGCTTTAACAATAACTACCAAAAACAATGAAGACTTCAAAGGAAATTTCTAGAAAATTCAAGATATGAATGTTCATCGCTATGTAAATATCCAAAAACGTATGGTATTCAAATCGAACTCTAAGAGTAATTTTCAAAGGGAAACAACATTTCCATGCGAAGAGTGTATTATTTTCGGATACTTCCTTTGAAAATCTTCATGTCGCATCCTTGAAGGAATTTAATCAACTTCTGCATTGTGTTCTTCTCCCACTGCCCCCCTGCCCCCTGCTCCACACCACACAAAGCTTTTCCTAAATATGCTCTCTTTTTTAATTCAGGGAGTCTCGAAACATATTTCCGGTTACTCTCGGTATCGCATTTTTTGTTGGAATAAAATACTTCCTCTAAAGAGAAAGAATAACAGCAAAATTTCACAGAGCACGCTTAACAAAAACTGAATATTCAGCAAACTTTGAATATTTCGAAAAAGGTGAACGCTACGAAAAAAATTAACGTCTCTTTTTATTCTCATATTACTTTTTCCTGCAATTGATAGCTAAAGATAAGAATATATCGGTCTTAAATCCTCTAAGAGAATGCAATGGCAAAACGTCTTACTCACGGGTTATATTGCTGGCAATTACAATTAGTGAGGAAAACTACAGAAAAAGACTTATGTGTTAGATTTACACAGCTTTTTCTATCAGATGTAGTTTATTTTCATCTCTTCTACAATTTATTCCTACAATAGCTTATTTTAACACTTTTTCAATTGTTTAGAGAAATGGCTGAATGAAATTATACTCTTGTCGTTATATCAAGAAAAATGCAATGGTCATTAGGCTTTCTAATAATGTATTACTAAGAGTTTAAATAAAAATCAAGAGGCAACTATCAAGAGAAAAATGACAAGTTGTGTATTTCATGTTTTATGCTTTTTATACAATAGTGTCGGTACTTGTAGCACATCTTTATAGTCCACCACTTACAGAGAGCTATATACCTAATACCGATTTTGTACAGATAGTAAGTCATAGCCTATGCGTAGAAAATTTAAAATATATATTTTTATTGATCATGAATGTCTGAAACATGTTACTTTAATCGAACCAACCTTGAGACAAAAATTTTACATGAGAATGTTTGGGATATGGTAACTTCTTGAATAACTTCAAGCTGAGTTAATAAAATACGTTGTCCTTAACTGTCAAGTTCAACATTTACCCAATTTTTCATTATGCTCTGCATACGCTTGTTCTAGTTCTTTTGTTTAGAATGAGGTATACCAGTAAAAATTTTCTGTAAAATTTCAGTATGGAATTTTTGGTGCATTACTTCCTGTACCTACAATTAGTATGCGGTAGAGAAAGCAACAACACATTTTTTACTATCTTAGGCAGTTCTAAAGCTCTCCAAGGTAGATATTTAATAGGACAATTTAAAAATATTTAATATTGATTAATATTTGATAACGAAATATATGTTTCCAAATTAGCTTTTTTAATTAAAGGTACAATTATGAAAGTCAGTGGAGACACACTGGGTTTATTTGAAGACGAAATGGTCAGACTGCTAGATTTGCCAGCTTGTTGATCATAAATTTATGTTTTTTTTTTCCTTCCATTAAAGGCATAAGTGTACTTGTCAACTTCCTGAAAGTGAAACCCATAAAACTTTCACTTAACCAGCAAAGCGTAAAAATTTCGGTATGACATGTAACATAGAATGCATAAAATGTACAATGCAGTAAATTACATATAGAACACATAGGAATTCCATTGTATAAAAATCCTTGAGAACCTGTAGTACTGCTTCTTTTTGTCACAGAGGCTTAAAATCTGCTTCTCTAAATTTTACGGACAAAACAAATGTTGACACGTATGTATAAGTAAGGCTTAATAGGCAATACGAGGGCCTCGCCCAGAGATCGCGGAACTACTGCATGACTTGTTTTCCTTACGTTGGTACACATGTTAATAGACCCTATGTATAATTACAAGTCATTCCAGGCAATAGATGACTGTAGATAGTTGCTTGAAGCAGTGGAAGTTTGAAAATGGAGAAATTCGGATATCGTGGTATAATAAAATTCTTCGTAAAAGAAGGTTTAACACTTACAGAAATTTATTTGGGGCTTGTAAATGTGTATGGTGACTCTTCATCTTCAATTTTCACTGTGAACAAATGGGTGGCGGATTTTAAACGTGGCCGTGAAAGTGTCCAAGACCATTCATGTGAAGTACGTCCAAAAACTGTAACCATATCGGAAACCATTGAAAAACTGCATGGCATGGTTTTGGAAGATCGGTGTACAAAGGTGCGTGAAATTGCTAATGCTCTTGGAATTTCAAAGAAACGTATTGGTCATATCTTGCGTCAGGGATTAAACACGAAAAAGCTTTGCGCAAGAAGGATGCCGCGTATCCTCACCGTGGATAACAAACGCATTCGCAGGACACTTTCTGAAAAGAGCTTGGCGCATTTTCAGCAGAAGAAACGTGATATTTCGCGCCGATACCTCACAACAGATGAAACGCGCATTTACCACTACACACCCGGATCCAAGCAGCAGGCAAGGCAGTGGACAGAAGCTGGTTCTTCAGCTCCAAAGAAGGTGAGAACGGCACCATCGGCGGGAAAGATCATGGCGTCAATGTTTTGGGATGCCAAAGGAATTTTGTTGATTGACTATCTCGAAAAAGGTAAAACCATTACCGAAGAGTACTACTCAACTTCTAGCCAAACTGAATGCAAGCATTCGTGAAAACAGACCCGGGTTAAAAATAATTGTTTTCCATGAGGACAACGCACCTGTTTTGGCAACGGGGAACTATGAATTGCTGGAATATCTACTTTATTCAACAGATTTGGTTCCCTCTACTTCCATCTGTTTCCAAAACTGAAGAAGTTCCTCGCTAGTAGGCGCTTTCCGTCCAGTGAAGCAGCAATTGCGGCTGTAAATTAATACTTTGCAGCAATTCCAGAGGAACACTGCATAGAGGGGATAATGGTATTGGAACACCGCTGGACAAAATGTATTGATATTAGATATTATGTTGAAAAAATAAAACTTCTTTGAAGACATGCATTGTTTTTCGCTATCATGCCCAGAACGTTTCAGACCACCCTCGTAGCTTCGAATATTCTACTACCTTTTAGCTCTGTGTTCATGAACATAAATAATCTATTTACTATTTAATTTGAAAATTTACTAATCAATTTTAAAAAAATGTTATCACTTCGATAGTATGGTATCCACATATCAGAATGACAACAGAGAAATGTATACCTCCTATCGCTTCATTGGCTGGTTGGTAAATGTGTTAAACAATTTCTCGAAAGTTGTAGGTACATTCAATATTTTACTTTATAGTAAAGTTGGATTATATACTAGTGCAAGTGCTTTTTTGTAGGTTTTCCTTGCGATCATATATATGTATACAGGAAGAAACAAAGGATATCGAAGAAATAGCAAACTATGTTGAAGGGGAAAAAATGTCAATTCCTTCCTCGCTCGATCTATACATCCATTTTTGTGGCTACATACGCATCAACAGTTTCCTGGAGAGCTGCACATAAGTTTTGGAGAAACAAAGGAGCAAAGTTTTAAGACATCTTCTCCAGTTACAAGTTGCTCCCTTGCAGATAAATAGTTTACTAAGGTAAGCACGAGCTGTGGCTATCTACGTGTCTAGGTTCCAGAACAAGCGATCAAAACCACTAAATAGCATTTTCTATCCTAAAACTTTTCAATTTTCGTGAGCAATGTTTATCAAGGCAACCACACCGAGATAGCAAATGGAAGATGAAGTCGAGTGAGATTAGAATTTCTAACATGCAAGGAATCCTCCTTCAATAATACTATGAATGTTTGCTCTTAGTTAATTTAATTAAGGTCTATTTGCCTCTTCTCGTGTAGTTATCTAATGAGTTTGAAATTTCCATTAAAATTACCTAAGAAAACTTTGAGCAAAAAACAGATTTAACAATTGCAAACTGACTTTAGTGTAATGATTGAAGGAGCTTAACTGTTTGGTCTTTTTGAAAAGGTCACCAATTTTATTAGTTTTCATTTCGAGCAGAATAGCGTAACTCACGATAAGCCTGAGCTCTGCGGACCCTGAAGTCATCTGAGTATCATTTCACCCATTTCATTCATCGTCCGGTATGACAACGTTGGAGGGCTTAAACCTTTAAAAAAAAATAGCTTATCGCTTGATAAGTTATTTATGGTACGAGAGAATCAAGACGTATTTTAAGGTTTGTTAATTTCTGCGAGTGTATAAATAGGTCATGTACCATACAATGTTTCATCCAACATTTACCTTAACCGTTAGACAGGTTATTACCGAACAATAATAAAATAGGAAAAGTAATTGTAATTTCATTTTCTGGAATGCAGGGCTATTTAGGCATTGTTGCTAATGATTAATATTAAAACAAAATATCTTTCTTTATTGTGTTACTATTAGGCCTTGTAGGGTTATTCCTGTAATTGTTTATAATTATGGAGAAAACTTGTCGATCTTCAGTTTAGAAAGCGACATTGACTAATTTATTGCAATAGAATGTGAACATATAGGAAAATACTTGTTAATAACTGAATGAGTAGAAGTTATAGCTACGTTGCAGATTTCCATTATTAAATGTTATAACTACAATAAATATTATATTTGAAAAGTAGACTTAGTGATTGTATTTTATTCAGGCAGTAGTTAGTGAAATTTTATCCATCTTCACTATTTAAGTGTTACTTTGGTATATTAATTTCTATTATTAAAGTACAAATTTACAAGTGCTGCATAAAATAAATGTACTAATCATCACCCCTAGCTTTTTAATAAAAAAATGCATAGAGATTATCTTTCCAAGAAGAATCGAAGTAAAGATTAAAATAATAAAAAATGAATGGAGGAAAATAAAAAAAAAATGTCAGTCATTAGGCTCTGAGCACCATGCTTTAAAAGTTCGTTTTCCATTTTTTTTTTAATTTACGTCCTCCAACGTTAAGTCATATCGGACGATGAGTGGAATGGATGTAATGATGCGCAAATGAGCCCAGAGTCCGTACAGCTGAGAGTTGCCCGACATTTGTCCTTCAGGATAAGGGAAAACTTCGGAAAAAAACTTACCCAGGCAACTCACCCTAACCTTGATTCGAACTCGGGACCTCTTGAACGTGAGGCAGACACGCTACCGAGGCGGGCAGATTGTGGGCAGATTCGAATTGTTGAATAACGCATCAAAGGGACCGTACTTGTCTGAAAGGATATCGCTTGTAAATATCTTAAGTAATCTAACAAAAAATTCTGTTTAAGCGGCGAGCGATTCTCTGTAATACCAACCTCCCTTTACCTTTGCATTAAATATTTTAGCGAGTATTACCTAATAGTTAATCTAAAATCATACTACACACAAGTAAACATTTGTAGAAATGATTTTTTCGATTGTACAATGGGAAGAGAGGAATGCAGTAAGCTTCAGTGATAGTTAAATCTTTTACGCTCTGGTATCTACGTAATCTCTTCGACATTCCGTTTTCTTTGCATGGTCAAGAGATATACAAAAAGCTATGATAAGTAAAAATAAGGAATTTTCGGAAATGGTTAACCCCACCCAAAAATTTTATTTGACAAACTGAAACCTACATTTTTATGTATTAAGATTTTGTCCATCCCTTACCTTTATTTGTTACGCAAAGCACTGCTTTTATTTTGGATTCAGAGAGTCCAAAACACCTATTTCTGGTAAAATCTTGTTACCTAATTTCTGGGTGGAATACAATATTTCCTCTACTTAAACCACATAGCAAAGAAAATAAAAGCATATCGATAGAAGTGAAATTGCACCGATGGAAAGTAACTACATTGCAGTATCAGTAAGTTTAGACTGCTAATATACGAGGGCTGTTCAATAAAGAATGATCACTTTTTTTTTTTTTTTTTTGACAACGTACCTTTACTCATCCTCATAATTTTGAAGGTCCTTCTCAAAATAGTCTCCCCTGAATGCGATGCCCTTGTCCCAGCGTTTCTGTCAGTCTTCAAACACATGCTGGAAAACATTTTTGAGAGATCCTTCAAAATCGCCTCCGCAGCCTTCACCACTGCTTCTGATGATGGATAATGCCTCCCACGAAGGCATTTCTTCAAGTTAGGGAATAGAAAAAAGTCACATGGTGCTAAATCTGGACTATAGGGAGGGTGAGGGATGTACTTCATGTTGATTTTTGCAAGATATTCAGCAACAACATTGGCAATATTCGGCCGCGCATTATCGTGGTGTAGCATCCAGCCTGCTTCATGGAAATGTGGTCTTTTGCGCCTGATATGGACTAGAAATGTTTTCACGACATCCCTGTAGTATTGTCCAGTTACTGATGTGTGTGCAGGTACGACATGCTGATAAACCATTCCATGAATATCAAATAATGAGATCACCATAACTTTCCCAGCAGAAGCAACCACTTTTGCTTTTCTGGGAGTTGGTGATGGAGATTTCCACACTGAGCTTTGCTGTTTGCTCTCAGGATCAAAATGATGTAACCAAGTTTCATCAGTAGTGATTACGTTTGAAAGAAACTCCGGATCTTCCTCTAACATGAACTTTAACTGCATGTTACCTCCATTGCAGCGGTAGGCGATACTGAACATGTCTGAACTTGCTTGGTTCTCACCGGCGGGAACCAGAAGTACCAATAATGAAACTACTACGGCGTGTTTGTTTCACATTAGGCTAAGAGAATATAATGAGATTGAATTTTAGTGCGAATAATGATGACCGTAAAAAAAATTATGATCATTCTTTATTCAACAGCCCTCTTATGCAGGAAAACTTCTAAGGTGTTATTTTGAACTACCAGCACGCATTTCCATTACTAGGTGAGAAAGTGAGGCGCCCAGAAACAATTGCCTGGCGAAGAGGGAGTGTCCTGTTTACGTCACTATTGTAATACGTGGAAATGGGTGAAGATTCCTTGTAATTTTATTGTGTGTTCATTGTGCCGTGACTGGGTGGAGTCCACGGTAGCACATGTCTGACACAGCATGTGGCACTATCTGCAGTTTCAAAAATAAATTCACCAGCATCAGCACTTTAATTATCTGCCTGACCTTCCGTACCAGAAATATAGTGCACTTTCTAGGAACCATCTCAAACAAGTGCTTCAGCTCGGCTGTAACGGAATTAAATTATAGTCATTTGCCCTCTACACACATTTTCAAACCCATCAAAGCAAAACCATATCCTCAATAAATAGTAGAATTATTTGTTTTAACTGAAACAACTTTGTTAGTGATTAAAATTCAGCTTTAATGAAAATTGATTTATATTTACGTAACTTCCTCTGCCAGTAACACCTTTACGTGTTATATCACTCATACTAAAATGGATTCTTCTGTCCGGTTGTATTATGATATATTTCTCCTTAGGAATGTTTTCAAATTAACCAAGAAATACTTCGACAACCTTTATGGTCTGTTGGTTAGCTTGCCAAACTCTAAATCGTTAGATCGATTCCCGGCTAGATGGTGGGGCTTTTTTTCTCTATCCAGGATTATTCCCATCACTTTCCAGAGAGTGGCCACGCCGTGGCTCAGTGGTTAGACAGCTTGGCTCTCACCAAGGTGGCCCGGGTTCAATCCCAGGCTACCGCGAAGTTAGATTTGTGCTGGACAACACGGCGCTGGGGCAGGTTTTCTCCGGGATGTCCGGTTTCCCCCGCCATCTCATTCCACCGGTGCTCCATCTTCATCTCATGTATCATCAGTGTCATCGCCTGAGGTGCCATATGTAGTAAAAGCGGGCGTTAAACACTATACATTTCATTTCACTTCCTAGAGTCTGGAATTAGAATGAGAGAGAGAATTTAAAACATTTTGATTTTAAAGGAAGAAAACAGAATTGTATATTTTCAAGCATATCCGTTAGAAAACGTACTTACAACTGAACGAGTTGAAATACTTCGAAAACTGTTCATATTACGATAAACGTTGACAAATTCTGTAGTTTAACGAATTCTATAATTTTCCATAAGTATGTTCTGTCTATAGTTTCCTAGTTACACAGAATTACGCACATTCAATCATATAAAAGGACAGTTAAGGGCTCTTCACAAAAAATTGAACAAATACAATTATTTTTCACGCCAATGTTTATATAAAAATTGTAACTTTTGAAAAAAATTAAAACAAAGCATTTTATATAAAATATATTTTATATGGATAATGGCGGTATTTATTCAATTGTTCAATCTTGACTTATGCATTCTTTTCAAGGTTAAAGGGACCTCAAAACATAAAATCTCCCTATTAAATCTCTATGTCAAATCTTTGGGTTTAATACATTTCCATTTAAGTACCTGGTAGAGGCAGAGAAAGTAAAAATGTCTAAAACATTTAAATGCTACGGTAATATAAAAGTATTGGTGGTCATAAAAGTAAGACTTTAGATTAGCTAAGTAGAGTATTAGTCTGCTAACTTAGACCTCATGGGTTTGCTTTTGAGATAACCGATCATCCGCATTCTTTTCTCGTTTATCTATCTATGCCATATCGCAACGGTTCTGTAGTTATCTACTATATACACTCCTTTAGAATCCTATCGTAGATAATGTAGTTACCTTCTTGAATCGCATCCCTCACTGCATTTCACATTACTTTCTTACGTTTACAGATTACATATACGAGGGCTATCCAGAAAGTAGATTACGTTTTCGTCTGTTTCCGCTAGGGCGGGGCTAGCGCGGCCATCTTGGGGTCAGAGCGTTGCGCAGCTCAGTCGGCATCTAGCCGTGCTAGTGAGAGGTTCGTGCTGTGCTCCGTTCAGATACTGTGACGGTTTGAAATGTCTGCGTTAATTGAAAATCCCGCGAGATGCGAGGTGCGTGCAGTAATAAAGTTTCTGACTGCAAAAAAAGAAAAAAAAAAAAAAAAACTGTAAACCGATAGAAATCTATCGGCAGCTTTGTGAAGTGTATGGGGACAACATTATCACTGAAGGTGCAGTGAGTCAGTGGGTCATCAGATTTAAAAATGGCCGAACCAATGTTCACGACGAAGATCGAAGTAGGAGACCCAGCATAGTGACTGCCGAACTTGTCGAAAAAGTCGATGCTAAAGTCCGTGAAAATCGAAGGTTCACAATAACGGAACTTTCTTTGAGTTTTCCACAAATTTCGCGAAGTTTGTTGCACGAAATCATCAGCGAAAAGCTTGGTTACCACAAGTTTTGTGCAAGATGGATTCCAAAAATCTTGACAGAGGACCACAAAAATCAGCGAATGGCTGCAGCGTTGAACTTTTTGGACGTTTACCATAAGGATGGTGACTCTTTACTCGATCGCATCGTTACTGGTGACGAAACATGGGTGAAACACGTGAACTGTGAAACGAAATTGCAATCAATGCAGTGGGGGCACACAAGTTCTCCCCAAAAACCCAAGAAATGCATGCAAACAATGTCGGCAAGGAAGATGATGGCGACTGTTTTTTGGGACAGAAAAGGTGTGATTTTGGTGGACTTCCTGGAAAGAGGCACTACAATAAACTCTCAAAGGTATTGCCAAACTCTCCAAAAACTCAGAAGAGCCATTCAAAACAAGCGCAGAGGAATGTTGAGCTCTAAGATCTTGTTGATTCACGACAACGCCCGGCCCCACACGGCAAATGTCACTCGTGAAGTTCTTAAATCTTTTAAGTGGGAGTTGTTTCCTCATCCGCCGTACAGTCCCGACCTGGCACCGAGCGACTTCCACCTATTCCCAGCAATGAAGAAGTGGCTGGCTATGCAGCGTTTTGATGACGACGCACAGCTGCAACAAGAGGTAACGAAGTGGTTGAAGGCGCAGGCGGCCGAATTTTTCGACGAAGGAATTTCCAAGCTCGTACATCGCTACGATAAATGCCTTAATTTGAATGGTGACTATGTCGAAAAGTAGTATTTGAGTGTGGCTTTCATCTGTATATAATAAAATTTGTTTCCTATACTTTGTTTACTTTTTATTCCAAAACGTAATCTACTTTCTGGATAGCCCTCGTATAATATATATTGCTGTAGATACAGAGAGACGCAGGATGCTGAAGCGGCAATCACATCTTTAAAAGGCAGGTTGCTACAAGCACTGAAGGGGGACAGAAGTTAATTGACATGCCAGTAAATTTACTGATTGCAGCTTTAAAGCACACTTAAAAATCACCGGTCTGCACCGGGTCTGAATCCGCGATCTCAAGATCAGTAGGCCAGTGTCTAAATAGACCGACATATATACAGAGTGTCTCTAAAGTCATTATCCATTTCAATGAAAACGCAATATTTTGTTTTTCTTTTCAGATACTGGTATCTTAGTGCAAGATGTTAAGCACAGAAGAACGGGTTGCCATTGTTTGTGCACGGGTAGGCTGATTGTCATATGAAGACGCCAGAGCGGAATTTACCCTTAAATTCCACAAACCAGCCCCATCAAGGGCACACATCCGTCTGCTTGTGAACAAATTTAAGCGTATCGGCAGTGTGTGTGATGAGACACGTCCTGGACGACCACACGTCTTGGCAGAAACAGAGCAGCAGGTTCAAACTGACAGTGATAGGAGTCCGAAGGCATCAATTCGACGCCTCAGTAGGGAATTGAACGTCCCTCGCAACACAGTGTGGAAAATTCTACGTTTCACTCTACGAAAACGTCCGTATCACATTCAAGTTCTGCACCATCTTGAGGACGAGGATTTCGCTTGTCGTCGGGCAATGTTTTATGACCTCCTGGAATGTGTAGAGAATGAGAATTTAATGGACAATATTTTATTCTCCGATGAAGCCACTTTCCATGTTTGTAGGAAAGTACACAGACACAACAGCCGAATATGGGCATACGAAGAACCACATGACGTATCTGAGTGGGAACGTGATACACCGAAAGTCAATGTTTGGTTTGGTATGACAAACGCAAAACTGTATGGCCCTTTTTCTTTGGCGAAAGGTCAATAACAGGTAACATCTACCTCAACATGTTAGAACTGTTCCTTGAACCGCAGTTTCAAGAGGATGGCATACTGGATACAGTTGTGTTTCAGCAAAATGGCGCGCCTCCACATTTTGCAAATATCGTCCGTGTATACCTGAACAGAACCTTTCCAGAGAGATGGATAGGCAGAGGTTCACCTCGGCTGTGGGCTTCCCATTCACCTTACTCCTTTAGACCTTTTTTTCATAGGGGCACATCAAATCTAAAGTGTACACCAGCAAAGTGAATGGTCTGCCTGAGTTACGGAATAGTATCAGGGAAGCAGCAGGTCGAATTACAGTTCACATGTTACAGTCTACATTTCCATCACTACTGAAAGATGGCGTATGTGTTTTGAGCTATATTGAAGTCATGTAGAAGGGCACTAGAATATGTGCAACACTTCAAAATAATATTGATTTTTCAATCAGTCTTCCTTCATTGAAATGGATAGTGACTTTAGAGACACCCTGTAATATTTGAATGTCCATTGATACGTTTTCAATATTTACAAGTAACCAAGAACCGCTTAGTCTCTTCAAAAATATATCAAATAATAATAATAATAATAATAATAATAATAATAATAATAATAATAATAATAATAATAATAATAATAATAACATCGTGAAGTCACTTTTTGTATTAATACCTTATTAGGACCGTATAAAATTTTAATGAGTACAGAAAGTGGAGCTGTATCTATGTACACTTATGCATTACTTCTGTCTTCAACGAATAAGTAAAGTTTTTTCAGACACCCAAATATGTGCATTAATATTCAGCTCTTATACGCTTCTCATTAATGAGTCGCATATTTTCGATCTTTGTAACAAAAGTGACCATTTACTTCCTTATGCTTATGCTATGTTTAAATTGGAGTATTAGTATGCTCTTGTATCTGTATCCTTGCGACACAGCACAAAACATGAGGTACGTTGAGTGAGACATGCTTTCGAACTCGTAATTCAGATGAGCAAGGTTATTCTTTTGCACGTTTTATCTAATTGTGTTTCACCGAAGCACGGAGTACCCCCAGGCCGTTAGATTTACCTCACACCTCCTACATGACTACCTGAGTTTTTTTTTTTTTTTTTTTCTAATTTACGTCCTCCAAAGTTAAGTCATATCGGACGATGAATGGAATGGGTGAAATGATACTCAAATGAGTCTAGGGTCCATAGAGCATAGAGTTACCTGACATTCGTCTTTCGGGATAAGGGAAAACCCCGGATAAAAACGTTATCCAGGTAACTCACTCTGACCGAGATGCAAACTCGGGACCTCTTGAACGTGAGGCAGACACGTTACCATCTACGCTACCGAGGCTGGCTACCTGAGCTAAGGTGCAGTTAATGCTCTGTATTCCCAAGAACTATGCCATTGTGTGCAGCTATTCCGTTCTAGAGGATTCGTTTTGGCTGTCCTGCAGAATATTCGCTTTATACTCGAGCTTTACATAAGAGCTTCTGATGCCCGAGAACAGTTTCTCCAGAGGCAGTCGATTAAGTAAAATTCAGCAGAGTGCAGTTAAGTTTGAGTTGTGACTCAGTAGTTCAAGTAGTGATTCGATTCACCTGGTAGTGCTCCATAATTTTATCTATCAATCTGCAGCCTACGTGCATTCGTTATAGCAGTCTACCTCTTTCTGCTTCCCATATGTTTACAACAGCATCGTTCTAGTTTGAGACCAGATTATAACATCGCCTTGTCAACTCTAGCGGCAATCTTTCTCAGAGAACGCTACAGTTGCCAAACACATTCTCTTAGCGATTTACCCGTGTCAATAGACAGTAAGAAAGTTCAGTTTTGCGTTTTCTCGTTGATACATATCAGATTATGGTGTACGTGTCTCCCAAGCTGCTGTTTTGAGAACCACTTCTACAGAACGACAAATTCCGCTAGTATACAATAATTAAACGCGATTGTTATCGGCGCCACAAGCTGTAACCTGATAGAGGGAACGCCCTTGTGGAGTGGGGAACAAAACTGTCTGGTCGAACATCGATCTGCCCAAGATTTGCTTTTGATGGCGACCCCTGTCTGCCTGCTGCCTGCCTTCTCATCAAATTTCTGGAATTCCTATGGCTGCCGACCGACCGACGGAACGAGCACCTATAGAGATTTCCACAACACAAGCAACTCGTTCAGCTGTCGACTGTAAATACCGCCTTACACCACAATTTTCGCAATGCAGGATCGTGAATGTAGTAGCGGTTATCAGATGAAGGGAAAAACTGCTTTTAACCTCCTTTTATTGCTAAGGCAACAGACTGTTAGCCGAAATGACGACACACATGAGACCGGAGTATTTGGTGAAGAAAGAAACATTAGCGATGGAGGCCTTGAAGCTCGAAGAAGTTACTCCAATCCCTTTCAATATGCTTCTCGATTTCCGAGAACAAAGTAAATATCTTATGGAAGCGTGAAGTCGTCTCTGAAGTACCCAGTGTCACCTTTAACCTTCACATGAAAAGGAGGTGAAGAAGTTAGGTGGCCTTAGGCAGTTCATTATCCTATCCAAGCTACATTAATCAATGAATACACGCCAAGCAACTCTTTCAATTTATACAATACGGAGTAGGTCAGCAGATAAGAGATAACATACAAGAGTTTATTTCCCTGTGGACTTTAATTAGCCATGAGCAAAGAATTTGTAACAAAGATGGGAAGGAAAACTTGGCAAGAAAAGCAAATATTTCAAACCAGTAGGTTTTATTTTACATTCTTAATGTAGTACATTCTGGTCTTTTAAGTATACAAAAACAAGATCGGACTACAGCAGATACTAATAGTAAATTTAGACATCGTATTTCTCTGAGAGAATGTTTAAAATTGATAACTTAATGTATAGAAGCCTTTATAAAAAAAAAAAAAAAAAAAAAAATTAACAAAACTAGCCTAGGAGTTGCTAGAATTGGGAGAAATCTCCTGAGATTTTTCATTTTCCGTCCCTGGTGTTACAAATATTACCTATTTAAGTTAACTGATGGAAATTAATCATTTCTTCACACTAGCCGTATATAGGCTATGGTGGTTTTCTTTTTTCTTTCTTTTTTTTTTTTTTGACAGATAAGAGTCAAAATGAATAATTCAATGCCATGGCCGGGATTTGAACCACGGATCTCCTGGTTTCCGTCCAGTCGCCACTAATGGTGTATCTCGAATACAAGAGCCCCTAGTGGTTTACCGGGAAAATATATGAGTCAGTTGGAGAATTTAATGTCAGGACGGCACGTTGGCCATGGTAGCTCAATGGGTAAGTGCGACTGGACGGAAACCAGGAGCTCCGTGGTTCAAATCCCGGCCATGGCATTGAATTTTAAAAATTACCTATTTACTTTCTTCAATTTAGATAACTGTATTTAATTTTAAAAATGGCTGCTAATATTAAAGTTTGTTCTGGTGCTTTTCAATATGAGTCAACTGGTTTAAAAAGTAACGCTATATGTATACTAAATAACTTTAGGTTGCTTTTTTTTTTTTTTTTTTTTTTGCTTGCTTGCTTGCTTGTTCCATTTATACCCGCCTTTAACTACTATGGTCATATCGGCGGCCGTTCTCCTTTGGAATATACTGAAGGTGTTAACTCGTTATCTTTGGGTTTATTTATCATTACATCACGCAGACATTCACACTCTCATTCTTCCCTCTGGGGAAGATAGGTAATTATCTTGGTCGGAGAAAAATCCCCATCCCCACCGCCGGGAATCGAACCCGGGACCCCTAGCACGGTAGGCAGGTGCTCTACCGACTGAGCTACGGGGCCAGCCAATAATAATAACTTTAGTTATATTAGTTATATGTGTATTATTTTGTTCTTTTCTCTCAACGAGTTTCGGCCTTCGTGTACTCTCGTTAATCATCGTAATGCGCGGACACAACACACGGAACAAAATAAATATTTCGTTTGTTAATAAATGTCAAATGGCTTGATCATATCAGCGCCATCGTTATACGGAATTTTGTTCCGCAGAAAATTTCATATGCCAATAAATCTACCAACATGTGCTATCTGTTTAACACACAATCCATCTACCTGGGCCGGGTTTGAATCTTCTATCTTGGGAGCTTCTAACCACTGAGACATCCAGACCAACTCTCAAGGGAGCATATGGAAAATTTTAGTTAAGAAACAATTCAGGTCCTCCTAGCAGGAAACCACCCATGTGAAGGTTAGCTTACTAACCACCAGAACACACACAAAGAACAGTCTATCTCATTACAGATTTTAAATAACATCTTTTGTTGACATGATCAACTTTGTATACTTAAATTTACACTCTTGTGTCAGCCAAGTGTCACGTGGTTCTCCTAACAAATTACGGATACTTGGACCACTTTTGAAGTTCTTGTTAACATACAGTCTAGGCTACTAACGTTAAGTTATTTTAAATGAATTTGTAAGGCCTTGGTGAGATAAATCAGACAATGCTCTTGGCAGTTATCATGTAAGTAAAGTAAGAACAACTAAGTGGTCAGAGTTACGTTATCATTGGGGATACCTTGACCACCGCATTAATTTTCATTTAAACACATGTTAATTTTAAATATGCTCATGTCATAAGTAAATTTGACTAACACTTGAACAATTTAATATACCTTTGCACACAACATTTAAAAAAAGAAAGCTGTTTGACCTAAATGCACTTATTTAGCAAGTAATTAATCTACTTTTGATGG
This sequence comes from Mantis religiosa, assembly GCA_030765055.1. NCBI lineage: Eukaryota > Metazoa > Arthropoda > Insecta > Mantodea > Mantidae > Mantis > Mantis religiosa. Next base: position 231,031,365 of record CM060947.1, on the reverse strand, counting down.
AAAACAACATATTTTCTAATATCCCCCATTCTCTTTCTCTTTCTCTCTCTCTCTCTCTCTCTCTCTCTCTCTCTCTCTCTCTCTCTCTCTCTCTCTCTCTCTCTCTCTCTCTCTCTCTCACACACACACACACACACACACACACACACACACACACACACACACACACACACACACACACACACACACACACACACAAACACCAAGTTTCCAGAACGATCTCGGGGCTTCAAAGAAAACTACTAACATGAAAGAATAGGAATATGACTGAATACATTTAGAAATCATAGATTTCAATTTGGGGAAGGTTCTGGTCATGGTATATACTTTGTGGGAAGAAGTATATACTATTTCACATTTTGAGATCTCATCTTTTGTACGTTATACCTAAACCACAGACAATTCCAAAGCATCCAAGGAAGTGCATTGATTTATAATGATATGCATTCTAGCATAGCAAGCTGAAGGTTTATAAATGGAGTATTCACGAGTTCGAACCCACTCAAGTAGGTAATGAGTTTTCAGCTCTAGTGTAGGACCGATACCTATTCGACACTGTGAATAAAATGAAAAGCTGTGTAAACTTTCAGGCTAAGGGAAGTATGGCGCTGATCACCGAGCAGGATGGCTCAGGCGGTTTCGTCTAAGGCCCGCATTCGGGAGGCCCGGGTTCGATTCCCGTGGCCGACCTACCTGACCCATGGGTTTTTTCGGGGGTTTCTCGGGTCGCTAGGCAAATTCTGGGTAGGTTAATTACATCCCCCGAATTTCATGTCACCCCATTTCATCTCCATTATCATTTCATATCATCTCTCATGTGGTGGTTTCTTACAGGGTAGAAGTGTCGGCGGGTGTCTCGGTGGTGCATGGCAGGATGATATGCTCTGAGGTAAATTACTTCCTCCTCCGGTAGGTGGTTGCCGGTCTCAGCTCCGCTGCTGGGACCATTTCGTGATCGCCAGCCAGGGACCTTCGGGGCTCGGATCGCCTCCCTGGGACCATTAGGGCTCGACTACTGGGCTCCTTGCCGTCCCGCTGTAGGAGAGCGAGTTCGTTGTCCTCCCGTAGGGGGAGGGATTCGTCCCTTTCAGCTGCCAAGGTGCGGGGGCTGTGGACACTTAACACTCGTGGTACCTCTGACGTTACTAGAGGAACCTCGGGCCCAACATGCCGAGCCCCTCCCGTAGGGGAGTTGTTCGGATTGGGTTGGACTCGAGGGGGCAGTGTGTTCCCGCCACCCACGGGCAATTGGGTACCGGGGTAGAGGGTTGCCTCATAAGTCCCGGGAACTAGCCTGCAGAGCTAGTAGCTGGTGAGCTAGACACTGGCGGCCCTACCAAGGTTTTTGGTAGCTGGTTCATTAAGGACCGGCGCGTAGGTGGCGTATCCACTTCCGTCCTGTCTGCCGTGTGCAGGCAGGGGGCAGTTTATAAAATAGGTACTGTCCTACGGTAAATAGACCCGAGAGGCCCGGGTTCTGATCCTACGGGGCCAGGACTAATGGGGGTACATCCTCACATTTACTTTAAGTTCGTTGTCCTAGCCTGTCGGGGAAGTCTCTATCCAAGTAAACTGTAGGGACCCTGCCCTCTGTACTGTAGTGGCTCCTTGGGTCAGCCGCCCTCTGTCTCCTTCGCCTCATCCTTCCTTCCGAGGGTGCCCCCACTTGGGAGCATAGGTACAATTGGCCCAACATGGTGGCCTACATACCGAACCCCCTCCGTAATGAAATCCCAATCCCAATGGCACTGATCATATCTATACGAATGGATAGCCCACTTGCCGTGCACACTGCGCTAGAATTCCTGTTAGAATCCTGCTATATAGTCTATAAAACGACACAACTTTAGGAGTAGGTACTGTGAGTAATGCAGAGAGTTTTTAGAGTACCTACACACAGTATATTGCAGCATATTTGTCAGCCATAAAATATGAACGAGTCAATTTTCTCCTTCATGCACGACCAACTCTTATGGAATGTATATCATAATTACGTACAACATAATGCTTCATACAAGGGTAGAGGACTGTTATAAACAGCAAACGAGAGGGAAAGGTTGGAGGTTGCCTGACGCACGGTGAAGAGAACGTCAATTACTTCTATTAATAATAATAATGGGTTTGATAACTCAAAACATCATTTCACGAGGTCCCTATGCTCACTGTTTATAGAGCAAAATCTCGGGACGACAGTGACAGGCTCTGTTTCCATGGTAATCAGGCCGAAATGGGAAGTGCTTTTGTTATAATCAGCAAATGCATCTGCTTCCAGAACAAGGAGGAAGCCGTTCAAGAAGAGAGCAGCTGTGATGCGCAACATCGCTGTCTAACAAGTTTACAGCAATGCTGTTAATTGGCAGTGACACGCTTCCGCTAATGGCCGGTACAGCTTCTAAAAATATTCAGGCGCCGAATAAAGAAACCAACAAAAATATCATATTGTCTACCATGTGGCACAGCTAATGTCCTTTGTCGGCATAGCAAAATCGTGAAAACCATACCTACATCATATTCAAATTGACACAAATGTTAATTGAAAATATAAACAAGCTAACATTAAAGCAATATATTTAAAACACGTGTGCACCACCATGAAAATGAAGATGTTGGCTCTAAATTAACCAATTATTGCTTTCTCAAGTACCTACTACATTAGATATGAGGAAGTTTTATATTCCATTCAAAAATCCGATATCACGATTCACGGAAATTCAAGATTTGAAGCATATGAATCCAAAAAAGTAAGACAGTTATAGAAAAAGGTCATATGTTATCATAAACCAAGTGACAAACACATACTATTGGTTTTGGTTAATTGATGGAAATTAATCATTTCTCCACACTAGCCATATATAGGCTAAGATATTTGATGGATAGAGTCAACATGAAAAATTCAATGCCATGGCCGGGATTTGAACCACGGATTTTCTGGTTTCCATCTAGTCGCTCTTAACTTTCTTTGAGCTACCATGGGCGACGTGCCGTCCTGACATTAAATTCTCCAGTTGACTCATATTTCCCCGGTAGACCACTGGGGGCTCTCGCATCCGACTTACTATTGTAAGTACTTAAGTCCCAGGCTTCATCATTTAATTCTTATTATTTTAGTTAATTGATGGAAATTAATCATTTCTCCACACTAGCCATATATAGGCTAAGATATTTGATGGATAGAGTCAACATGAAAAATTCAATGCCATGGCCGGGATTTGAACCACGGATCTCCTGGTTTCCATCCAGTCGCTCAAATCCCGGCCATGACATTGAATTTTTCATGTTGACTCTACCCATCAAACATACTATTGGTGTTTAATTCAATATTTTCAAAATTTTAAAAAACGAAATCTAGCTTCTCTTCAAGAAGTTTTTCCTCGTTCAAGCAGGATGGCTCAGGGGTTTCGTCTGTGACCCGCATTCGATTCCCCTGGGTGTTTTCGTGGGTTTTCCCGGGTCATCAGGCCAGTGCTGGGTAGATTAGTTACATTGCCCGAATTTTCTCTCCTTCTATTTCATCTCCATAATTAGTTCACATCTCTCATCTGGGGGTCTCTTTCAGGATAGAAGTGCCTGCGGGTGTCCGGGCGGTGCATGGCAGGATGATATGTCCTCAGTAACCCACTTCCTCCTCCAGAAGGGGGGTTGTCTGTCTCCGAACCCAGGTCTCATGGTGGGACAGTTTCCGAACCACATTAGGGTGGGATGTCCGTTGTCCCGGGTACCGGAGGAAGTTTCCATCTAAGTAAAATGTAGGGATTGCAGCAGTTATTTTTATACTTCATGTTACGAATAATAAAATAAAGAAGTGATGTAAAGTGGGTAATGGTGAAACCATGGCAACGGATCATGGTGGGTTGTTGAATGTTTTAAAAGGATTTTGTTCTTCTGCCTATGAAAGTCTTAGGGGTAAGACGTGTATCTGTCTATCCGAGTGTGTGCAGAAACAATTTTGTGTGTGCATCAAAGATGCATAAGTAGTGTGTGCGCCAGAAAAGAAATTCACCGTGGAATTTACAGCTGGTTGTAAAAAGACTACATTAATAATATTTGTAATTGTTTCAAAGAATTTAAAAAATTTTATGAGGAATTAAATTTCCATCTTTGAACAAGAAAAGTATTATTCATTCTTTAAAAATAGTAATACTATCTTTATGAGCCCCGTTACTGTGACCCTGGGAAATAAAAAGATAGCATCGGTCAACAATTACAGATGCGCCTAATTATCCAGAGCTGCAAGAGAAACTTCTAGATTTCTTAAACATCGTCACCAAAGGTGAGAAATTAATCTGCATCCACCAGCATCTCAGTTTCAAGATAATACACTCGTAAACCATCGCATCATTACCCTTCTACAAAATTATTGTTACAGGATCCTGTCCTCTGGACTGTCGTGACTCCTTGGGACGACAGCCCTCTGTCTCCACTAGCCTCATCCTTCCTCCCAGGAATACCCCATTTGGGGGCATAGCTACAATAGACCAAAATTGTCTACAGGTATCCACTGCTTTTCACCGCGAAGGTTGGCACGTTCTGGGATTCATTAGCACAGAACTCCAGTTGCTGTCAAGTGTTAAATATATTTTGTCGTAGGTTCAACATTGTACTTCTAAAACAAATCTCTATATTCAGAAGATTTTCTTTATCCACCATGGTTTATTTTTATATATCTATTTACTACAAACTATTCTTACGAAATCATGTTTTTTCTATCTACTACATATTAATCGTTATAAACGTTGCAGAAATAGAAAATAAATCATTTTCAAAATGTTCTTTCAAAACCGTTCCCTATGTTTAAAATGTCCAGACATGTACAAAGTTCGGTATTATACGGACTCCTCGCTTTTTCAAAGGAGCCTCAAAACATGCATTTCAGGTTGGAATCGAATCCTTGGGTAGAATGCAATAGTTTTAATGTTAATCAGATAGTAAAGAAAGAAAGCATTAAATCCATTGCATAGTGCTGAGGCGTTCTAGATGTCTGCGAATGGGTTGACAAGAGTGCGCCAAAATATATACAAGCGTTCTTGTTTCAAACAAGTACAGGTCTGTTGTAAACACAAGAATGGAGCGCTCTTAGGCCGGTCATTGGTGGAGGAAAATTTATGTGTGTTTGTTTATAAAGGTAGTTCTCGGAACTGTTTCTCGCATCACATATGTTTACAACACAATTGTTCTGGTTTAAAACAGTGTTAGGAATCGAATTTCTCGTGCCATGCACTGGAATCCAGACATCAATCACTGCCCTGTACGATTAACTGGAGCGAGATAAGCGTATCTGTGATGCAGATAAGACAAATGGATTTTAATTATCTTATCACAGAGTATGACACGTTCCAGATAATCTGTATGTAGGTATCTGTTTACAGAAGGAAATATGACCTTTAACTTGATTTCTAATTCCTATCCATTTGTTATTTTCGTGCCTTCAATCATAACGTTGCGCTGCATATAGCCAGGTTTTTTTTTTAAACAAAAAAAAGTCTGGTGTTGTATATCTTCTCTACCCAGAATCCTTTATTTTTGTACGTCTCTTCTACTTCAAGTTAACCGAGATAAACATTTGCACAGATCGTTACACATTTCTTTGTAGATACAAAGGTAACAATAATAGTAAAATGTTTAAAAACTGATCGCCTTGAAACTCCATACTCTTAAAATTACGAGAAACCAAATGGATAGCAACAGCACTTTAAAATCACAAAAATATTGAACAATCCAAACCAATGCTGACGGATATTTCAGAAATATGATATGAAATTATATGCTATATGGAGGTGTATATTGCTATATTGGTGTGGTAAGTGCCCTATGTCATCACCCTGGAAAAGCTTGATTTTTTGAATGATGCTCCCTACGACAATTATCTGTTGATGTTTGAGATAAGAATGGGTCTATTTTGTAGTATTGTAAATAGTAAAACGAAAGCTTCTGAAATAAAGAAGTTGATTACTTGGAAATTTACCGCAGGTACGTTGAGCTGAGGCCCAAAAGCTGTCCACGCAAACTATTTTTTTTCCTAATATGGAAGAAATAAATGTCAGTGGGAATAAACAGTGCGGATGCAATGGCTTCAAAAATAGCAACATGCCTGAATTTAGAAGATGCAAATTCTCACAATAGGTCAAGAAAGCCTACTACTTTCGTCATAGATTCTGATCACAATTTTTAATTATTTATTATATATATATATATATATATATATATATATATATATATATATATATATATATATATATATATATTGCAACGTACCTTTACTCATCCCCATAATTTTGATGGTCCTTTTTAAAATAGTCTCTCCTGAATGCGATGCACTATCCCCAGCGTTTCTATCAGTCTTCAAAGACATGCTGGAAAACATTTTTGAGAGATCCTTCAAAATTGCCTCCGCAGCCTTCACCACTGCTTCCGATGATGGATAATGCCCCCCACCCCACGAAGGCGTTTCTTCAAGTTAGGGAATAGAAAAAAGTCACATGGAGCTAAATACGGACTATAGGGAGGCTGAGGGATGCACTTCAAGTTGATTTTGGCAAGATATTCAGCAAAAACTTTGGCAATGTGTGGCCGAGTATTATCGTGGTGCAGCATCCAGCCTGCTTCACGGAAATGTGGTCTTTTGCGCCTAATATGGAGCTGCAATGTTTTCAGGACATCTTGTAGTATTGTGCAGTTACTGATGTGTGTGCAGGTACAACATGCTGATAAACCATTCCATGAATATCAAAGAATGAGATGACCATAACTTTCCCAGCAGAAGCAACCACTTTTGCTTTTTGGGGTGTTGGTGATGAAGGATATTTCCATACTGAGCTTTGCTGTTTGCTCTCAGGATCAAAATGATGTAGCCAAGTTTCATCAGCAGTGATTACGTTTGAAACAAACTCCGGATCTTCCTCTAACATCAACTTTAACTACATGTTACCTCCATTGCAGCGGTAGGTGATTCTGAACATGTCTGAACTTGCCTGGTTCTCACAGGCGGGAACCAGGAGTACCAATAATAAAACTACTACGGCAAGATTTTTTCACATTAAGATAACAGAATATAATAAGATTGAATTTTAGTGCGAAAAATTATGACCGTAAAAACTTATGAGCATTCTTTATTGAACAGCCCTCGTACAAGATCTAGAGAGCATGAGTATAGATGGAAGAACTGCACTTAATAAGTGTAAAGATTGTAGTATCACTATAAATATATAAAAGTAAGGGTTTCTATTGCGATGGTTACTCTCCGCACTATGCTTTTTGATCGTCAATTTCAGCACTACGTGTTTGTATAGCAACCAGGTTAAACGTGGAATTGTCACCCTACGATCCACGTCAACAAGTTACAGTTACATCACACAAAATCTGTATTTTCTTGATGTTTAGTCGTTAAGCAAGGAATGCCTTTCGAATAAGATGATTTAAAGGACTTATCCCAGAACATCCAAGATACACAGTGCATTATATAAATGTCTTGAGTGAGAATCGTTACGAGCTATTTAAGAAAATATTTTACGTATATATTTCCCCCAATTAAAGGTAGTTTGCAGAAAGGGAATTTTCTTGAAAAATCTTTGTGTTGCATCTTTTGAGGATCCTAAGTTCAAATACAAGATCCGATGCACCAAAAATACTTGCCTCACTTCACAGATTCATGCATGTGTGGACTTGGAAGACCTTGTGTTTAAGTGGCATCTGATAAAAATTCGGTCAGTATACTGCAAAGAGCAGGCGGCAGGAAGCACTTGGCCTCCCTAAGATGCTGCACAGTTGCTAGGGAGTCATAAATTCGGTGTATGTATCGCGCTCTGGAGATCCGCCAGCAACACCAGCGGAAGTCGGCCAACCAAGTGCCATCCGTCCGTTCGCTCTCCCACATACACAGTCTTGGAGTAGGTCAAGCAAACCCTTCCTTCCGTAACGGCAGAGCACCTTCGTCTGCTGACACCACTCAGATACAACCGACATAAAATCTACAGTTTTATGATACTGACCTGCTTAGTTCAAAGTATGGCACACCCCAAATATATAACTTGATATAGTAACTCATTCATACCAGCGAAGTAACTGGATTAACAGAATTAAAATTGTTTGGAGAAAAATAAATTTGGTAAAGAAATTACTTGGAGCGATCGGGAACTTTACTCAAAGTACATAAATAGACATTTTTCATGTATCCCAAGTTCTGTTGTCAATAATCTCATCAGATAATATGACTTGTTGCTCCAAGGTATAATGTATGCAAATTGAATTACGTCGTTCACATTATTGATTCCGTCTACATTGCTGTACCTACCCTTCATTGTTTTGACTCAGGGGAACAATACGACGCAGTAAAAATGTAAAGCCTCCGTTCTTAACAATCAGTGAAAGTTCTGTACTACGTCAGTCAATTCTGCAAAACAGAAAGATCCAATAACCTTCTGCATGCCTATTATGCCGAGCTAAAAAAACTGAAATAATACGACTTTATTCGCATAAAAATAGTACACACTGTACTAATTATTTTGAAGCATAATTTAAAGAACTTTTTATGCATAACCTCAGATATTGAAAAAGACATAGTATATTGCAATTCATCTTGCGGGCGTAGTCACTGACTGCAGAAGAACTAGGCAGATAAACTAAATATGTACTTGATACTGAATGTGCCACTTCAACAAGACAAAGGCCTCAAAAGGAAAGTCGCAAATGACATACAGGAGGATTTAGATAATCCATTATATGTGCCAAGAAAGCACTAGAATTTAATTTTTAATTTTTACTAATCTAATGCCTTTTTTTATTAATGTCCTCCACAGGAAATCATATTGTACAATGAATGAAATGTTTCAAATGATACACTCAGATGAGACCAGAATCCATAGATCTTTATAGTTACGCGAGATTCATCTTTCAGGATAAGCGAAAACTCCGGAAAATCTGAATTCGGGACCTCATATCCAAACATAGATCTTAAATTTGTTCAACAAAAAAAAAAAAATCAATATTAATTAAATATATCAAAGAAATTAAAATAATAAATTTTGAATTAACCATCATCTATTATTTAAAAAACATAAAGGGGTTAAAAAAAATTAAAAATATAATATATCTTAACATTGTAATAAACCATACGAGTAGACACGCTATAGAGGCGGGCGTACTAATTCAATGTGCCTTTTTTTTTTTCCTCCAACTGTTGCAAATAGAAGGATGACACCTTCACAAGTTATTGTTACTGTAGTTTAAAAATGCATTTTTTGCAGGTTTTGTAGTTATTTGTTAAGCAATTGTGGCTAAATTATAACTTTTTTTTTCCCTGGAAACAAAATAGAAAGTTATATTTCAATAAAGAATCTAAACATTAGAAACCGTTGTGATCGGTTCACAAATACGGTAGCGTGGTGACAGCATACCTGCCTCACAATCAATAGGTTCGAGTTCGATTCTCGGTCAGTATCGAGTTATCTGGATGAGGATTTTTTTAAACCTGAAGGTCGGGCAGGTAAGCTCTATGGACTCTGGGCTTATCTGAGTATCATTTCAGCCATTTCTTCATCGCTGGAGGACATCACTTAACAAAATCCTTGAAACAGTTGTTTAGAAAAGGTACATAAAATTTGTAAAATTCATTCTAATTCAGGTAGGGCCGGCTGTACAGTGCAGCATGTACGTAACTGGCAGGAAACAATAATTCATTCAGCGCCCACACCCCGATTCTTGTAGGTTGTGATTGGCTATCGTTTCATTCTAGTTTCAGTTCTATCAAAATTCACTCTCACAAATATACTTCAGCTGGCTCGCAGCGATGTTACGGGCCAGTCTCGTTTCATCCGAGCCTGAGGTAGATACCCGTGTGAAGCCTTTAACATAATAAGTGACATTTTGACCAGCCAACTTTGATTCATATCCATAATCCGGCCAACTAAAATGAAACTTGGCTAAATTATTCGACTACGAGCAATCAAAACTTGGAAAATCCACATGAGGAACTGCAACCAAAGAAAACGCAGGACGAATAACGCCGTTGAAGACACCGACTGGATTGTTATGAGTAAACAACGGTCCCTAGTGAATATTTAATTATGTATATCAAGAAAGAACTGGACGTTAAATGTTATAATTTCAGAATGGAGCTCAATTTAGCAGGAGTGAAAAGGATGAAGAAATATGTATGAATAGACAAACAAAATTTTAAGAGTCACTGAAGCAGTCAAGTTAGGTGTCTTTTTGTCCAGATAGATTAAAATGACAGAAAGAAAAGTTCAAGAATTAATATACGAGGGCTATCCAGAAAGTAGATTACGTTTTGGAATAAAAAGTAAACAAAGTATAGGAAACAAATTTTATTATATACAGATGAAAGCCATACTCAAATACTACTTTTCGACATAGTCACCATTCAAATTAAGGCATTTATCATAGCGATGTACGAGCTTGGAAATTCCTTCGTCGAAAAATTCGGCCGCCTGCGCCTTCAACCACTTCGTTACCTCTTCTTGCAGCTGTGCGTCGTCATCAAAACGCTGCATAGCCAGCCACTTCTTCATTGCTGGGAATAGGTGGAAGTCGCAACAACTCCCACTTAAAAGATTCAAGAACTTCACGAGTGACATTTGCCGTGTGGGGCCGGGCGTTGTCGTGAATCAACAAGATCTTATAGCTCAACATTCCTCTGCGCTTGTTTTGAATGGCTCTTCTGAGTTTTTGGAGAGTTTGGCAATACCTTTGAGAGTTTATTGCAGTGCCTCTTTCCAGGAAGTCCACCAAAATCACACCTTTTCTGTCCCAAAAAACAGTCGCCATCATCTTCCTTGCCGACATTGTTTGCATGCATTTCTTGGGTTTTTGGGGAGAACTTGTGTGCCCCCACTGCATTGATTGCAATTTCGTTTCACAGTTCACGTGTTTCACCCATGTTTCGTCACCAGTAACGATGCGATCGAGTAAAGAGTCACCATCCTTATGGTAAACGTCCAAAAAGTTCAACGTTGCAGCCATTCGCTGATTTTTGTGGTCCTCTGTCAAGATTTTTGGAATCCATCTTGCACAAAACTTGTGGTAACCAAGCTTTTCGCTGATGATTTCGTGCAACAAACTTCGCGAAATTTGTGGAAAACTCAAAGAAAGTTCCGTTATTGTGAACCTTCGATTTTCACGGACTTTAGCATCGACTTTTTCGACAAGTTCGGCAGTCACTATGCTGGGTCTCCCACTTCGATCTTCGTCGTGAACATTGGTTCGGCCATTTTTAAATCTGATGACCCACTGATGCACTCCACCTTCAGTGATAATGTTGTCCCCATACACTTCACAAAGCTGCCGATAGATTTCTATCGGTTTACAGTTTTTTGCAGTCAGAAACCTTATTACTGCACGCACCTCGCAGCTCGCGGGATTTTCAATTAACGCAGACATTTCAAACCGTCACAGTATCTGAACGGAGCACAGCACGAACCTCTCACTAGCACGGCTAGATGCCGACTGAGCTGCGCAACGCTCTGACCCCAAGATGGCCGCGCTAGCCCCGCCCCTAGCGGAAACAGACGAAAACGTAATCTACTTTCTGGATAGCCCTCGTATAAGAGATTTGACAGAACTATATGTTGACACTGTAGGCATAATATCACGAGGTTACAGATTATTACTGATATTATCTACATATGTGTACAACAATTTAAATGTACAACTGTCAAGAATTTCGAGTAACACTTTATTAATGGCAAGCTACTACTTTTTGGGACTATGACTGTAAATTAAGTGCGGGAATTCGTTTAAGCTGACAAAAATTTTAAATGTTACATAATTAGCTTAACAATTCATTAATGATCCTTAGGGGTCCACAGCGTCCATGAACCACCCTGTCTTGTGAACCAAAAGTTATGCAGAGGGACCAATTAAACAGAGCACCCGGTCCTGTACGGCGATAACAATGGACTTATCATATTATAAACTTAAACAATGAACAATGGATTTTAAACTACCATTAAACGCTAATACTGTGGAACAAACGTTACTCTTCAAGTAGCTGCTGTTAACTGTTCTTGGTATATGGATGAAACCTACTTACATGGACGTGATGGTATCTCATCGCTATCAGTCCGCGCTCCCTTTCCTTTACCCTGATGACACCTTTGAAGAGCTTTGTGTAGACAATAACTGTCGTAAAAACAGTGGCATGATAAAGCATATGCTTTCGTCATCCTGAAAGGCGGGAGCCTCCTACTCATGTTGATAAGGATTTACATGCATTTCAGATGCATGAACTCTGTAAGTAACATTTTATACATGTAGTCAGGAAAATACACATTTTCTTTGGATGTTAAGGTAAATAATTGCATTAAATATTGTGACTAAGACGTCAAGTTGACCTTAAACCTGCTTTGTCACTAAATGGTTAGCTCAACGCTAACGTACACTCAGCCTCTCTTAGACAAATAAGCATTTCGACACGTCTCTACAATGTATCTTTGCCTCTTTAGCATTCAGCCTTTACAGTACGTATTTCTCTGGCGTACATACAGCTTCTCCTACACGGAGGTGAAGCTCGGAACACAAACTTTAAGCACCAACTAGCACTGCTCTCACTACTACTAATTCTACTCCTGCACTCGTGTCTCACTACTCGCTGTTCGAGGCCTTACATCTGTTTTTATATATCTGCCGGGCGAGGTAGATGTTCCTGGAATTGGAAGGCTCTCGAAACACCGTCTAGTAAGATTTTTGCGTAGTAAAAACAGTTGTGTCTTGGCCTCGTGATGTCAGTTCCTAACGTGAGCTACCGCTGTTCTCAAGGACGTGCCTCTACCGCTCCTCCAGGCAATATAGAACAGGTGGACCGATACCCCTACACCTGCTTCTTCTACGGGCAGACCCACGATGGTGACTCGACACTTCCACTTCGCAACACAACACCAATTGCGTCAATCTCTCGGACAGCCACGCAAACGGTGATGTGACAATAAGGAAGTTTGTATCACGTAGCAGGATAGTGCACGACAGAAACCAATTAGAGATAACTGGGGCAACTGCCTGCTAACAGATACAGCGCAAAATATATCGAGCAGGGTTTGGTCAATTTTGGCAATGTTTTGTACTTGCAAGCACGTGGATGCTGCCAACCCTACCGTGTTTTTTTCGGCAGATCAAGTAAAATCACATATTTGCTACTGATATACTAAAATACTTCTCTCCACCGACTGTTTGTAACCGGTTACTTTCTCTGCTCATAATTTGTTTTCGAAATTATCAGAGCTGAATCGGCATATCTACATTCTTCAGGTATATGAGTCTCTTGTCTTTCTCTATAGTAACTACTGATTATCTACCATGAAGTTATCTTTAAGATATTCAGCCTAAGTTCTATTTGTGTCAAATTGTAAAGCAGTTATGTATTGATATATATAATTTCATAAATACAACACATTACTCTTACATTTGTTTGATAATTACTGTTATCAACAGTATATATCAAATATATGTAAAAAATTCGATAAAAAATGCCAAATAGGTTTTAAATACTCTAACCAAAATAACTTTTTTTTTTTTTTTTTTTTTTTTTAGAAAAAATACCATGTGCGTGATCATGTATGTGTGTGAACATAGCTCCTAAATGTATAGTTAGCAGTTCTCCTTCATAGGATGAGCCACGAGAGTTTTCAACAAAATCCTCCCACTCTAAACTAGCCTTTAGATAGAACAAAACTGAAATGTTCCATTTTCTAAAAGAAAAATGGCTAATGATTTTGGTTAGCAAACCATATGCTCAACATTTTCATACAAAATAAAATGCATGTATTGAATTTTCTGAGAATATTTTCTGAAGTAGTTTTTATTCTGAATGACTTCTGCATAAACAATAAAATAATAGAACAGGTTAATAGTGTGAACTATCTAGGCTACACAGTAGCAGTAGCAAATAACAACAAGGATATGGAGGTGAGATTAAACAGATTCAATCATATGTGTGGGACTATAATAAGAACGCTGAACAGGAAAACACGAAAGGAAACACAGATGAAATGTTATAAGGTAATGGCAGTCCCAACGTTAACATACGGTTCCGAAATATGGACACTGACAAAGAACCAACGCAAACAGCTAGAATCGGCAGAGAAGAGATTTTTGAGAAGCGCGGCAGGTTATAAAAGAATAGATCACGTAAGAAACGAAAAAATAAGAGAAGAGCCTGGGATTTTTAATTTAAACAGTAAAATAATAAAGAACAAACATGACTGGAAATATCATATTTTAAGAATGGACGCGGAACGACTTCCAAGAAGAGTTTTAGATTATATGCCGAAGGGAAAGAGATGTGGGACGCCCAGCTCTACGCTGGAAGGATCAGTAGGCTCTTGAAGAGAACGGAACGGATCACAGGGTCAAGTTCTTGAAGATGATGATGATGATGATGATGATGATGATGATGATGATGATGATTTCTGCATAACTGGCAAACTAAGTGACAAAACCTTACTACACAAAATTCACTCCTACTAAACCACACGATTTTTACTGAATAGGTACATTTTTTGTGTAGTTAATCGTTTCCCAGATATTGCTCGTTGTTCCCACTGTATCTATACGGAAATATACAATAAATCATTTCTACAAATGATTTTTTCGATTAACATGAAGTAATAGCAGAACGATTTTTTTAAACGAATTGGTATAGAGGAATCGTTTTAATGTTTACTACAACTATGCCAGATATAATCACTTGTATTGTTTATAATATTATACACCTGAGAAAGCACCATAATGAAGTGAATGGGAAGTGACATTAAGTTTACTGACTAGCGACATGTTTACGCCCGCCTCGGTAGCGTGGTGGTAGAATGTCTGCCTCACGTTCAAGAGGTCCCTAGTTCGAATCTCGGTCAGGATGAGTTACCTGGATAAGGTTTTTCCAGGGTTTTCCCTTATCGTGAAAGACTAATGTCGGATAACTCTAAGCTCTGTGGACCCCGGGCTCATTTAAGCATCGTTTCGCCCATTCCATTCATCGTCCGATATGACTTAACGTTGGAGGACGTAAATTACAAAAAGACATGTTTACGTGAAAATGTCTTGGTCTCTTCTACATTTCCTGTGTCAAAAAAGCATAAACAAAATTTATTTTTACAATCACTGAACTTCTATATGTTATGCTGCACACCATCAGTTGCAGACAGTGGTTTGTGTTCATATTCATCGTCAGAATTCAGGCCTCTGACGAGAGGTGTTCTGGCTCTTTGGATGAGTGAGATAGGACAGTTCCACATGGCAGAGCTCGAGGTTATAAATAATCTACAATTTACATTAAATCGAGCAACCTTATCGCCTAGCTGCACACTCTGTTGATATGTTGAAATTATAGTCGCAGTCTTTCTCAGATAACTCTAGCGTAGTTGAAGGCAAGCACTTTCTTACAAACACATTCTCGTAAAAGAACAGTACAAACCGCTACTGGGCCACCGATGCTTCATAAAAACCACTTTTTCTAAACCCCTTACACATATTTTGATGAATTACAAAACGTATCAATATTTCATGGCTTTCTTGAACAAAATATTTCTTAAGCTAAACGATTCATCTTGATGCTTACCGTTTGTCAACTTGATATTGTACTTGGTATGTTCTGTAAATGTTATTATATTCATTTTAAAATTTGTAAGCTATATTCCTAATATACCTTTGGGTAAAATAGGAATCACAAAATTGGATAACAAATAAATAAATATGTTTACAGCATGACATGTAGAAGCTAGGCAATATTTAAAAATTCGCATTATTATATTCAATATAATCTTAATACTGAAATGGAAACAATTTTTCATCTATTCTACCCATATATTTCTCCTTATAGGTAGACAGCATGCACGTGGCACTACTATAAAAAAAGGACTGTCATCCGCACTTTTGCGTTGACTAAGTTATTAGCGTCTAAATCAGGAGTGTGTGTTACTTGGAAGGAACAGTAGCATTATTTTTGTTTCTATTGTTAGTGAATGTGGACTATTATTAACGAAGGGGATTCTGCACTAAACCTACAAACCTATGCCAGATCCCTGGGAGGAACAGATAAGACGGCAGCGTTCTGCAGATGTGCTGAAAACCAGGCCAGGAGTAGGAGCCAGTAACGAGATTTTGGAACCTATGATCATAAATTTGCATACTCAGACGTTGAAGACAATGACAATGACGAATTATCTCTTAACGAAATTAACATTCACAGCTATACGGACGCACCGCTGGTATTTTCGTTGGAGTAGAAAAATAAGTAATTCATAAATATAATTAACTTTAAACTAAATATTTAAAACATTTGCATAATATACGAATATTCATGTTGCAATTGTGATTTCAACAACTGCATTATTACAAAACTTTGGAAAATTCAGTTTGCGTTCCCTTACGTCTAGCGCCACGAACACTCTCAAATGTGCGAAAGAGAGAGGGAGATATAAAAACAGTGGAGATAACGAGGTGGCAACGGTGAAGGCTCTTAACACATGTGATTCGCTACAGGCGAGAACTCTTCCCATTTGAAACACTTAATAGTTGTACCACCGCACGGAGTTTCATACCGGCCCTACTACAGCAGGGTAAACGACTACGACGTCATTCTTATGCCGAGAAAAGCAGTTACAGTGCGCAAAATCCCACGCGCGGGCACCACACAAGTCCATCGACATTATCTACCCGGAAAGTACCAAACTGAAATATAATTGAGATAAGGGAAGTCACGGAAAGGAAAGTAACCAACCCAGCCTTCACCTTGTGACCAAGGAGAACCTCTGGTTAGGTTGGTATACCACCGGAACCTCCCAAATGCGAAACACATGTTGCCGCGGCGATACCTCGTCTACTAATTATTAGTAATATGTACATTGCGACTAGGTTTCTAATGGGAATGCTGCTGTCCTACACCGTGTTGCTACAGGACCTCGGCGTTGGGATACTGCAACGTCCAGTCCTTGGGGCGGGAGCTGACGTTCCAGGTCGCGATGTCACCTCCCGTTGTTACCCACGACAACTATCGTTTTCGCATAAAAATCTCTTACCTCGGACGTAGTATCGGAACGAAATAGAATGAAATGTTCCAATTTTAATTCCTTCCGAAATTAACATAAATACATCGTAACACAACATCGGATTTCAGAAGCATCGCTATTTCTTTTACAATTATGTTTCACTACTCGACGATTCTACACAGATAGTTTATCACTTCCATCTTCGACGGCGTCCATGTACAGTATGAACTTAACTCTAGCTGATTTGAAATTACTGTACTGGCCGTTGCTACGGAAATTCAATAATTTCTCATTGGTTTACGTCATCTTCCGTTGCACACTACTTAAGACCATATTTGGTAATCTTCATATTGTTATCTTTAAATCAATTTTTAAAAAACTTAATATTTAAACAACATTTCTTAAAAATTCGAAATAATATTATCATCGTTTAACACATTAATAATTATTTTCCTTTGCTTCTACTGCTTCAAACACTATTTTACCTCAGGCGCGGGTTTGCGCGAATTGATTAGGTGACTCGGAAAATTGGCAAAAACGAATTTTATACTGGAATAGTGGTTTTGAATTTCGATTGGGCTTCCCTCTGCATATGAATCCCAAAGTCCCTTAAAGTTATCTTTCTTTAAAGAGTCCTCGCTTTCATTAAGTCCACGAAATGTCATTTCTTGTCTACTTCCCCAATGGGATATTGTATGAAAAGCCTGTTAAGCTTAAAGTTCTCATTGTACTTTACAATATATAGACGTGAACTTTCCCGAAGAGATTCAGCAATTTTGTTACTGCTTTTTCCAAGCTCTTTCAATCCGACACAATTACATTCCTCTTACCAACGAGTCCTAAATGACCGGGTTTATTTTGAAGATGCTCCACCGCAAAGTTTTTCTAAACATAGCATAGGTGTTGGCCTACCGGCATTTACCACGTCGTGATTGCCATAATTTTTTCCATAAAGAAATGGGTGTTTGGAGAATGGTACACACCAAGTCGTGTGTTGGATTCATTGTAAATCCCTTAAAAATATGAAACATTACACACTTCACATAACAGACAATAATCACGGATCACATAAAAAATTACGTTTTTACACAGGATGCAAACGGATAGTAAGCAAAGCCGGCCCTCGTAGCCATGGTCGTTAGAACGTATGTCTCTAGCGTTCCACCGCGTAGAGGGTCGCGGGTTCGAGTCCCGCCCTGGGCATGGGTGTTTATGTGTATAGTGTATGTGTGTGAAACTACAGAAAACAGATAGGTAATTAAACGGAAACAATAAAAAACGGTTAAATAAGGAAAAGAAAAATATATATCTAGATACATAGATACACACACACATATATATATATATATATATATATATATATATATATATATATATATATATATATATAACAATAGCACATGACACGCGGGGTATGCTTCAAGCGGATTACCGCTTTTACCAACAAATTTATATTCAAATAAACGAAACAGTAGGAAGAAGCTCCCGTATTGTATTGGCAACACGAGTTGGTGTGGAATATACGGCTTCTATGAATCGAATCCGTAGGCATGGTAACCAGCAATGCATACTGCCCCATCATCCACACCTCACCCACAACAAGTGTTACGGTCACCTTGGCCTTTTAATAAATAATGTCGCATTTGGCGGCTGACAGAGACGGTGCAGCGCGGAGATAAGGTACAGTTAGTGCCGGGCGGAGATAAAGAGCTTGCCGAAACAGATAAAGTTAGCTCGGAGATAAAAGGCTTGCCGAAACAGGTAGTTAGATAGCTAGAATGTTCTAGTGCTGTCTTGTTTGTTACAGAAAATATCAGTAATTTCTCGCCCAGTGAGCGGAGCTATATAAGCAGCCGAGAGTCGTAATGTGGAGTCGTATCGAAATTCGAAATGGAACTTGATAATCGTGCAGCTGTATTTTGAAAGTGAACTCTTTGTTTGTGGGTGTGGCAGACGAACTTGAAGATTGTATTTGTGTATGTTACGTCATTCTGCTGCTGTAAGGGTTGACCAAGGTGTATTTCTACGGAAATAAAGAACATTTTTAATTTCTGCAAATTGGACTTTGAATTCTAGGAACCCGTAATAATTACGAATCACTAGTCGGGAAGTAAGCTAGCTGCATTATCGACGCGCGGGCGCCAAGGTAGCGGTTCCATTACAAAATATAATTTTGAGAACTTTTATAAATGAAAATTAAATACTAGAGCATAAAAACCATATAAGTTATTCAAAAACAAGTAGGTGATTTGGCGATTCAAACGAATCAAGGAATAACAACCCCTGTTTAACCTTCAATTGTTATTTTTAAACTCGTTCCCTTTCTACCGCAATTTTTAATAATTTTCAATTAATTCTTTTCTCAATAAATGTAAAATAAAATTAAAATATTGATAACTTTTCAGAGGTCCTGAATTAAAACAACGATTACAACATTCATTTCTACACTTTCATTAGTTATTCTTGTGATAATTATATATAACATTTTAAATAAGGCGCAAAAGACACTTGTCTTGAGCACCAAAAGATCGATAAAATGAAGTACTTGCTGAAGGTTGATCTGACGATATAACTTCGTTTTGCGGAAGCAAGGAATTTTCTGCTTATCTCCCTGTGGGTAATCCAGCTTACTGCTGAGGTCAGTATTTCTGATGGAATGCTTGTTTGACAAGTTCCATTTCTAAGGACAGAATTAATTAGTAAGGATGGGTTATACCAATATCTCTCGATACTCCATACCGGCACATGGTATTTTCCACGATACCGATACTTCGATACTGTCATTTCTACTTTTAGTTTTAATACTAACTAGAATGTTGAGAGAACTGTGTAATACAAATAATATTAAATAGGCACACATAAAAATATAGCATTTTCACTCTTTTCGGGATCAAGTCTTCTTCATTTTCTGTCACATATGAGTTCTGCTGTGCTAACAGTATTTCAGAGAAAACTGTTGCAGGGAGAATAGCGGCAATTTTTTTAAGTTGTGGACATTTTGCATTTTTTCCAGTAATAAAATGCACTAGAAAGAGGAGACTAAGATATGCAGTGATTTCTGTTTGGAAACTGAAATTGACACACTTATTTCTTGCATAATGTTACTGTGCATGTACTACAGTCCTGGAAACTTCTCGGGCTTTGCAGTGTTCTACTTGCATTATTTTATGATTTTAAAATAAAATAGATATTGCAGAATCATCACCAAAGTATCGAAAAAGTATCGAGCGAAATTTCTGAAGTATCGTCGGATGTCTAAATCATGGAAATATCGTGAGTAGCGAGATATCGCAAGTATCGAGCACCCATCCCTTGTAATTAGACATAGCACTTACTGAAAACAAATTTTAAAACTGTAAACTGGTCGTTCAAGAGCACGAATGCATTGTAGATTAGTGAAACGTGTGCGGGAATAGTCCAGTGTGGTGGATGAAATTTTAAATCGAGATGTTTCTTCATTTACAAAGAAGAAAGGAACCATCGAAAAAAGTAAACCTAAACTTGTCTGCGACATTTTAAGACATTTAGGTGCACAATAACATATAATTTGTCAAACTAGCATCTTAACCACGTATTGCTTTCATAACACAGATTGATCTAAATTGCCATCTCGTGTGGAGTAAACTACGCCAGAAACTGAACACCCTGTAGTATTCTTGCTGCCGTTTTAATCCACAATCGTCACTGCTCAATTTTCTTCCTTGTGCTCTTCCTCATGGGCCATGCATTTTCCATTCAGTAACGCGTTAGTTGTGAAGTAATTTCCTGTGACTGCTGGTGCTTCTTCTTCCTCTTGAATGCACCCGACCCAGGGCTGTAAGGGACGAGAGAATATTTCCTAGCTGACTTCATCTGTCTTTATTTAGGCGACAGCAGGCTCCACTTCTAGATTTGTGAACCGTGTGTACAGAAACACCATCCCTTCACAGCATATTTCATCCTTACCGATTGCATTAGCTCTACACGCCTTTGGGTTACATATCCTGTCAGGTACTCTCTATCTCTCTCCGAGACAAACATACAGCATATTCTCTAAAATTGATTTGTGCATTCAGGTGATTTCAAATCGTGAGTTTCAGGCGAAGAAGCTTTTTACAGAATTTTTGGCTGGAATGCAATATTTCAGACACAAGTAATATAGAAAGCAAGTCTTGTCATAAACACCACGAACATAATACTACTACTAATGAAAACAAGAACAATATTAATTATGAGAGAATAGCCAAAAGACAAAATGTCCTTCAAGATGCTTTTGGCTACAAATGTTAGGAGTATCTATCATTATTATTCTATTATTATTATTATTATTATTATTATTATTATTATTATTATTATTATTATTATTATTATTATTATTATTATCATCATCATTATTATTCTATTACTATTATTATTACTCCAATATGAAGAAACACTATTTATAAACACACAAACGTATAGAAATTACACTGCAAGTAAAATTAAAGTATACCAGTTTGGAGATTGCGAACAAGAAACAAAATCAATTAACACTTTTTTAAAGAAAGGTGCAAGCAATTAGATTAGTCTGAAACATGGGGTTTAAGTAAAATCTCTTTCTTCCAAAGAGATAACAAAAAAAAACAAAATGTTCCACTATTATACTAACTTTACCTATATCTACACCAAAGCATCTCTTGTACTCTCGCTCATGACTCTCAACATAGCTCCAAATTTTCCATGTCCATCAGAATTCGAAACTATAGAACAAAAGCTGACAAAGCACATGTTTTTAGTGTCCTGTATACCATCTTATAAACTGAATTTCCGTTTTAATTTGAGCAACGTTTTATCATTATAGACAAAGTAGCTTTAAATGTTACTGTCTTTGCGTCCTTCAGATAAAAAAGAATTACCTATCCTTTCCCAAATGAAATGATTATATCTCCAATCTCTCTCACAAATTCTTTTTCCGTCTTCCCTACAGCTTTAATCAACTTATCCGAGGCCTCGGGGAATATGACATTGACCCCGGGGAAACCTACAAGCATCCCAGACTCACTTTGGGCCCATCGTAAGCTCAATAATCTCCTATAATTAACAACATATCCTCTCTTTCATCCTACAACTTGTGATACTTCATAAAAAAGAAACCACCATCTACCCACCGTCTATTATTTTAAATCATAAAGCCAGTAAGGGACAGAGTTCCGGAATGGCAAAACGTCGAAGGCTCCATCTCCTAGGACAAGGATGACTCTTCAACGACACCTCTGTGTATGTGTGTGTGCTTTGAAAAAACAAAAATTTGATGAGTTACATTCACATGAACTTCTCTACAAGTTGCTATATAATCAATTCTATTTCTCGTTATTCGATGTAAATAGTTGGAAAAAATAATGTTATTCCATACTTCCTTGTAGATTAAGGGGGAGTTAATTAGGCTTTGAAATTCTGCTTTTTTTCCACCTGCACCAGAAATAGAAAGGAAAAAAAACAACCAATTTCCACACACCTACAGACACGCATCAGGTGAGTCAGCCGCACCTTCTTTTTTTAAAAGGTAGGCCACCCATCAAACGGCATGTGAGCCTTAGTCCAGTTTTGCGCTTACTAAAACGTATTGTTGACGTTATTAGAAATAGGAATGCTCTAAATTCAGAGGAATAGCGGTTTAAGGGACGGAACGTACTGCTCGCTAAAGTACACCTCAAAAACATAAGACTCCTTTACTGAGAGCGAATTCCGGTTACCAGGCGATTTTACAAACTTTTCATTAAGAGTATACATGACAAAGTAATTCAGTAAACGCCTCGGAAAAAATGTACCTATCATATGAGTACACTAACAATGTCAGCTAAAAAGAAAATGGCGGATTCTTCTACTTAGAGCAGGGGTTGGCTGCCAAAAATTAGCAACAAATTAGAGACACGCCTCCTCAATCATGGACGTGACCAGTCAAAACAGACATATTATTAAACAACGGTTTATTTACATTTTTGCTTAAACTACGTCTCGTGCATCTCAACATGCATGAGAGCTTTTGCCATTTATGTAATAATATTAAAGCACCCAGCAAATGATTAAAAGTGTCTTAAAAGGCTAAATCAAGGACGAGAACTCGCGAGTTGGCAAAGGTATAGCGCCAGGCATACAAGTCGTATTACTGAATCCAGAACGTGCTTTCAGGCAAGTCTCGAAATAGCTTAATGAGATTATTACGTATCCTGTGCCCTAACAAACAATGACAGGTTCGAGTCTCAGCATTGTAAATAATCCTTTTATGTTCATCAAAACTTGGAAACCGAATTCACAATAATTTAATCATGAAGTCCCTGAGGGCGTGCATTACCCAAGAAGGTCATCAGTTCGAGCACTTGCTTCGTTAAAGGACTCGTGTTCCAGGAATAGAAAAAGGGTCATCACAACGCCACATAATATACCAATTTGAAACAACGTTTTTAAATAGCACAATATTTTATGTCTGAAAAATTGTGTTTAACTTCCATGTTAAACTCTGTTACTGTAATTTCCATGTTTTCTGTGTTCAAATGTGTATAAATGATCCTTATTTCAAATGCACCTACCTATAGGTGTGTTTATACAACTACCTACTTGTAGTTCACCAATGAACACCAAAGAATGCCATAGAACATAAATAAAACAATTAAAAATAAAAATAGTAACAGTTTTCAGAATAATAATTGCAAATTGTTAGTATTACATGGTAAAAAGTTACGTCAGTTGTCTAATTACGAATATATTACAGGCGATGCGATAACATCTATATTAGTACTAATTTTATAGAGTGTTTTAACATCCATGTTATATACGCGGGTAGATCCTAGTAATGTAGTCCATGTTTTCATGTTGGACTATAAAATGCGGATTTCATAAAACTCGAGAATAAGGGGCAGCTGACTCACCTGGTATATGCATTAACGAGATCTATGTTGTTTGTGTAGTAAAACTCTGTCAGTCTCTTACGATTTACGAGTAATGTGAATGATGTGGACTATATTCAAGTAGATGTTCTTATGTTACTTTCCAAGTAAGATGTATTTCCTTAGACGTTCTTTGTAAATAAAACAAAACAAGATGACGTAGTGATATTTTAAACTCTGTTGCTGTATCTCACGTATATTCATTCAGAATGAGAACTTTACATAAGTTATGCATTTCATTTATCATCACAATATCTTATAACAGGAGCAGAAAAAATAAACTTTAGCTGGCCTATTAGGCAAAATTTTGAGCTACAGTGGTACTACTGCAAGTATGGCAATTTCTGTATAAACCAGTGTATCTTTTCACTTAGCAAATATATTTATTTTTCCATTCAATACCCTTTTTGTGACATTTTTATACATATATCTACGTCTTAAGTGCTATTAAACACTTACTATGATAACAATGTTTTAAAAATGCTGATAAACGTTCCAAATGATAATGAGATTAGAGATATAATAATTTCCTTTATAAAAATGTATGTAATTGAATTTAGAAGGCATGCCTCTATCAGTCAGATATAACCTCTGAAGTAATTATGTATTTATCAGGTTTAACATTGGCGGGATATCTTGTTAGCGACCTTGGCCCTAGTTAGAGCAAGGCTGAATGCAAATGCTGCACATAAAACATCCAACGGAAGCCATTACTGTGCTGTAAATAAAGTCCCCTCTGCGGAAGGCACTAAATTAACACCTTGACCGAGGAAGACCAGCTGTCACCAACTGCATTGACAGGGGAAGCTCGATTGGCTTTGAGCTCGTCCATATTAATAAAAAATATATCACGCGTTCCTCTCATTAAGTTCATTATCGTTTATTTTCTATAACATCAAGTTATTCTTACGAAATTGAATTTCTCCGGCTACTTCTTTAAAACACAGTTAAGCTTTCGAAAAAATAAGTTTTTATTACACATTTCGATATAGAATGAATAGAATTGACAGTGAGATATCCTAGCCTAGAAATTTCACTCTCTCCGTGACATAGCAAGGACCAAATGATGGAAATGTTGACAAAGCTGAACCAAAAACAAGCAGATGATATAGCAAATTTATTTTAAATACATTGTGCATTTTGAGAGCTCTTCACAGTCTGTCTAATTATTCAAAATTATACGAAACTCCATTCGCAGTATATCCCCTGAAAATTCAGAAATGTATGCATTTGATAATGCAATTGCTCTATATATGTGCTATTAGAAAACCAAAAATGTCCATATAAACTGTTTTGTTAAAACTGTTTTGTTAAAAATCTCCACGTGACATCCTTTTAACTTAAATACCAGATCTGGTTTTTCACTCACTTTTTGTTTTTCACTTGTGCTATTTACACACATAAAGCAGAACTTTTCTGAAAATATTTTTACCGAGTTCAGAGGGTCCCAAAACATACATTTCAGGTGAAATCTGGGTGTCAAAATGTTTAGATGAAATACAATGCGTATTCTCGTACTTAACATCTGTGGTAGAGACATGCGAATAAAATGCTGACATTTAGAATAGAAACTACGAAAGCATTCTGTTGCGTAAATATACATCATCCCTCTAAACAGAGACACTTAATAGAGTGAATAAAAAGAAGTACCTACATACGAGTAAACCTGTACAAGTGTATAAAAGAAGTAAATCTTGAGAGGTAAATAAACCGGTAAAACTAAATTAGCAACATGAAAAATTCAATGCCATGGTTAAGAGCGACTGGACGGAAACCAGGAGATCCGTGGTTCAAATCCCGGCCATGGCATTGAATTTTTCATGTTGACCCTATCCATCAAATATCTTAGCCTATATACGGCTAGTGTGGAGAAATGATTAATTT
Organism: Mantis religiosa; assembly: GCA_030765055.1. Taxonomy (NCBI): domain Eukaryota; kingdom Metazoa; phylum Arthropoda; class Insecta; order Mantodea; family Mantidae; genus Mantis; species Mantis religiosa. Next base: position 231,005,591 of record CM060947.1, on the reverse strand, counting down.
CCATCAATTAACTAAAATAATAAGAGTTAAATAATGAAGCCTGGGACTCAAGTACTTACAATAGTAAGTCGCCACAAACGATGTATCTCGGATGCGAGAGCCCCTTGTGGTCTACCGGGGAAATATATGAGTCAACTGGAGAATTTAATGTCAGGACGACACGTTGGCCATGATAGCTCAAAGGTTAAGAGCGACTGGACGGAAACCAGGAGATCCGTGGTTCAAATCCCGGCCATGGCATTGAATTTTTCATGTTGACTCTATCCATCAAATATCTTAGCCTATATAAGGCTAGTGTGGAGAAATGATTAATTTCCATCAATTAACTAAACTAGCAAGTAATTTCTAAAAACGTGTTCATTAAAGCACCTCGACGATGTTCAGAGGCAACCTCGTTGGCCGTACGCATGTTTATTTGTTGATTTACTGGCAGACCAAGTATGTTCAGGAGGCAAAGCGATATCGAGAAAGGAGACATCTAAAGATTTAAAGAGCTACTAAGTTTGAAGATGTAAGTGTTGCTTATTTCACTATTTTCTTCCCCAGCATGGAGCGAAAAAATTACTAATAATAGTAATAATAATAATAATAATAATAATAATAATAATAATAATAATAATAATAATAATAATATTAATAATATTAATAATAATAATATTAATAATATTAATAATAATAATAATAATAATATTAATAATAATAATAATAATAATATTAATAATAATAATAATAATAATATTAATAATAATAATAATAATAATAATAATAATAATAATAATAATAATAATAATAATAATAATAATAATAATAATAATAATAATAATAATAATAATAATAATAATAATAATAATAATAATAATAATAATAACCAAGCGGTCCCGGATATCAATGTGGTGGCCGAAATTTCGGAATTTATCGCGCTACAGGTTGTAAAAGTGAATCGATTGTTTCTGAAAGAATTACGCAGAAAGCAAAACAATGAATAGTTTTCCCAAACACTTAGAAGAAATGGACAAAGCAACAATAATACTATCGAACAAGTTTCAAATTGCCACTGTCGTTGGTGCGTTGGACTGTACCTATATGGTGGCTACATTGATGCCCATACATTAATCGTTAAGGTAATAAAGAAACCATTAACGTTCAAGTAACACGTGTTGTCTCTAATGTTGATGCCCAGTGGCCAGATAGTGGATTAGAGGCAAAGCCCAATTCAGCAAAGCAAATACTTACACACAATTGAATAAAACCAGGGAACTAAGTACTCTACGGTAAGCCAGTATTTGCAAGTATTCTCTTCTTTTATTCATCTTGAACGTGCAACATGTATTTACTTTTCATGCACTCCACCCACCTCATGTCAAATCCCATGCTCGAGCTATCTGATATACTGCAACTTATATTGTGCTGCTGGAAATCTCTAGAAGGGTTAAACCGAAGGCGACCAGATCCGGTGAGGTAGGCTAGGGTCCCTAACGCCTTCAGATATTATATACAAACGCGGAGGGGAACACCCCCCTCACAGCCTGTCTAACCCCAGTGGTCCCAGTAAAAGCGCTAGAGCTGACATTCTCACAAAGCAGAATTAACCACCATACACCTCATCCACCCGTCCTTTCATTCCTTACACATAAGGGAATGAAATGGTCGGAAACTGAGATTCATCGAATGCTACGCGAATTTCCAGTTAATTATTCCTAATACCAACTTCTGGAAGTACAAAGAGACGATATGAGATGACTTTCTCTAGAACCTCCAGAACCTCAGCTGAGTGCACGGAATACTTCAGTCATGAGAGCATTCAGTAGTGAACACCTCATGATCGACTTCACGCTTATACCAACAAGGGGTGTCCTGCCTGACATTCACGACTTCGAATCTCGGACAAGGCGAGTCACGCGGATAAGGTGTTCCAGTTTTTTTTTCTCCTTATCCTGAAAAGATGAAATTTGGGCAATTAAGTTCTATGGACCCGGACTCATTTGTGCATAATTTCAAACATTCATCAAACGTTCAATATAATCTCATTGGTTAAAGGACGATAACCCTCACAAAACTCATTTTTAATGAACTAGTAGTGATGCTGTCCTGTTGTCTTACATTAGTTTATTTGATGTCCTGAGATATTTATGATCTCTTTAATTTCTATATACAGCACTATTCAATTACTTAAAATTATGAACAGGATGATTCAGTCTGAAAAAAAAATGTAATAGCCGGTATTTGAACAGCGATCTCCCGGTCTCCGTCCAGTTGCTCTAACCATTGAGCTACCATGGTTAACGTGTCCACGTGTCAGTCTGACTCCACCTGTCCAAAATTTGGCTTACACACGGCTAGTGTGAAAGAACAATTTAATTTCCATTACTTAAAATGTATTATGTTTAACTAATTAATAATCATTAACTATCTCACACATCCATTAGCTAATTTATGTTTAATACCATTAACATAATTTTTATTCTTCTTGTTCCATTTGTTTAACGGCCTTCATTTACATAGCAATTTCTGTTTTGCTTTTCTCGTGGAGGCATGTTAAATTTTCTTTCTTACAAATATCTCTCTCATTTTAATAAGTGCATTATTTCTTAGATCATGGTTCCACTTTTTAAAACTACACTTTAAGCTTAAATGACTAAAAGCTAACATTTATTTTGATATCCATAGAAAATTATACACATATTGGACTCTGAAATTTCAATCTCGTAAATTCCCTTGAAGCCAACCAAGTTGTATTTAATGTACGACAGTTACTCATTCTACCACACGTACTAAAAATTGAGTTTCCAGTCTTTGAACCATTCTTCTTTATGAAGGATCACATTTTATGAATTCCTATACCCAAATGCCTTCCAAAGATATCTCCTCTTCCAAATTATGGTCACTTCATCTTAAGCATTCTCACAATCCCCCGTTTAGAACTCGTCTATTATACCGATACAAAATACACCAACCTCAAAGGTTCCAGTATAGTGACCTGCTTCTAAACATATATCACTTCTGTTCCTCGCTATAACTATAAGCAAATGTGCAATTAAAATATTTCTACAAAGGTTTATTTAAATAAGTTTTCGTAATAACAGTTTCTGGAATCTAAATAAAGTAAACGATAGTGGGTACAGAAAGCCTAGTGATTGTATTACCTCCCTCGGAAAGTGTGTGCTATGTCTTGATATCGTAGTTGGCTGCGAGCTTTAACCCTCTGGTTTCGAGAGCGGGAGGTCGACGATCGATCCTTGGCATGATGATTCTTACAGCTTCCTTCTGTGTTCATTGCTCATTAATGCCGGGGAGGTTCCCTCATAAAGCCAGATAGCTTCATTGCTCACGTTCATGACTCCATCTCCAGTGTTATCGCTCGTGATGTCTCGCTGCCGCAAAACTGGTTCATTTAAATCGTTCTTATGAACTTACTAGCTCGTGTCGATTAGGTAGTCCGAATGCGTCATTGACATACCTACATCGCAATTCGTGCAGAAAGTATTGTAAAGCATTCATGAGCAACAGAACTATAGCCGCTAGATGACAGGATTGTTCCAAGTCCGTCTGGAATAGCCACAAGGACGATAAATGTTCATTTGATGTAATTGTCAACTAGTACTCAGTTTTCAGGAACACTGTGTCAATAGAAAATGCAGCGTACATTGGAGATACTAGGCCGTAAGCTCTAAATCGCCATTTCATTCAGTAAAACCGCTAAATCGGTTTCGTTAATTCGGGGACCTAAGTACACCAGTGACGTCGGTAATGTACTACATGCCAAAGCGTGGAAGCGTATCGGAAAGTATGCGAACAAAGTTGTTTACGTAAGTACTTTCTACATGCACGACGAGTAGTACACGTATACTCTCTTCAGATGCAATCATGTCTTCTCGGCAAGCGCGACAAATTATATATTAACGTGACTGAATATTGTGACAAGGAGAAAGAAGAGGAATCAAAATCCTTTTGTACGAGGGATGTTCAATAAAGAATGATCACAATTTTTTTTGACAACGTACCTTTACTCATCCTCATAATTTTGATGGTCCTTCTCAAAGTAATCTCCCCTGAATGCGATGCACAGCGTTTCTGCCAGTCTTCAAAGACATGCTGGAAACCATTTTTGAGAGATCCTTCAAAATCGCCTCCGCAGCCTTCACCACTGCTTCTGATGATGGATAATACCTCCCACGAAGGTGTTTCTTCAAGTTAGGCAATAGAAAAATGTCACATGGGGCTAAAGCCAGACTATATGGAGGGAGAGGGATACACTTCACGTACATTTTTGCAAGATATTCAGCAACATTGGCAATATGCAGCCGCGCATTATCGTGGGGCAGCATCCACCTTGCTTTATGAAAATGTGGCCTTTTGCGCCTCATCTGGACTTGCAATGGTTTCAGGATATCCGTGTAGTATTGGCCACGCCGTGGCTCAGTGGTTAGACGCTTGACCGCAAAGTGAGATTTGTGGTGGACAACACGGCGTTGGGGCGGGTTTTCTCCAGGACCTCCGGTTTCCCCCGCCATCGCGTTCCACCGGTGCTCCATCTTCATCTCATGCATCATCAGTGTCACCGCCTGCGACGCCGTATGTAGTAAGAGCGGGCGTTAAACACTACACATTTTCCCTGTAGTATTGTCCAGTTACTGATGTGTGTGCAGGTACAACATACTGATAAACCATTCCATGAATATCAAAGAATGAGATAACCACAACTTTCCCAGCAGAAGCAACCACTTTTGCTTTTTTTGGGGGGGTTGGTGATGAATGAAATTTCCACACTGAGCTTTGCTGTTTGCTCTCAGGATCAAAATGATGTAGCTAAGTTTCATCAGCAGTGATTACGTTTGATAGAAACTCCGGATCTTCCTCTAACATCAACTTTACTGCATGTCACCTCCATTGAAGCGGTAGGCGATAGTGAACATATCTGAACTTCCCAGGTTATCAATAGGGGGGAACCAGGAGTACCAACAATGACACTACTACGGCGGTTTGTTTCACATTAAGCTAACAGAATATAATAAGATTTACGATCGTAAAAGCATGATGATAATTCTTTATTGAACAGCCCTAGTATCAAGAAGACGAGCGGCTGAAATGGTCATTTACATTTGTGTATATTAATTTCCTAATCTTCCATATCAGACATACAGCTCCCAGGGCTCTGTGTTTCGTCACCTACTGTACGCCAGGTTACTAATATTTCCAATGCAGCACTCATCATTGACGGTCAATGCGCCTCAGCGCTGTCATGTAGCAATTTTCAGACGCTGTCAATTACCAGGATATCGACGCCACCAGTGCGCAGCAATTTACAAGCCAGTAAATCTACTGACATGGAGTGTAGCCTTTAGCACAATTAAAACGCACCGGGTTTTAAAACCTGGGCCGGGCTGGAATTCCAACCTTGAGATCAGTAGGCCTAACCCTAACCAACGGGTCATCCACATGTAGACAACTGGAAGGATAGGATATTTCACACCACTGGTGCCTGGTATTGCGGCTCCGAATTATCACCCGCATGCGGAAATGGATCCGATCAAATTTACACTTCGACAATGATATATATTTAAAGATGCTCAATTATTAGGTCATCACTCATTAGCTCTCTATTTACCCTTCGACGAGTTCGGTTCTACCGTCGGGTGATATGGTGGCCAAAAAGCGGAAAGTACACTTAGCAACAATATTCACGCAGCTGCTCTCAAAGGGGAAGGGGAAAAAAAACTTTCACAGCAGAAGAGGGTAGCTTTGTGACGGGAATACTTAAGTTACTTACAGTTTTATAAGAGAAATGGTTGTTTCAGCTTATGAAAGCGCTTGTATTGAGAACCATAAATAACGACGGTTTTACTAAAATATTAGAAGACACTCGAGCGTAATACAGCCCGTTTTACTACACATAAAAATTGACAGTAATCATTGGGGTACTGCATTATTTTTTTTAGCAACAGTCGGTCTCCTTTCATTTCAAATTTATGACGACTCTCACTACGGTTTTTTTTTTTCTGCATAAAAGGCTCGTTTCCTGAACAGCTATGCCGGTTATAACCCGTCATAAAAAGAATTCCACAAAACGAAATGGCTTAGCGACAGTATCAATAGCTTGCATTTGAAAGTTTGAAGGTTCAAGTCCCGTGTACCCACAATCTGACTATTTTTCGTAGATTCTCTCAACGGCCAGATAAACACAGGACGGATATTTATTAGCACGATCAAGAGTTCCGCCTGCAAATAAATATATAAATAAACACGCTCCTACAGTAGACGATTAAGTAACTTTTTTATAATTATTTATTGATCGATCAGAGTGAAAAGAAGGTAACAGAAGAATAAATTAAAGAACAATAACACTCAGGGGTAGGCTAACAAGCCGCCCCTAACTACATTAAGTTAGAACTCCAATAATACTCTGAGGAATTAAGTCAATATTGGAGATGCAAGACACATCAAGCACTAGAATCACTGGAATCAGATGTATCACTCAGAAGCAGGTCCTGTGGTAGTCTCCTCTTTAAGCGTGAGGGTTGGCGACGTGAGGGCGCCGATGCTGTAATGCACAGCTCCTGGAACTTCTTGCAGCGTGGAAAAGAAACGACGGGCGATCCTGCGAATGCAGTTGTGAAGAGGTAAGAGTCCTAGTTCGTGATGGAGCTGCTGATTACGGATGAACCATGGAGCGTCGGTAGCGATGCGCATGAAGCTATTCTGTATAACTTGAAGACGACGCAGATGACATGTGTGTGCGCCCCCCCCCCCCATACATGGCAGGCATAAGTAATAAGCGGACGAAGGAGTGATTTGTAGAGTAACAACGAAGACTGTAGGCCGAGGCTGGAACGGCGATGTAACAGAGGTGAGAGTTTTGAAAGCCGCCCGGAGGCCAGTGATATAAGACGATAGGTGTGAGCACGCCAGGTCAGTCGAGAGTCCAAAAACACTCCAAGGTATTTAACGGGAGTTGTAGTGGGGAGCCAAGGGACATTAAACAACTAAGATCTATCAACAAGTTACCAAGAAGATGGCACAGGAAACTGACTACGCAACTAATGTCAACTGTTCACTAGTACAGTGTATGAATGCACATTCACAACCAGCTAGCAGTTCCAAGACCTCGAAGTTCACATTCCGCCAGAACTCAATAAAAATATAGAACCCGAAGGGGATTACGCGAGTAATGTTATCTGCCTGGCATACACAGATTACAATAAATCTCGCAGTATGCCTAGCAGTTATAGCGAAGTTAAATACAAAGCACGGTCCGGGTATTCCGCTTTGTAAAAAGCACATCATGCGTACGAATATGGTTATTCAGTTGAGAGATTTGTGATCCAATACAACGCTTTTATTACGGTCTACTTTCTGCACCATCTAACAGTCGAGAACAGCGTTACCTCGTTAAACATAATGCTTGTTTGATAATAAAAGCAATCCCTGAACCACGGACCCTCAGTTGTAATGCTTAAGCAGCAAACACATGTAAAGTAAGCGCACACGCAGCATAAGCCTTAAACTTTGCCCATCTGATTTAATCGAAGGATTCGCATAGAGGCACGTAACGCAAGATACCGCAAAACTCCGAAGTTCATATCTGCCTTGCGTCCACAGAGAAAGAATTCAGCATTTCTTTCTCCATGCACTGACAGCCTCTGAACAACACAACATCGCCACGCGAGATTTTACGTCATCTTTTGTTTTCCATTCGTTCGTACCTTGCCATTTTAAATGCTGACGCCAGACGCTGATCTGTCATTTGCTTGGCACAATACCTTTTATACATTTATAAAGAGTAGGCTAATTTTCACATTGGGTGTTGTTGGTTATGTTGTTCAACTTAAAACTTGTACGGTCGGAAGATATTCAATGCAACAACAGGATCTGGAAGCCCGTTACGTTATGATTGTATTTACGCCTGCGTTTAATTACCATCCTTAAAATACTTATTAGCTTTAAGTCTTAAATATTAATGGTACCTAAATTCTTGAGCAACAGCCCTGTATCCGGACATAACACAAATTTCGTTCTTCTGCAAAAGAAAAACTTCTTAGAAAATAATAACACTTCACTATTTTTTCGGGTTTTTAAGGACAACTCACCTTATATAACGGCACGTGTTTCTGCGTAAGAAACAGGTTTTGAACACAAACGATGTAATGCACATTTCAAAGAGTGGAACATGTTTTCTTGTACCGTACAAATTGTAGGATTACACTGTTTGACTCATTCGATATAGTAGCGCACCTAATTGCAGATTTATCTGTCTGTGCGTAATGTAATGTATGAAATAATGCCAATCACTGGAAGTCTCGTTTTTTATATCCAAGAGCTTAAACAACACTTACCTAGCCGAGGCAATGGCTCTGGCCGTTGGTGAGACCAGGAGGACCGGGTTCAAATCCAGCGGGTGGAAGGATTTTTTACGTTATTACAAGGGGTGTCCAGAGAGTAAGTTCTGTTTAAATTTATCTCCGCTGCAGCGCTGCGATTGCAGTTCTGCACATGCGCGGTAGACGCTCTGTATCAAGGAGAAGAAACGTGCGCCACTGTGAGATCGCTGTCAGCCACGTACGCTTTGTTGTGCTTGTTTACAATGTCGGTGTTGATTGAAAATCCCGCCGCTTGTGAAATCAAATCTGTGATTCGTTTTCTGAATGCTAGGAAAGTCAAACCAATTGAAATTTATCGGCTGTCAAAATGTGTTGTGTTTCTTCGTGACAACGCACGGCCACACACTGCAAATGCGATGAAAACCATCCTAGAGGGATTTGGCTGGGACGTATTTGACCACCCCCCGTACAGCCCTGACCTCGCTACTAGTGACTTTCATCTGTTTTTAACCTTAAATCTTTCCTTGGCGGTCAACACTTCAACAATGATGAAGAGCTGAAAGAAAATGTTTCCAACTGGTTGAAGACACAGGCAGTAAACTTCTATGAAGAAGGTATACAAAAACTTGAACCTCGCTATGACAAATGCCTGCAAAATTTCGGCAGTTATGTGGAAAGGTAGTTTAAGAGTTGTAGAATTTTGTGCAATAAATAATTTTTCTGTATCTATACACATTTTAATTTTATTATCAAACAGAACTTACTTTCTGGACGTACCTCGTATAATAATAATAATAATAATAATAATAATAATAATAATAATAATAATAATAATAATAATAATAATAATAATAATAATAAATTATTATCATCATTGTTGTTTTTAATTTTCGGCTTTCTTCAGTCGCCTAGGTGAACGTAGCATTGAATTTTTCATGTTGACTATATCTATCAAAAACCTTAGCCTATATACGGCTAGTGTGGAGAAATAATTAATTTCCATCAATTAACTAAAATAATAAGAGTTAAATTGTGAAGCCTGGGACTTAAGTACTTATAATAGTAAGTCGCCACAAACGGTGTATCTCGGATGCGAGAGCCGCTAGTGGTCTATCGGGAAAATATACGAGTCAACTGGAAAATTTAATGTCAGGACGGCACGTTGGCCGTGGTAGCTCAAAGGTTAAGAGCGACTGGACGGAAACCAGGAGATCCGTGGTTCAAATCCCGGCCACGGCATTGAATTTTTCATGTTGACTCTATCAAAAACCTTAGCCTATATACGGCTAGTGTGGAGAAATTATTAATTTCCATCAATTAACTAAAAAAAAAAAAAAAAAAGTAGCATTAGTTATTTACTATCACAAGCAAACCCCACCTTAAGTCTAAAACAAAAATAAAAATGCTAACAGAATGCGCCCTTTGTTTAATTCCTTATGTGCGGAATGTGCAGACACGATATACAGATGCCTGTGTCAAAGCTGCGATCTGCTGGCACATGCAGAAAAAGCTCTTGTAGACACGCGACTAAGTTGGTATGGTGCAGGGAAGATATCTGTCCCCACACAGTTCACGGGGTATTTCCAAAAAGACCAGTCTGAATATGGTCACGTAGTTAACGCGACGTAAAATAAATCGAGGGGAAAATAGGATACACTTTTAAATTTAGCTGAAATATGTACAACATTAAGGTTAGTTAAAGCAAAATACATTGAATACCTCCCAGCAGAAACCGAGCTTCGAAACTTTGGTAACAGAACCACTGTAATGAAATACTATATGTGAAATGGTCTGTTAGCGCACGGGAGAGATGTGAACTCCGCTTTTATCTTATTTTCTATTAGAACCGGAATATGACCAGAAACTCTTATAATCTGTCGCAAAGCATAGAGCGATCATGTTGTAAACATACTGGATGATGCAAAGAGACAGAGATACTTTAATGGGATACTCTTAAGCTGTTAGAAGATGGAATATTCATATGTGCTGATATAGACGGTTCCCCGATAAACATTTTATGATAGTTATACGATGTTTTGGGATTGCTTTCCAAAATGGAACTAAATACCAGAAAGGTGGGCCACAAAAAATGGACGCACCTGAAATGTAACAATTTTAATTCTCTGGTTTATGTCGTTTGATTTCGGAAATTTCTATGAAAATGTTAATATAAACCTTCGCAGAAACGGTTTCATTAACACCTCGTTGTAGCTACAAAGGAGATAAAGTAACCTTCACTGTTTTCTGGCCTTGAAATTATCGCCAAGAAATAAAACAATTTTAACACTAAGAAACCGATACTTTGAAAAATTCAAATCAGCAATATCGGGGGGCGGGGGTATCTTAGGAAAATCTGCTGCCACAAAATAAGCTATTTCCAATAAATTGTTCTACTTTTTCTGCGTGATAGGTTTTTGCTTATTTCTCATTGTTTATCAGTTATGCAAAAGATTGCAAAATGATGTCCGAAAGAAGATTTTAAAATATATTTGCAGATAACTGAAGACATGTAAAGTTAGCCTGTTTGAAAAAAAATACATCTTAAAATCTTCCGGCCGCGCCATGGCTGAGTGGTTAGACCGCATGGCTCTCATCTAGGCGGCTCGGGTTCGATCCCAGGACACCGCAAAGTGGGATTTGTGATGGACAAATGGAACTGGGGCGAGTTACCTCCGGGTTCTCCGGTTTCCCCCACCATCATTTCACTAATTGCTCCATGATTCATGTCTTCCTCATTCCAAGCGTTGGGCCGACCCTGGTATCTCGGGTCAATTGCTTTGGCTCCCTCGCTCTAAAGGGAACCCGGGCGACTCCTAGCACCAGCATTGATGGGGAAGGGAGCAAAACAATCTTCCACGTAAAATGCAGTTTGGAACATAAGAAAATATTTGTATCCATCTCTGGAAGAAGCTGAACTTCAGCACCAAGTTTGATATTTACCAGGACTTAGTTTTTGAGTTGTCTATTCACAGATGCACGCGTACACATGCCAACGTTTTTCTAAGTGTGTTTTTTTTTCGGGACATTTACGAATTTCCGAACATTTCGTTATGAAATTTCTGGGTCAAATGTACTGCTTCGTCTACCTACTATAGGTACGTAGTAGAGAAGGTGAAGTTACATTTCTCAGAAAGCCAAATGCAGACCTGCAAAATAATCTCAAGAGGATTACATTTCTAACGAAATGGGTCCCCGCGGTTGTTTTGCGATGCAATGTTGCTTGAATTGCCGTTCAATTATTTAATTGCTTAGGAGGAAGTTGGATAATATCTCTTCCGCTTACTGTGTGAATTCTTGTTAGTAAAACATTGCGTGGGAGTAAGCATATAGATCGATCCGTTACGCTGTTTCGTGACCAAATGTAATTTGCCAAAACATTACAATAGTAAGTGCCCACTTATTTTAACCCCACTATTTGAATACACGCAAGAATTCATACTTGAAGGGAAATATACGGTCATCTCTTGAATAAAATATTTGTAGATTCCTGAAGTTCTTACATACCTATATATAGTATATATTTTAGTAAAATTTGTGTGCATAGCATGAAGTCAAGAACGAAAAGTTTGTAAACGTAAAACTTGGTATTCAAGTTCAGCATCTTCTAAGAAAGGATCATGAAGATTTTTTTTAAAACTCCCCCTCCCGAAAAACTACTGTTCAAACGAAACATGTTTTCAAAGTTTAGTAACCAATTCTATTGACAGACCATATGTTCTAAAAATGGATGTGAAGTCCTCGTTTTGAATATCGCAATTCATATACCGTAGGAGATACAGAAAATTTTACTCTCAACAAGTATGTAGATCTTAATAAGGCACACAATTTATGTCAATTAAAAATGTTTTCAGCGTTAACCACTTCAAATATCGTTTATTAGTTTGGATTTTCAAATACACACTTCATGGTTTTCTCAACTTAATTTTCTTCTTTCTTTATTTTCGTGTCTAAGCAAAGTTGACAATATTTTAAAGTAATTACATAGCGACGGGTTTTTCTAAGATCTCACTATCGATACTTCTCGTATTGTTCTTATATCTACAACAAAATGCATAATGAAAATCTATCTGTATTACAAGAATTTGGTAGAAGAATAGCATTTTAAAGAACAGTTTATATAAGAGTGAACAGAGAAAGACGTGTGAATAAAATATCAGATTGGTTTCCCTAGCTTTAGGACTGAAAGTATAAATATAAATGCTTACAATTACATCCCCGTAAACAAAGCTGAAGAACAGTTATCGTGGCGGTAGAAGTAAGGCAACGAAAGCTTTCCAGCTGGAGCTGCGCGAGAGTGCCCTAATACTCGGACAAAGTCGGGTTGTCTCGATCTCGATGAAGGCCATGGTTTAGCAATCTCCAATGTTGGTTTTAACGGAGGTATGATAGCTATCAGACCACAAAATACCATACAAAATAATAGATCCGCTCATTAATATACCGATTCATTGCGATATGCACACCTCGACATGTTGATTATTGAGGCCTTAAACAGACATGTCGCCCTGCAACAGGCGTAACAGTACATACGCTACGGACTGGTGTTCTGCGTATCTGGCACAATGGCAAGCTCTCGTTGAGCCAGCTCCACTGTAATCAGGATATCAATGTCTAGTTTATCAAAACAGACGTCCGATTTTGGTGGGCTGAGTCCCTCTGAACGTGTTGCAAAACATTTGCTACGCTTTTTGAAAACAGCTGGTGCATTCCATTCTATCTTGTACAAACTATTCTTACAATCGCTTACTCTTCTACACAATTTATGCTGATCGAGGTGAACATTTCGTAATAATTATTTCGTTACATTATTTCCTTGTAGATACAAAAGAAATAGAGGAATAAGGTAGGCTTAAGCGACAATCAAATCTTGAAAGAGCTGGTCGTTAGGTGTCGGTTTTGAAATTTCATTCTGTTTTCATGACAAAAAAAATCAGAAAGAAAAAAAGAATTACTTCCCACTTGAAAAAGTACTATTTTAATATGCAGGTTAATAAAAGTAAGTATATCAAAATTGTTTAATATCACAAAAAAGTTATCTAGAATAAATCGTGTGCTTTAACCAGAAAAGGTGTTTTTGTGTACATGTCTCTTTTTATTTAGAAATTATGGAATTAAAAGTCAACATATGCATTTTCTATCTCTCTTGTTTGGTTGGTGGACTACTAAAAGACCAGAAATCATTTGCCTAATTTTGTACGAAAAAGTCAGGCTGCGCCGTGGCTGAGTGGTTAGACCGTCTGGCTCTCACCAAGGCCAAACTCACCAAGGCTTCGATCATAGGCGACCGCAAAGTAAGATATGAGGGGGACAACACGGCGCTGGGATGGGTTTTCTCCGGTTTCCCCACCATCCCATTGTGACTTTGTGGGTTCGTGAAATTTAAAGTCCAATTGCACAAACTCAAAATGTTCTCTATTTCCACGGAATTACAGTTGGTACACTTGCCGATTACACAGAATTACGTAGCGCACACAATTACAATTCGCCAGTTCGTCTGTCACAGGTCCACTCTACACTCACAATTACGTACAACTTCTCTGATGCACGTACACAGTCTTCCAGTCCGTTCAATAGCACGGCGCTCTTCACAGCTGCTCGCCAAGAACTCAACTCACTCGCCCTCTGCAGGCCTTATATAGGAAGATCGCTGTTTCTGGAAGTCTTGCGGTTCAGTGAATCATCCCGACTGTTCCAGACGTCCGGGGGAGGGGAAAGAGATGGCTAGTGATGATGTTTTTCCAAACATTCCCTCGTTAGCACAACATAAATGGGTAGGCGTGGCTGAAAGCTTCCCGGCTGGTCCCTACCTGCAGGTGCTGGTTCTCTCGGGAATTCCGATGTTCGGGTGACACCATCTCATCTTACCGGTACTCCATTTCATGTATCATCAGTGTCACCGCCTGCGGTGCCTCATGCATTAAGAGCGAATGTTAAACACTACACACATTACGAATAAATTATTTTTGAATGAGAAGGGACAATCATCATGATATTCAACATTACAAAACCGTGAGAGAAGGATTTCTATAAGTTGACTATTATTATTCGATAGAGGATATTCCTTCATTAAATCAGCGAGAGTTATGACATAAGCAGCTCTAGCCATCTACCGAATGTAGTATGATTATTGTATCATGACGTGTGAATGTTACTTGAATGAAAATGAATTATTAAAAATTTAGAAGTTGGGCGAATACTAAACTTAAGCTCACACCTTCCAAGGATGCAGCAAGAAGTTTTTTGCGGAGTTACTACTCAACCAAAATTAATGTTGCCCAAAATGCTTTGCGTAATAGCCCGAAGCGATAGACAATTGTTATACAAAATGTGCACAGCTCTGTAAAACACAATTTATTTCAACTAACTTGTAACATTAGCCAATTCCGAGATATTCCATTGTTATTAATTTGAATTTTTCCATATCTTTTGAAGTGCTATCTGTTTCTCAGGATGTCATGGAAAGAGTATGGAATGTCAAGAATTTTAAACATCTATTATTTTGGCTTCCTTTATCCAACCTTGTGAACTGTGTAGATACTTATTTCTGGAAATGTTTATTTCCTTTAGACAGGAAAAAGGCATTTCGATACTGGGTAGAGTAAGTAATGAGAATGCAACACTATTTTCCTTCATATAAAACTAATTCTTTGATATACATTACGTTACTAGAAATGAGTTCAAATTCAGTAACGTGGATTTGGTTCCCTAAATTGCATGGAAAGAAACAACATTGTGTATTTTCTCATCTTAAGTCACTTTTTGTTTAACGAACACGCAAGACTGGCTTTGGGCGAGTTTATGGACATCAAAATGAGTATTTACAATGAAGCCTCCTTATCATATAATACTTAGAATACGATACTTACTTTACTACCTTTGGGAAGCCACAGAGAAAGTAAGAAGATACTCCCTCCGAAAACCACATGACGTATAACAATACCTATGTTAAGTGTCCAAATTTATCATTTTCGAGTTTTACGACTGCTATAATGTTTACGTCTAACTTTCGATAAGAGTTCAGATTCTGAACTGAAGGAGGGAATCCATATATCTTGCTGAAGAATCGCTTTGTGGGAAGAAACACATAAAAGTGATTTATGATACTTAAAAACCGGAGAGTTATGGAACGAATTTTCCTAAGAGAGAAATCTGCGAGTATCATCACTGTTGGTGACGAAATGGAGATCGTGATCCTAGCATATGTCAAGAACATTCCATGAATTAATTCTCAATAACTGCGAGAAGGGAGTTCCAATTTAGGTGAATCATCACAAACAACAATAACTACGGCAAGGACTATTACTCCACGTAATTGTATATTCAAAAGAGGCCTCTGCTAGGTATAGCCACTTCAATGTTGTGCCTCAACCAAGGAAAGTAAACCTTGGAGATTGTTTCATCTGAGCGAGAGGAAAAACAAAAGAGAAGCATTTAACGTCCGTAATGACAGACTAATGAACCGGGTAAAACATGCTTAAAAGAGCCCGGGGTCAATAGAGCTAAGAGTTGAAACGTGGTTTATAGATAGCTCAGGGCCGGAGTTATTTGTTGACGTTTTTGAAATGCCAATTAGAATTTAAAGAAGTGTTACAGTAATGAGATGAATTATAAATATAGTGATCAGTATAAACAAAACACACGAAATTGGAGACGTGGATTTTTTTTTAATTTGCGTCCTCCAACGTTAAGTCATATCGAACGATGAATGGATGAAACGTTCTAATGAGCCCAGCGTCCATAGACCTTAGAGTTACCCGACATTCGTCTTTCAGGATAAGGGAAAACTACTGAAAAAAAAAACTTATCCAGGTAACTCACCCTGACCGAGATTCGAACTCGAGACCTTTTGAACGTGAGGCAGACACGCTACCATCTATGCTACCGAAGCGGGCGGAGACGTGGAATGGTAATGTGTAATCTAATTATTTGTAAAATAATCGTAAAATCGTAAAAAAAAAAAAAAAAAAAAAAAAAAAAAAAAAAA
Source organism: Mantis religiosa (assembly GCA_030765055.1). Classification (NCBI taxonomy): domain Eukaryota; kingdom Metazoa; phylum Arthropoda; class Insecta; order Mantodea; family Mantidae; genus Mantis; species Mantis religiosa. The sequence goes on along the minus strand of CM060947.1, from coordinate 230,989,292 downwards.
ATACAATAGCTAAGGATTGCGGGGAAAAAATTGGATACGCTAGAAGAATTTTTGCTTGGACAGAAAGAAGTATTGCTTAGAGAAAGTTTATAATTGTATATTCTCTTAGTTTATTTTGTCTTACAATAAACAATTTTGAAAAAGAAAAGGTAGTGTTATTTCACTAGTGGAGTTGAATTATAAATAAAAATCGATCCGAGACGACGCCTGAGGATTTAAATATCCATGTGCACCGGCATCATCATTATCATATTGGATTCCTAATGGGATCAATAAACGTCTCTGCCAAATTAATTTCCCTACGAAAAACAATAATGAAATCTAAGACTTTTTCGAATCGGCGTCTCCGCCAAGACATGAAATATAAAAATACAATAATTATTTTTTCAAACTATGTCGACATTACTCTACGCACGGTATAGTGGAAAAAAAAAAAAATAAAGATTGATGCATTCATATGCTTCTACTTATTCACTACTCTGCAAAATATCCTTACAAAAGCTTACTCTACTCGTCTGTAAACCTGTTTGTTCTTGATTCATTTGTACATGTAACCATAACTTTAACTTCTATATCGAGTACCTTGACTTGAGAAACTTATTGACTGTAGATTCTTTACGTTTTTCTTCTTTTAAACACACCAACATTCATACTCACGTATACACTTCATGATTGGAGGATGGAGAAACATTTTAATCTAAAAAAATGCGGTTGAAAATCCAGAACACTCACAGCTCCACCACAGACTATCCATTTCTTGTTAATTCATTAATGCATATTTAGTGCACATTTACACATTTTATTGTACTTATAACGTCCTCCAACGTTGTTATATGACACGATGAATGAAATGGGTGAAAGGATGCTCAAGTGAATCCAGAGTCCATAGAACAGAGTTACCTGACATTGATCTTTCATAAGAGAAACCCCCTCCCCAAAAAAAGCCTTTTCCAGATAACTCACTCAGAACGACATTCGAACTCGTGATTCCTGAATGTGAGTGACGTTACCCGCACAGCATCAAGGGCATATTTCACTGTAGGTGTAAGAAAGTAGTGTAAAGCAATAATCAGATTTTTAAAAGATTGGTTGCCAGAATAAGGTACTTTTCTCCCAAGGATTTGATTACCTGAGAAGACAAATACTGGGTAACTTTGCAACCATTTCGTTCATTCATCGAGCAATATGATCTACACGTTAAAGGTTGTTAAAACCTCCATATATGTGATGACGTTGCGATCAAGTGTTCTTTATACGACCGCGAGAAAAAACAAATACCTACTTACAATAACGAAGAATATATCGAAAATAGTTAACCCAACAACAGGAATTCCGATACAAGCAGGGCAGCGCACTTTTACAAGACACAGAACACGTTTGAAAATACATGAGAAGTCCTATCACATATTTGGAACTCAACCAACATATAGTTTTGAGTTCCTAATTTCTAGCGTTGAAACCTTTGGCTGACACCTTCATATGGATTGTGGGTATTAAGTGATAGAGAAAATAAATATACAAGTTGTCTTATTAGGAATTTTTGGGATAGCATTTTTGCTTCAAATGGTAGGGTTTAGACAACATCTTGAGTACATAGAAAATTAATTTTAGATATTATGGGAGTGTTCCAAACGTTATGGACTGAATAAGCACTTCAACATCCAGACATACTTATAAAACGTCATCTACACAATTAGATGTAAAACGCAGTATTCCAACTACATTCACTGTATATACTCAAGGACTAACCAGATTTAAACTTGTCATATTTCCACAGTAGTACCGTTGGTTTCTTAACACATATGCGTCGACATTTACAATAAATGTAACATTTTAAGACCTGAAATGTCCCCTAAACTTGCTTAAATATTTATGTATATGTTACAAGTTTGCGATAGAGCTTTAAATACAATAAGTTAAAGTTATGCAGCCTGGCCACGTAAACTTTCAGATATAGTGCTTCATTTATATAACCAAAGTCCAAGGATAGCAACAACAAATATTTAACAGTCTTGCCAGTATATCGTTATACAAGTGCATGCCAATGGCAAGCGTTTATTAGTGTTGCCTCTAATTAGTCTGAAATTAAACTCCACGTAAGGAAAATAAATCCCCAGATATATTATCAAACTCCTGAAGGGGGAGGATTCCAGTAGTATAGTTGACATCTGTATTAAAACGAGTTCAAAATCTCAATATACATCATTTACTCTAGATTCAACTGTATTGATATCGAAACAAGAGTGATCACAAATTACTTTTGTAGAAACTAATTACCTGGGAAAAGCTATGTTGTATATCAGAATAATTTGGCAAATTCTTTGTCTAACAAATGTTCTTTTCTCTTGACATTTCGTTTAATTTATTTTTTACTCACCTAAAAATTCGATGCTGATGTTCCAATGGAAATACACATTTAAATGTCCCCTAAGGAAAGGAATTTACTACCTTCTGTATTCTACTTATAATAAGCAAGAGGAAGCCCTCACACAAAAACTTCAATTAAATACTAATTGTCCTGTTTAAGGATGTGACACGAAGAGTTTAGAGAAATACCCCAGCCTCAAACTACCGCTTACATGAAACAAATTTCAAAAACCGCTATTAACAATTAGGCACTTAGAATAATAATGGCATATCCCAACCAAAGTTAATTTTGAGATAAATAATGTCATTTTCTGTTTTCTTTTTTCTTTCAAACATGGAAAGTAGCTAATATCAAGACTTGATATTTTCTTGGTATTTAAATTAAGCCAAGTCTATGCGAAAATTTTTGAACCACCGTGATTAATAGTTTCCTTGAATTTGTGTCCTTTCTTAGAACAAAAAGTATACGTAAAAGAAATAAATGGTGTAAAATAAACTTTTGCTTCATTTAACATCTTCAAATACTAATCCAGCTATATTTCCATATCTTCACATTTTTCGTCATCAACTTTCTTATACTTATTTCCCATTCAGTTGCCTTTCTCACTCGTTTCTACCCCAACTCCTTTTTTGAGATTCAGGAATAACATCTGCAGATGGCTTCATATTCACTACCATTCACCCTCAATGCAATGAAACCTAAATAAAGCGGTCATAAATAAAGCACTGATAGTTGGGATGTCATTTTTACACGGAGAATGTATACGTTTTCACTGCAGAAAAATTTTATATGCGGAAAATTAAAGCCTTAGCATATCCCAATTAGTTTGATACTTCTTCACATGAAACGTAGCATGGCAACTGTGCATGGTCATGCTTCTATCTCGGAATTTGATGTCGGTTGAGTTATGCCATTATTATTCTGAGAGCCTCAATTGTTATTTAAAATAGAATATATTAAAATGTATCAAAAGTAAAACGTATCTCGTATATCGAATTTTCTGGGAAATCTTCACTCGGAAAGAAGTTTAGTTTTATATAACCAGCAAACTATAGAAAAGAGATAGATAAAATCGACTATTCGAAAACGCAGATCTCTTTAAAATACAATTTAACGCAAATATCGTTCTAGCATTAGACATTTCGCATCAGACATATCTGTTATTACTGGTTTGATTTTTCCAAACACCTACTTCATTTTAAAACTGTCTTTACTTAATTTTTGGTATTGCCGTGCAAAGAAGTCAACATTCAGCTTCTCGCTTTTGGACTCCATATTTCTGCAAAAGTTACCTCGATTAACATAAAGTACACAGAACAATAAATTTTCCTTATAGTATTTTTAGAAGCTACTTAAAAATATAAGATGGTTAGAGAAAGGTGTGTGGCGTAGCATCTAAGGGTTTGCTTTGTGTTAGTATTTTTCAAGAAATTTACTGGTGCACTTCAATAACTGCATCCGCAACCATTTCAAAAATATTTTGTTTCCAAATCAATTTTGCTGTTAATATAATCCTAGCAATATGACACTCAATTATTAAAAAAAATCCCCTCACTAGTACGTTTTGGCACATTCAGGTTAACTTTTTAGGGTTTAAGGAAAATTCACTAATATTTAAATAAATTATTTTAATTATTCTCATTAGTAGGTCACACTTTTTGGTCCCTATCTGCGAAATACATTAATTTACTTGGTAAATTATACGTTAGCTGTCTCAGACAAAACATAGGCATATTGGGCAAGAAAATATTAAGAATACGTTCGGGCAAGGCCATTTTTCTCCAACTTGTATCTGATGACACTAATGATGGCCATAGAGATGGAAGTGTTCCCAGTGTAATCTAGAAATTACATAACTATTTCTATTACCACAAAGACTAAATGATAACAGCATTTCTGCATTAGTTAAGTCAATAGTGTATAACTGTATGGAAAAATCAAGCAATGAAAAACTGATTTAAGGTTAAAACGGAACAATGTAAGTAGTATATTATGTTTATCAGTTATATTTCTGATTGATTCAATGCCTTTATATTAAATACAAAATTAATTTGAGTAATAATTAAGAAAATTTAGTTTACAGGTTCTTAATTATAATTTTAGCCCCCTCCTTTTCCAAACGCTATACTAGGGATTTACTCCACTTACTCGTAAATATTTGTTAAAAACAGTCAAATGCGACAATTTCGAATTTTCTTTGATATTGTTTAACACCCGTTATTAATGCATACGCGACACAGGCTTCGGACACTGGTGATTAAGATAATTGGGAAAGTAAACGTTGCAGACCTAAGTTTAGGATACCTCCAGACACTTCCACTTATGAGGACTGGAAAGAACGCTCCTAGGGGATTTGAATCGTAGCCCTCCCGTCCACAAGTCCATAATTTGGAATGGTATGTTAACCTCAGTTAAAAATCACTGTATTTGAAGGCAATAAAACTCTAAATATCTGACATTACTAATACTTAATGCTGCCTGCGAGTACTAAGTCACGGGAGTGTAAGACCTTTGAAGTGTGTCACCGGAAAGGACAACGCTGTAAAGGAAATAACACTATAAAAGCAGTTCCATTCTTATCGAGCATAGACGATGAGACCCTGACCATCTGGACAAAGGCCAAGAGTCACCCTATCGAGAATCGAACTCCGTCCCCTCCGTCTTTCTAGCAGACAGTATCGACCCACTCACGGACAATAAAACCTTGCAGCGGATGCTGCATTCTTTATCTTAAACACAGCCGCATGGAAAACAAGTATTAACGATTTATTTGAAGCTCTACAGAGTGTACCAAAAGCCCTTATAACATGTGAATCGGAGGCTTCGAACTCAAGACACGTGATAAAAAAACATTACATCCTTGAACTACTAGAACACAGATACAGGTGTATTGCATTCCAACCTTAACTTCCTCTGGAAATATAATGTTCAAGGTCACTATATACAAAAAGAAAGAAAAAAATAGAAAATTCTGTGTATGTGTGTGAACAGAGAATGAAAAGTCGGCTGAATACACCAAAGTTGCATTTAAGGCCATCTTCCAAGGATACGATACCAATATTTTTAAGAAAACCCAGTACTGAACTATCCTTCACATGTAACACTTTTTTTTTTTATTTTCTCAAAAATGGATGTAATAATTTGTAGTAGTTTGATGGAGTAATCTGCTCAAAGCACCAAACGTGTAAGAAATGTTTACAATTAAAATGTGTCATGTGCGTTAAATCCTCTGGAAGTATCGTTCAGAGCTCTTCATTCCAAATGACATGTATAACTGATAAATTGTAAGAGATACACAAAAGTTTGTTACAAAAACGCATAATTAAAAATCGTTAAAACGCAAAAATCTGACTAATTCTTTTGAATTAATCATTTGCGATGTACTTATTATTGAAAAAATAAGACCTGAAGCTTTCCTGGCGACGAATATGCTCAATTTCTTCTCGGGTAGCAAGCCAGGTGAAAAGACGATCAGAAATCGACGTTTCGGGAGTGTGCATCTCTCCCTTCATCAGGATATTTACAGCAACTAAGACTCACTTTCCGTCAAAACGGCTACTCCGAATATGACGTTGAAGCCTCGATCACCAAAGCTAGGAAAGGGAAACCTGTAATACAGCAAGTGTCAGATGAGCCTACCGCTACAGCCTGCATACGTTTACCGGCAGTCAATCCGGCAGAATCAGCAGAATTCTCGCCAAATATATCAGGACCATCCACAAACCACCTCCGAAGATTAAACATCTGTTGAGAACAGTGAAAGACAAACTGGACTTACAAGTTCCGGGAGTGAATGTGGGACACCGTATATAGGACAAAGCGGAAGGACCACCGCTACTAGAATAATCGAACATAAACTTAAACCTTCGTTTAATACAACCTGAGAAGTCTGGGCTGGCAGAGTACTGTTTTGATAACGACCATAGAGCCAATTTTCGGGAGACGACCATCTTGGCAAAATGCAACAGTTACTGGGAGCGGAGAATTAAGGAGGCTTTGGCCATTTCCTCTGAAAGGAGCACGCTTAATCGTGACGCTGGATTTCAGTTAAGCTCCTCTTAGAAACCGGCCTTAAAATGGAAATCCGTCGAGTTGAGAAGCACAGATCTATACAGTTTGATAATCAAGTTAAGTAGTTACGTTTCTTTGACACAATTTTGTATACTCACGCCATCTCCTGACCTGCCATTTAATTTACTTTTGATCAGTAATGCGAATTTTTATAGTGTTTTGTCTGTTTACATTTGCGTTATACCCAGTGATTCATTTGTGGTTAGAAAAGTTAATAAATATCCTGATGCCCGAGTTCGAATCTCGGTCAGGGTGAGTTACCTAGATAAGGTTTTTCCGGGGTTTTCCCTTATCCTTCAAGACGAATGTCGAGTGACTAAGCTCCATGGACCCTGGACTCACTTGAGCATCATTTCAACCAATTCATTCACCGTCCGATATAACTTAACGTTGGGGCGGACGTAAATTATATCCTGATGATGGGAGAGATGCACATTCCCGTAACGTCGATTTCTAATCGTCTTTTCACCTAGCTTGCTGCCCGAGAAGAAATTGAACACATCCTTATTATTGGTTTGAATTTTCCAATACCCATACTTTTCTCAAATGGACAATCGTTATTCGAAATAAAAAAAAAATCTTTAAATGTTTATCTCGATTAGTAAATAGAATAAGCTTTTTAAAAATAAGTAAGGAAAGAATATAGCGTACGACATTTTTCATGTAGTTACCACCAATCAAGACACGTCTGGGAAGTCATTTTTCCCCCATTCGTTACAAGCTAACCTAACCTACCGACCTCCTTTACTATTTTTGTAGCCAACAGAATTACTTAATTATTTTGTTTGTTAACGAGGCTGGGTCGGATTTGAACCTACGACCTTGGAATCAGCGCCCAATCAAACGAGACACTCAGACCGATATAAAAAATTGACATTACTCTATCACAGACCTCAGTTTTTCATATTCTTGTTACTACACATAGAGAATTGAGCCTTACTTTGGTTAAATGTTCATATTTATACATCCATCTGACTTTAATTAGGTTTTACTTTGTAACATGCAGTTAATTCGTGCATAAATTTTTAATATAGATGTTTTATTGTACTTTGCTTCAGATTAAGTGAGAGCTAAACAATTGCATACTATTCATTATACTTCTTTACTTTCGATTACTAGCTAAAGTAGCCGATGGCATGTCTCGACTTCAACTGACCTCGTGTTTACTTGAAAGTAACCTAGGTCAGGGTCAGGCATTCATATGCAATGTTACAGATTGAATTGGCCAGCCAACTGTGTAGGCATCTCAATGAGATAATTCACTTTCCATTTTGACATCGGTATGGTCATCTATAGGCATTCCTCCTCCTGGAGAACTGGAATCAGTTAATGACCTAATTTACGTCAAATTATTGTTTTATATTCTCGCTACCACTTACCTAAAGTAAATGTTTTATTCCATCGGAAATTCATTATCGAGAGTTCACAAAAATACATGAGTTCTACGAATTGAATTAAAAGTATTTCTGAAAAAAAAAAAAATAAAAAAAAAAATGGAATGGCAGATGAATACCAAACCTGCTCTGAAAGTCCAGCATCTTCCAAGGTTTTAAAAGCAAGTTCCCCAAACCCAAACTACCCTTTACAAAGAGAAACATTCGCAATGTTTTATTTTAATTTTAGTACTTCATTTAATATATTTGTATAGGAGAATTTATAAATTTATGTCTTAGAATGACCCGTGTAGATTTAATTTTTTTTCTCTACACCTGGTAAGAGCATCAAATATCTTAGGAACTGTAAATTGATCTAACCATTTCATTAAAATACTATATATATATATATATATATATATATATATATATGACTGTACATATCGAAAAAACATGCAATTTGTTCTACTCATTTGTGTGGCAATAGTCATTCCCGACATATTCTTTGTTTTCGTTTGAATTTACAAACATATATTATCTTTTGGAAGAACCAAGTCGCTATTCATATGTTTCACGCTACGCAAAGACCAGCATACAGCATTCGAGACTGTAATAGAATTGAAAGATGTAATAAAACTTTGTGTTTTATTTATTTTTTCTCTTTTGTAACTAACGTGAAAAATGTAGTCTCTAACGCCCGCTTTTACTACATACGGCACCGCAGGTGGTGACACTGATACATGAAATGAAGATGGAGTAACGGTGGAATGAGATGGCAGGGAAAACCGGAGTACCCGGAGAAAACCCGCCCACAAATCTCACTTTGCGGTCGCCTGGGATCGAACCCGGGCAGCGCTGTGAGAGTCGAGCGGTCTAACCACCCAGCCACCGCACGTCCTATAATTAACGTCCTCCAAAGTAAAGTCATGTCGGCCGATGAATGAAATGATGCTCAAATGAGGTAAAGACCCAGCTTTCAGGATAAGGGAAAGCCCCTCCCCGGGGGTGTAACGTTATCCATTACTCACGCTGGCCGAGATTCGAACTCGGGACCTCTTGGACGTTAGGCAGACTCGCTACCAGCTATGCTACAGAGGCAGGCATCGAAATATTTCCGTCAACATTTTATGTCGATTAATATGAATACTTAAAAACAAAAGTTTCTGGGAATAGTTTGTAAAGGAATGTGTATAATGTAACCTGCTACGAGGGCTGTTCAATAAATTATCACAATTTTTTGTGTCAACATAAATTTACTCATCCTCATAATTTTGATGGTCCTTCTCAAAATAGTCTCCCCTGAATGCGATGCACTTGTCCCAGCGTTTCTGCCAGTCTTCAAAGACATGCTGGAAAACATTTTTGAGAGAGCCTTCAAAATCGCCTCCGCAGCCTTCACCACTGCTTCTGATGATGGATAATGCCTCACATGAAGGCATTTCTTCAAGTTAGGGAATAGAAAAGAGTCACATGGGGCTAAATTCGGACTATAGGGAGGGTGAGGGATGCACTTCACGTTGATTTTTGCAAGATATTCAGCAACAACATTGGCAATATGCGGCCGCGCAATATCTTGTTGTAGTACCCAGTCTGTTTCACGGAATTGCACCTGATATGGACTTGCAATGTTTTCAGGACATCCCTGTAGTATTGTCCAGTTACTGATGTGTGTGCAGGTACAACATGCTGATAAACCATTCCATGAATATCAAAGAATGAGATGACCACAACTTTCCCAGCAGAAGCAACCACTTTTGCTTTTTGGGGGTTGGTGATGAAGGAGATTTCCACACTGAGCTTTGCTGTTTGCTCTCAGGATCAAAATGATGTAGCCAAGTTTCATCAGCAATGATTACGTTTGAAAGAAACTCCGGATCTTCCTGTAACATCAACTTTAACTGCATGTTACCTCCATTGCAGCGGTAGGCGATACTGAACATGTCTGAACTTGCCTGGTTCTCTCAGACGGGAACCAGGAGTACCAACAATGAAACTACTACGGCGTGTTTGTTTCACATTAAGCTAACAGAAAATGACAAGGTTGAATTTTAGTGTGAAAAATTATGACCGTTAAAAAGTTATGATCATTCTTTATTGAACAGACCTCGTACATTTTAGCTTTCTGCAGCCTGTTAACATGTGTACAACGTTTAATAAAGGAATACATTTTTCAGGTAAATTTATACTTTGGGTCTACAGAGTTACATAATCCTGTCGGCTGCTGATATACTTACTGCAGTAAAGTAAAATTAAATCTTAAGGTTATTCAGTCGAGTTATCTCAGAGCCGTCTTCCATGCCACGCGGCGCTTGCTTATCTACACAACCTAATGCAAAAGCCAAAGACAATTTACTTTATTAGTGCAAACATTAATACAGCTACTATTTGCGTTACGCTGTAACGTAATAGGATCGGAGGGTGGTGTTACTTTTTTCAGCCGCTGAATGCGCACAAAATCGAGCCTACTCAGTTGTGCAATGCATTTAAAGAACTACGATAGGTAGTGTCCTGTAGATCGCGAAAAGCAACTTCTGCCGAGTGGAAACTTGATGCTGACGACATCACTTCCCATATCAGCTAGATCTTGCGTATGTGGGTGTGAGGTCGACAGCTGAACTGGTAGGCCTAGGACTTCAGAGCCATAGATATACTCCAATATTAATTAATAGAGTCCGGATTTGTAAGTAAAATCAAATGGTGAAATAAGCACGAAAAATGAAACAAATAAGCACCAAAAAATTAGCAAATAAAAATAAAAATGTAATCATAAACGTATTTGTTGGTAGAATTTTTACCTTACGCTTGTTACACTACACGAGATTTTCTTGTATGAAGCTCCTGCGTTTTTCAGTAAAACATTTTTTATACTGTGAAAAGGATCTGTCAACGTCCCATGACGTTACTGGAACATGCGAAAAGCACCGCAGATCTTTTTGAATGAATTTCCTTTCGATATACGTTTCTTTATCAGAGTTTTATAAAAATTTTACAGTGTTTCGTAACCAGTGTTTTTCGTTAACACCTTACTGAGTTTCTCAAAGGCAGTTTTAATAATACCGCGAGTCTCTGAAAACGTTACTGAAATTTCGTCTACCAAAGAAAGTGAATGCTTTAAGGTATTATTTCGAGTTTCCAACTGTGTTATAATAGCAGGTATTTTGGAGAAGCGCTTATGGATGTACTCTAATCTTATCTTGGATGCCATTATTAGCAAAACATTATTGCCCTGGAGAGGCTTTTTTGCTTGTTTTACTTAATTTTGTTCATTTTTTGAAATTTAAAATGGTTTTTGAAGCTGGTCCAAATTTTAAATCCTTTTTTTTTTTTTTTTTTTTTTTTTTTTTTTTTTTTTTTTTTTTTTTTTTTTTTTTGTAATTTGCGTCCTCCAACGTTGTCATATCGGACGGAGAATGAATGAGAGAAACGATGCTCAAATATGTTCAGGATCCATGGAGCTTAGAGTTACCCGACATTCGACTTTAAGGATAAGGGAAGACTCCGGAAAAAAACCTTACCCGGGTAACTCACCCTACCGAGATTAACCTTTAACCAAGAACCCCACCGAGTTAAAACTGGCTGAGGAGGTAAATACCAATTCGGAAGGACTTCTTGAAATTTCGGAACTCTAACCGGCGACAGTAACGTGACCCGGTCCGCCTCGGTAGCGTGGTGGAAGCATGTCTGTCTCACGTTCAAGAGGCCCCGAGTTCGAATCTCGGTCACGGTGAGTTACCTGGATAGGGTTTTTCCGGGGTTTTCCCTTATCCAGAAATACGAATGTCGGGTAAATCTGAGCTCTATGAACCCTGGGCTCATTTGAGCATCATTTCACCTATTCCATTCATCGTCCGATACGACTTAACGTTGGAGGACGTAAATTACAACAACAAAAAGTTAAGTGACCCGGGTTCGATCCCACCCATGGGGTGCGGATTTTAACTCCCGGGTGTAGGGCCAGCGACCACTCAGCATAGTGAGGAAAGTGAGAAGCTTACGCTAGGTAAGCAGCCCTGATCACGAAAACCAACATTCCGGTTGGGAGATACCGAGATGCTGATCACATCTCCTCCCCGTATTGGTTAGATGATCATCCACCTCTACCTTGCGTAAGTGGGCGTGAAGCCGGCAGTCGGGTTGGTAGGTCTTGGCCCTCTTAGGGCGGTCGCGCCAGAGTTTATTTTATTCGGCGACAGTACAATTTTATTTACAAGAAGATTCATTTTTTATATCGACTCTTAACTCTTTCAGTGAAAGGATGTAAACTGGCTCAAGATAAAATGATTGCTAGAAGTGAAAATTTACTTTTAAATTCACACGACTTGTATAAAATAAGATATTTTAATTAAAATAGCATAAACTAAGCAAGCAGACAGTATTTCAGGCAAAAAATCATTTATAAGCATTTTGCTTAAAAATCCGTGCTCTATTAACAATACTTCGAAATGCTCACTTTCATTCAGAGTATATGTGTTACCACACATCACTAATCATTATTAGCAATTTGTCGAGTTTTTGTTATATTAATGGCTCATCTAAATATACCCAGCATTAGATGTTTTCTCGAGAGAAAAAGCTGCAGAAACACAATAGAAACAAACCAGAATCGTGGCACGAACCAGCTTACATAATGTTGCAGAATCTACACGGTACATCGCCCTCGGGGGTGGGGGCAACGTACCTAGACCAATGCTGCCACCTTGACACCACAAAAATCGTCGAGAGGTTTCTTATCGAACGTTCCTTTCACCAAGTGGACCAGATCTTTTACTCTACTTTCCCAGATGTGTAACACACTCGTCAGTGGCGGCTAGTGTCCGCATTTCCTGAGTAATTAACATTTACACAGTACAATACAACGCATTGTGATAGGTAAAAGCTATTAGGAATTTCCGGTCATTTAAAATGTAAATGCTATTGAACGTCACTGGCTAAGGTACAACTACCAACAATAATGCCAGTAAGTGAAGGTTACATAATGAAACACCGTATCAAAGAAGTTTATTTTATAGGATAATAAAACACTACTTGCTTTAAAAATTTATTTATTCAATTCTGCCCATTGCTCTTTGTGAGTAACAGTCTCATAACTTTCTACATTTATTTTCAGAGCTAGCCTAAATTATTTAAACGAAAGTTTAATTTTAATTTTTCTATTTACTCCCGTTGCTCATAAATTTTAGAAAAAACATTTTACTTTTTCTACCATACACTTAGGTGGAGAAAGTATGGCATTCACCCAAAGAGCCGCCTTGGTAGCGTAGATGGTAGCGTGTCTACCTCACGTGCAAGAGGTCCCGAGTTCGAATCTCGGTCATGGATTAGTTACCTTGATAAGGTTTTCCCTTATCCTTTAAGACGAATGTCTGTTAACTGTAAGCGCTATGGACCCTGGGCTCGTTTGAGCATCATTTCATTCAGCGTCCGATATAACAACGTTGGAGGACGCAAATTTAAAAAAAAAAAAAAAAAACAATCCACCTAGAAATTAGATTTCGATATTTCAATGTATACACATGACCCCTGAATAAATAAATAAAATAATTTTAAGAAAACGTCCTTGTATGTAGTCTATGAACTTTGTAGTAACATTTATCGTCTTTCGAGAACTTGACACTAATATTTAAAACAAAACTCCCTCACTTCCAAACTACTTTTTACAGATTGTGGAATTTGGGACTTTTTTTAATTTCTATAAAATGGTTCGAACTGTTTGGATTAAAATGCCATATATTTCTAATACATGATGAATAAAACGAAATCTTGAACGTTTTAGGGAAAAATTTGTAATGTCCGGTTCATTCGGAGGAAATTTTATATAATAATTCGTTTAAGTGATAAACCTGCAGAGAGAGAAGAAAATACTAGATATACAAAAACGTCGAATTTGTTAAAATCAGTAATTTATTTGAAATTCTTCTTGATATCGTCGCTATTTAGTTGCTTCTCGTGATGTGAAAGAGTATGCTACTACAGCCAGCATACAGCAACACTTTCATTATCCTCCTTGTATCTACAACGAAATGTGTAATGCAACTAATTCTGCAAAACTTTATGCTTGAATTTAATCGTGAGAAACTTGAAAGATATATGTCAAGAGAGGGAGCTAGATAAATGTCCATTGTGTGGAGAAGAGAATGCAGATTTCCATTGTACATTATACTGTAGTCAAACAAAGATATGGAGAGAGCAGGCTTGGCTACGTAAATGGGACAATTTGGGGAGTGAAGTAATAATTAGAAAAATTTTGTCAGTAAAAGAACTGGAGAAATATAGGGAATTATTTATGGAAAGTTAAAGAGGGATGGCTAAGAACAAGTAAGATAAAATGTAGAGTAGGATAGGTGAAATGGCAAAATGTGTAAAAAAAAAAAAAAAAAAAAAAAAAAAAAAAAAAAAAAAAAAAAAAAAAAAAAAAAAAAAGTAGAGGGCCTCCAATACAGAAAAACCTAGGGTTAGGTATATGGGGACCGAATTATTATTCAATGGCGGGCAACATAATAGGATCTTCAGGATTTAGGAATATACGGTGTTTTCCAGTTTGGATTTTATAATTGTAATTTTGATTTTGTATTTCCATTTGATGTTGTAAAAGGAAAGATGAGAAATAAATTATAAACGCACTCTAGCACTGAACCCAGTCCCTTCGTAATTAGAGCATGGCTGTCAAAAGTTCAGAACTCACACATATGTTAGTGAAAACGATTTAAATACAAAATACAATTTTAGGCTTTTACTAACAATATTTTAATTTAAACCAAGAAGTCCTCGGATTTCAACGTTTTGCATGTTTTATTGATCGAAATTAGTAGGACTTGCACAATCTAAGCGAAGTGTTATGTAGCAATTTAATTGCATCCAAATTTCCGCTAACGAACAAATGAAATCCATTCACTGCTGCCAATTGCAAAACAACTTCATGTCGAACTAATAATTTCAAAACTCGAACCTGGCAGTACAGACAGTTGTAATTCGACTCCAAATTCAAAGCCTTTTTATCCTGGATTTTGTCATCTCGGACACCAGTAAAATAGTTTATTATACAATCTAATTTAAGTATAGCCTTTACATTATAATGGTGAACCAGCGTGACAAGAGGTTTTATAAATAAATTTATGACGAAAAGAGTTCATAATTTCGTGCCCAGCTCGCATACATAGACTGTTATCCAATTAAAATGTAGATATTTACAATAGAATAAATTTGGACAATTATCAGCTGTGATACTTTCACGCAAGAGCCTTCTCACTCCAGCAGGCGTGGATATAAATCATCCTAAAGCATACAAAGCTTGGGGTGCAGCTGCACTAAGGCTCATGCCCCACATACATCACAAACTGGATTAATGGTACACTCTCACCCTCGTTCGAACTGGAAATCGTATTCCCTCCTGCAGCTTTGCTCTAGATTTATCTTAGTTTGCCAGATAAAGTCGCCGAATGCAGTTTACTAATTTCTCCCTCCTTGAATTAGTCTTACATCCACACAAATTTATTACGAATGATCACTTTTAGACTTTTTCCAGAAAATTCAAGATAAGATTTATTTGTCATAAATGAAATACAGGAATTTGAATAAACAGCATTCCATTTTTTAGAAAATTAAAAACTTCTAAACATTTGTTTCAGACCTAGATTATTGTGACACACCCTTTTCTAAGAATGCTTTGTTTTCATACAGGTAATCTCAAAATATCAATTTCCGGTGAAATCTCGAAATCTAGTTTTTGATTGGAACGCATGCGGGGGTGAACGTATCAAAATAAGTAACAGCTGTGCAAGTATTTTTACTTGTTACACGTGAGCGATTGCGAAATTTAGGGGACGAAATCGCCCAAATGAATATGTTCACTAAACCACGTTTTTATCAGTGTTTTTCGGCTCAATGTTGCGATTATTTAAAAATTCCAAGAGAGCAGACCAACTTCATAAAAATGGGAAAGGGCATTTTTTTATTTCGCAGTTTTAATCAGCGAGCCTTATATAGCACAAGAATGGCACAAACCAATGCTCCTGGTTAATTTTAATTAATATGTAGTTGTTAAATGGACTTGCTTAATTTCATAAGAGACAACATCGATGCATGCTTGATTTCGGTGTGTAGTTTGATATGCATATCTCTACATTCACGCCAAACGTGCATTTATGAATTTAAGTTTTAAATAGAAGGGAAGTACATTAATTTAAGAAAACCCTGACAAGTTTTATCATGTATTATTTAAAAATATCAGCTGTTCCATAGGAAAGAACACAAAAAGGCGTGTTGAATGAATAGAAAATATGCTCAAAACCTTGAGTATGACAAACGAAGACATGATAAATGCAAAGGACGATTTACCTTAAAAGATAAGGTGACATTACTAATTAAATAGTTAAAGGTAATCTTGCAGAGGTGAACAGTTAAGATAAGATAATTTTCTATGAATAAGGGCACTTGATTATAGTTGGTGAACTATATTATTCCACAGCAAAGGAGTTAACTATCTAAAGAAATTCACAATAAATCTAAACAAATGTACAATAAAACCCTCAATTGATATTTGATAGCTGAGATGAACGGTTTAACAAGTGGTGGGAGTGTTTGTTATTAACAGGTGTTTTGTAAACAAGCCAAGTCAGGGTTGACAAGAGGGCGAGGAAGCCGGAAGACAGGGAGGGATGAAGGTGAGGTTAGTTTTCCATGACTCCTAACCGTCACGATCATTACTGCAGGGAATTGTAAGGCAGATATTCTCAAGCTAACTTAGTGCATCAGAAAGATATTAATGATTTACTATTGTGTTGAAACATAAAAACAACACTTTTTCTAACATCTTCTTTGCCCAACAAATACTATTGTAAAAACACGTTGTTTACAGAAATATTCAGAGAGATAGAACACACTTTTCATTCAGCATTTGTTTATATTTTCACAAAAGCAATAGTTATTCAGAATTAGCCTTAAAATGTCAAAATGACATGAGTTTGCTCAACCTCCCACCCATATTTCTGCTCAATATAGCTCTAATATGGTTTAAGATAGCCTAGATGGCATAACTTACGTTAAAGAATGAAAATGCTGGCTGTCCACGTTGACAATTTCTCACGAACAAACGTCCACAACTAAATGTCACGAACTTCAACCACTCTATCTGAGTACTACCGCCAGCTGACACTTTCGAAACTGAAGTGTGTTGCTATTCCTCGTCATACACCTGACAAACTTACGGCAGTAACTAACGTTGAAAGCAGAGAGCTTATTGGTCCATTTCAACATTTCCCAGTAGCCAACGGATCCCAGCTGCACCAATGAACATTATGCTTATTAACACATTAGTAGGTGTTAAAACCCGTATATGGTACCGTATTCCGTTTCGTTTTTACTTCTCCGGGTTTTCCACTGGAGCATCCGGTGAAATTCAGTAGATCAAAACTTCCGGTACAACAATGGCGGAGGAGGAGTTGCCTTCTGGGTGGGAAAAACGTTTAAGCAGGTCAACTGGTGTGTGTTATTGAAAATTTTACTTAATTCCTGATGTATTTTATACACCATTTAGGGTGGTATCGTGTTTTGAAATTATTTTATTTTAATATGATACAGATACTTCAGTATTAATTATTAGCGGCCGACGGATCGATACGCTATTGACAGCGTCGCTTGGCCTATTACCGTTCAAAAACAGTACATTCTATTCTGATATTATGCAAACTTTTAAGTAGTCTAATAATTTTAAAAATGAGATGCAGCTAAAGCCTTGAGTGGAACATATTTTTTACTTCGAAATATATATACATACATATGATGCAGGGGTTATTTACTGAAAGTATTGTTATATGGAATCAGTAAACTAATTTCATATGTTTAAATCTAATATAAAACTGGATTCCAATTTCATCTCTATGAAATTTATAAATAGAATTTTCGATTAACACAAAAGGTTGTATCCTATACAGGTACCTGAAGACCTCTGCAAATTCCTATGGTTAAAGTCAACATATGTTTTATCCATGTTATAAGCTAAACTGCATCCAAAACGTTATATGTTATGACAACCGGAATACTGATATTGGTAGATGGTAGATAAGTAATAAATATTGGGAAATCGTACCGAGGTAATTCTGTTTTCAAGAATTAAGTGAATTCTGTTACAAGCATTCAAATAAAACCACTTTTTGTACAGTACCATAGTACTTCTGTTTTCAAGGATCAAGTAAATTCTGTTACAAGCGTTCAAATAAAATCACCTTTCTTCCTCTCAGCACACTATAATTAATGGTTAGTTTAGACCGAATCTAACCGTAAGTATCCCTCGGTTAATTTGCATACTACCAGCACTGACAACTATATAATCTAGATTATTCATGTCAGGTGTAGGGCCTAACTAAACCTTGGATTGCATGCAAAATTTACAATCCAATTTTTTTTAAACTTAAATAAAGGTCAAGCAGTTACCTGGTTACAAATGTAGTTTATTTCTATAACCTTTTTAACTCTATAACGCTTTGTCAAGATAATTGTTTTGTCTCTACAGACCTGAATTGTTAAAATGAAGCAAGGAAGTAATTCATTCATTTACAGTTCCATTTTGAAGTGTACTCTTGAGATAAAAAGTATGTATTTACAAATATATACTTTTGAAAACACACACATAAAGTACCCAATATGAACATGTGAAGAAACGAAGAATACTTATATAAACAGTATAACTTAGTCTAGCTTGGAATTTATCAAAATTAGATGTTCGTTCATTCATTGGGGTCCCACTACAAGCAAAACTCTGTGACATTGAACGCTCAATGTATATGTACGTGGATTTGAATATCTAATTGTACAAAAGTTGGCTTGCATTTTTGCTTCTAATAACATTCTTAATAAATAAATTCACAACTCCAGAAATTGCATTGATTATTAAAGCACACATGTCATATCTTAGCAATCATTTCATGCAAACTCCATCCTACATGTTACTGTATGCACACAACAAGAACGCTAGAGGGGTATGAAGGGCTGAGAAGCTTGAACTGTTTATCTGCTCCGGTAACGGATCTCTTTACTAGGAAATGAGTGTATGAGAGTGCATATGAGTCACCCATGCTGCCAGATCTAATATTTGTTGCAATTAATGCAGCTATAGGCATTATGTGTGGGTGAGTTATGTGACAACACTTTTAAACGAACCTTCCATCCTTGTCATACTGGGAAGGCGAGCATGAACACTGTTGGACAGCAACGTGATTATGCTACACATTCCTCTAGCTTGCCTTCTTGTCTTGGGTCTACAGTACATATGCCCATTCACCACTGTGAATCTCTTCAACAAACAATTCACAAAAGTGTAGTTTTCTAATTCATGTTGATGAAAGTATATGTTTGTAGAAATGGTTTTCTAAAACATTTCACACTCTGGGGTTAAATGAAAATGAAATTCGATAACCTTAAGTTAAAAAAAAACCAATATCCTACAAAATTATAAATAAAAAAAATCTTTGTCTTAGTATTTATATACAACTTTCTTTGCATTAAAGTATTAAAAGTGGAACTTATTTTTGGTTTACAACATCAAGGTTTATTTTAAGCTATTAAAACGTAATGTTATACAAATCCTTAAAAAGCAGGTCACTTTCATTTTATTTCGTATTCTTTGCATACAGAAAAACAAAAACAAATGGATGGTGAGAGTTAAATGGAAGTAGTTCTTCAAAATATAGAACACATAAGCTTCCACGGAAAATTCAGGGAAAATTTTTTTATGCTATCTTAATGATATGGTATTTTAATTAAAATAATTATAATTATTTTTTTAAGAAATATAAAATTAACAAACATTTTTGTGTGCAGCGTAGTTTGGGTGTATGGGCTTTTATGAAAATCTTACATTGCATCCTAGTAAGATGCCGAATTAAAATACAAAGTTTGTTGTTTATTGAACTTCATTTTTTAGTTTGTTGCTCACAAAAACATGCATGGACGTTTAAATAACTTTTTTCTTTTATTCAGGTATATCTGGAAAATTTCAATGTATAATTTTTTATGGAATGTGATACTTATCCTTATCTACTATGAGCAGGTGTTAAGAAAGTAAAAAACATAGTAGAGCACATTTACAAATGCGTCCCTCAGAGATCATACCACCAACAATAAGTTATACATATAACAGAGTATTTTAGAAGTTGCTTATACTGGGAAAAGGTTGAGCTAATTTGCATATTTCAAGAGGACCTATACTTTCCCTCTAATAAACCTGTACTAAATTAAATTTAAAGGGAGTCGATTAATGACACTAAACAACACTTACCTTTAAATTTTCCCGGAACATATTTCAGAGACTTTGCCTCCATCGTCAACCAGATATCAACTGGTTCTCAGTGGTGTAGCTGGCGATATTTTGTCATAGGTCTCCTCTGGTGGCGGTTCGAGGAACATGCTGAACAAATCTTTCTGGGGGATGTCAAAATTGAAGACTTTGTTCCTATTTTTTGAAATGAAGATTTGTTCCTATGTGGACAGTTCTTGTTTTCCTGATGTATGTTATAGTAGTTTTGGTTCTGGATTTATGTATTTATGTTGTTTGAAAAAACAATAGCAAAATGAAGCATAATACCAAACAAATACACAGTTAAACCAGATAACCCAACCTTACCTAGACTTTATGACCTACCCAAAATACACAAACCATTCATAACAATGAGACCTATAGTTAACAGGATAAATTCACCAATATACAAACTTGCAAAGTGGCTAATAAACAAATTCAACTCATTTCCAAAATTCGATAGCCTAAGCATCAAAAACACCTATGAACTTATAGAACACAATAAGGATACTGAACTAAAAGAAGAGGATACACTGGTCTCGTTTGATGTTAAATCACTGTTTTCCAGCATACCAGTAAAACAACTCCCACCGTTGATTGAAAAATGGCTCAAATCACTTGGAATGTCATCACCTGAAATTTCAGATTACATCGAACTAACCAAATTATGCATAGACAAAATTTCTTCCAGTTTCAAACAAAATATTTCCACCAAACTTCAGGTTTAGCAATGGGCAACCCCCTATCACCCTTCCTGGCCGATCTGTACATGAGTGCATTAGAAATAAGGATCACCAAAGGTTTCCCTTGGATGTTCAAACTCTGGCAACGATATGTACATGACATCTTTGCAATAGTACCAAAAAAAACACATTAGTGATGCACTAATACTTTTAAATATCCAAGAAAAAAGCATCAAGTTCACTGCATAAATAGAAAAAGATGAGTATTTACCATTTTTGGATCTAAAATTAATGAGAAATAAAAACAGAATAAACTTTGGCATTTATAGAAAACCAACACAGACAGACAACTACATAAAAGCTAATGGCTATAACCCAAAATCCCACAAACAGGCAATCTTCAATAGTTTAACACACAGACTGGTCAACATCACTCTCACAGCAGAAGAATACAAAACGGAATACAGCAAAATTATTGAAATAGCACAAAAAATAACTCCCAAATCATTAGTAGACAAAAAAGTGAACTTAGCAAAAAAGAAGACGCTAATAAAGGAAAGTACACCCCTCTCAGCTACAGAATCTAATATGATGTTCAAAAAATTCACTTACCATCCATGGGTCTTTGATAAATTCAAAAAAATCTTAAAAAACCAAAACATTCAACTAGCACCAGTCAACCATTTCTCCTTAAAAAACCTAATTTGCTCAAACATCAGAGATGCCATTCCATCTAACAAAAAATCTGGTATATATCAAATTGAATGCTGTGACTGTAGTCAAATTTATATTGGAAAAACCAAAAGAAATGTAGAAACAAGAGCAAAGGAACACTTTAGGAACATAAAATATAAACAATTAGAAAAATCAGCAGTTGCCACGTATTTTTGGGGGAAAAAAAACACAACATAAATCCAGAACCAAAACTACTGAAACATACATCAGAAAAACAAGAACTATCCACATGGGAACAAATCTTCATTTCAAAATACAGGAACAAAGTCTTCATTTTCGACATCCTCCAGAAAGATTTGTTTAGCAAGTTCCTCGAACTCTCACCAGAGGAGACCTATGACAAAATATCGCCAGCTAAACTAGTGAGAACCAGTCAATGTCTGGTTGATGATGGAGGCAAAGTCTCTGAAATATGTTCCGGGAAAATTTAAAAGTAAGTGTTGTTTAGTGTCATTAATTGACTCCCTTTAAATTTAATTTATTACAACACTTTTCAACACTTCCAAGAAAGGAACTGTAAACCTGTACTATCTCATACAATTAATTAAAAATTGGAGAAGGCTAAAAAATGTCACAGACCATCTATACAAAATTCAAGAATGCTAACATACATTTAAACTAAAGCGCAATAATATACATGCTTCCATGTATATATACAGTGTTTGGGTTTGTTTACAAGTTCCTGAATCTTATGGTTGACCTTAAAAGTTAGATTGTTGGATGTGCTTGGTTATCATGACGTCATTAATGATAAAACTAATAATGGAGTTGATTTGTAACACATATTCATCAAAGTATAAACTTGAAAGAAGCGTAGGGACAGTGAAGCATAAATTAGTACAAAAGTGAATCGAGAAGATATTGACAATATCTTCTCGATTCACTTTTGTACATATTCATCAGTTCATCAGTTACTTAACATATTCTAAATTAATGTAAGTGATGTAAAAGAGTTACAAGTCAATTTAATTATTTTAGAAATTTTATATTTATCTGACTCAGCATGTAATAATTGTCTGTAAATGCACATTTCATTGACCATTTTGTAAAACTGCTTTTAATACCTTAGCAATTAAAACAATGAAAAAAAGTGTTATTTTTATATTACTTTCTGTAACCACTATTTGTTTATTCTTATCTTTTCAGCAAACTATCCTTGCAAAGACTAACTTTTCTATCTACTTCCTATTAGCAAAAATAATTTCATTACACATTTTATTAATTTCAGGGTCAGCATATAGTGATCCACTTCTGAACATCTGGCTACAAATTTAGTTTCCTCTATACCCCTTGGATCTACAATGAATTTCTCATAAAATTCAAAACAATTTTTTTTTTTTTTTTTTCCTTGTTCCATTTATACCCCGCCTTTAACTGCTATGGTCATATCGGCGGCCGTTCTCCTTGGAACATACTGAAGGTGTTAACTCGTTATCTTTGGTTTTTAATCATTAGATCACGCACACATTCACACTCTCATTCATACTTCCAGACTCTGAGGAAGATGGGGAATTATCTTGGTCGGAGAAAAATCCCCACCCCCACCGCTGGGAATCAAACCCGGGACCCCTAGCACGGCAGGCAGGTGCTCTACCGACTGAGCTACGGGGCCAGCCAAAACAAATTTTATTTTTCATGCAAATATCTTAAATATGTGGTATTCAAATCAAAATTGTTAGTCACTTTCCAGAAAATCAAAGACATTTTTAAATTTTTTATGCAAAAGGCAGTTTCTTATTTCATCATCTAAAATATATCTGAATTTTTACCCACATTTAATTGTATAAACATTTATCATAGGGCCTCATACATCCAAACACTATGATTATATTGTGTATAGCAACATAAAGCATAGTTTCAAGTGGGTGGACTTTATTGAAAGTTGCATCCATAGAAGAGACCACTTAAATAAACTTGGTTAGTGTCCAATTTGTGTTCCAGTTATGCGGTTTGCAGACACACACAAAAGGATATTTTCCTAAAAAGGCTTTTTCAAAATTTAGGGTATCTCAAAACATGTATTTCTGGTACAGCATTGGTATCATATTTTTTGATGGAGTACAAAACCTCCTCTACTTATCAATGTCAACCCTTGCTTAGCAGTCCATTTAAAATAAGGTGTATATACACACATAATTTTTTATGTAGTCTAAATGGAATGGAAATATTAACAATGGCTTCTATGAGTAATGAGAATGCCTAAGATTTCAAACTAAATAAGAGATAGAACTTTGACCTACAAGTTGACCTACAACAGACTAATTACTAACAAAACATAGAACTTTGACCTACAAGTTGACCTACAACAGACTAATTACTAACAAAACATTAATAATCTCTGAACTGCACATAAAATATTTAATCCATTTTTAATGTTTATATGTAATTACTTACAAAATAGAAAAGGAATTTAGGAATACATTTTAAATTAAGAAATAATTACTGTTATATATTTATTGGGTTTAAGGACAATTACTTTTTTTTTCTATACTTTATTACTTATTTCCAGTTAGGACAGGAAGTATATTAATCCATTCAGAAATTCAGTTCACCAATTTCAGCAAAAATTTGTTTCGTTATCTCTTTAACAAAAATGTCCTGGTTAAACCACTTGTAGGTGCATGTACAAGAAAAATTGAGTCTTATAAATACTGAGGCTTTCACGCCCGGCGTCGTTAACTCCACTATGTTTTCCGGTCTTGTAGGCCGTGGTCCATTTGCATTTCCTTCCGATGTTTCGCCGAAAACTGGAAACGTCGGAAGGAAATGCAAATGGACCACGGCCTACAAGCCCGGAAAACATAGTGAAGATAAAATTGAGTCTTTTTTAGAAATTTGTGCATACCACTACAAGTTGTGGCAATAATTCTGTTAACTGAGTGGCCTCACTAGAGGCCTACACATAGGCTCTGTAGCCTTTTGTACCTCCCATATCACACAACTCCAGCACTCGGGAACAAACAGATTATGTCCTTGATATCAGCTAACTTTGTCTCCAAGCTCCAAAAAAAGGAATCAAGGAACACATATAAACTAATGCTTCACTGCATACAGTATATGATATTTTTAATAGTTTTTTGGTTAATTTACATAGTTAGCTGCCAAGGTCATATCAGTGATGCTAGGGTCTCAGAATTATATCCTGTAGTTCTTTTATATGCTAGTAAATCTTCTAACATGTAATTGCACATTTAAAAACCATCAGTTTTATATCCTGCAGTTCTTTTCTATGCTAGTAAATCTCCTAATATGGAATTGTCACTTTTAAGCACATTTAAAAACCATCAGTCTGGGCCACAGTTGATCCAGTGATCTTGGAATGAGTAGACAAGCACCTATTCAACTGATCCACCCAGACTGATAACAGTATATGATGGAAGGATTCTAAGTCCATCCAACATTTCCTGCACATGGCTACTTCTGAATGCTTTTAAGTGTCTATGTAGGGGTTGTAGGCAGTAAGATAGCAATACTTCTAGGCTTGGATTTAGTTAAGTTCAGGGGAAACTCACTTAATTTACTGTCGGGTCCTGTAATTCTTCGGCTTGTTTGGCGGCAGTTTGTTTACATCAGACTTCAAGATGTGCTTGGGCCATAAGCTGGGTTTCATACGTGATACTTCTAGGTGGGGGGGGGGGGGGGGCACTCCAAAGAAAGGCTCAGATCCTATGAATCTTAGGCCTGTGTCCCTCTTAGCCAGAGCATCCAACATGTCATTACATCTAATACCAGCATGCCAAGGTACTGTCTGCCCAGTACAAGAAGTCAAGCCTGAGAAATGTGTAACGTAATCACTTGCTGTATTTATGCTTACCTTCCAGATATGATATGGATGCTAAGTTCACAGTATTGTCACATAACTCACCCATGCATTATACCTATCACTACAATTACTAAAACAAACTTAGATCTGGCAGAATGGGTGACTCATATGCACTCTCATACACTCATTTCGTAGTAAACAGATCCACTAACAGCAGATAAACAATTCAAATTCCTCTGCCCTTCATGCCCCACTAGTCTTTTTGTGGTGGGCATACAGTACCCCCTATATAGACAACCAAGCAACTGACACAGTATCTATCCAACATCCTTTGGTATTGCCAATTTGGATGTGGTTGTGACTGTTTTTAGGACTTTCAAAGCTGCCATGCTATCTGAGCAGATACTAACCTCCACCCATCTGCATCGCAGAGTATAAATATGC
Organism: Mantis religiosa; assembly: GCA_030765055.1. Lineage (NCBI taxonomy): Eukaryota > Metazoa > Arthropoda > Insecta > Mantodea > Mantidae > Mantis > Mantis religiosa. Next base: position 230,963,566 of record CM060947.1, on the reverse strand, counting down.
ATTGATGATTATGATTAGTTCCTGTTGTCCCTCGTGGAACATAGGACATCAATGAAGCATCTCCGTCTGGTCATGTTTGCAGACCTCTTCACCTCACTCCAGGTCTTGCCTTCCTCCATTGCCTCCAGATGTACAGATCTGTGCCATGTTTGCTTTGGTCTCCCCCTTCTCCTTGTACCCTGCAGGTTTCAATCAAGTGCCTCTCTCCTTTTCCTTCCTCAGGTATGTCCGATCCATTTCCGCCGCTTTATTTGTATGGCGATCTCAATTTCACCCATCCTTCTCCAAAGTTCATGGTTGGAGATTACTTCTGGCCAGATCTTTCTTAAACAGCAGTTGATAAAGGTCTGGAGCCTGGAGGTGATTGCTTTAGTCACCTTCCAAGTCTTAGACACATATAACAGGACAGACCTCACATTACTCCAGAAGATACGAAGTTTGGTCTTCATAGATATTCTGCTGTTCTTCCTCACCGGATAGAGCCGTACAAAAGCACTGTTTGCTTTTTAGATATGTTGAGTTTATTGTTAGCCCCAACTTTCTTCCTTATAAATATGAATTGCACAGGCTAAAATTGTAAATATTTCAGCTTGGGTAATGCTGGCAACACTATTAAGTTGAAGTCAAGCCTACTTTTGAGGCCACAGTCCCCAGTCCTCCTACTGCTCCCAAGGCAGGATACATGTGTGTAACACATCGGGGCCCCACTGCACCACCACTCATAACCTAGGCTAAAATTAAGTCTTTCCTTCATAAAGTCCCTTCTCATTTGAGTAATAAGACACATCTCCTAAAGTCCAGTTAGGATTAGTGAGTTTCCCTTATGGGTTAAATTAAAATACCATCCGCCAAGCAGGTAGGGATGGTGCATACTCATCTTTGCAATCTCCTTCACAAGTAAGTGCAATTGATGAAGATCCACCAAAACCTTCAAGGCAGACTAGTATAAGTAAGTTAGGAGCTTTGCAGAGTTCTGAAGCAGTATTTGGGAGTTCTCCTCTCATCAGCATAACCCATTCCTGCACCTACTGAGTCTACATATTAGCTCATCTACAATAAAGCACCACAATGGTTGACAACACCCCTCCTAGGGGTAATGACCTCTCACCCTTCAGTCTCATCATAGTCTTTCAAGCTTCTAAAGTGGCCATTATCCTGTCGGTAACCACCAGACTGACTTTTTTAGTCTCTAGACTCTTCTTGATGGTGTGTAAAGATATACTAAAAGTATATCAGTGTCTAGGAAAATTATCATGGCCAGTTCCCCCTCCAGTCTAATTATTTAAGGCCATGTGCATTTAGCAGGCCAATAAGCATGTTAATGGGACTTCAATAGGTATATCAATCAACCTTCAAATGTTTTACCAGTCTTTTTAGAGCCTTCAACTTGAAGGATAGACTCTAGGAAGAAAATATCTAGGTTTGCAGTAGATTGCTTGCCTACTTGCTTTCAGAGAGATGAAAAATACTTCAAGAGTGAGTATTTAGATAATATGAAACACTTCCCAAATATTCTCACTATATATAGGAATATAATCTCCCAGCCATCTTGAAGAAGCCAAGAAGATTTCATACACATATGCACTCTCATAGGACTCAAAAGTAAAAATGGCTTATTTAACTTTTTATATCCCCTATATAAAGGCTACACATTAGCCTTCTTTTGAGACATTAATGCTCTGATTGGTTCTTGATCCATTATTTGACTCCTTGGAAAACGGTTTGAATTAGTAGCCTCAAGGTCTCCCCCTTGCCTCCATCCACTGATGAGGTCCTCCAGTGAGGCCAGCCTACCGCTTCAAACCACTGTTAGACTGCTCTTGAATGCTATCACATCTACTATCTTTAGGGTTTTCTGTACTTGCCCTTATTCACTGACACTTATACACGATTTAAAGCTATGTGGCCTTTTCCTGTCTGTGGATTCTAAATGCAAATTACGTCTAAATTTATCTCCTGTGTTTACCTTGTGTATGAGGGGCAGTTTTCTTCATATGCAAAGTCCAAGATATTTGTGAAAAATAACAAGGTACTCTGCACTCTTTATTCTGATTTGCATATATTTTTAAGACTACCAATCACAGTGGCGAGTCCCACATACCACAAAGTCACGTGCAATGTGTACAATGCAGAAAAACAGCATATGAGTAAGGTGGAAAGCATAAAAGGATATAACTACTATTCTATCAGGTATGTTGCACTCTAGTTTTCGGACGGGATATAATATGAGCTGGCCATTTCAGGTCCCCATTTTCATCTTTTGCAGACGTGCCAATCAAATTAGATTTACTTTCCCTACTGCACATCTAGAACATACATTTCACCAAAAGAGTGTGTACCAAAGTTTCACAGAGAAGTCATATTTTGAGGCTCCTTGGATTCACAAAAGAAATACTTTGATAAAGGTTTCTCTGTGAGTAAGATAAAGCATAACTCAATGAATATTGAATAAATGTCAAAGGTGATATTTAACTGCAGCAGTATATTTCAAGAATGCATGCAACTCAAAGATTTTCATGAAAAGCTCGTTCCAAACTACCTTTTATTTGGAAAACATTTTGGAATTTCTAATTTTCTTAAAAATGGCGCTACAAGTATTCTGGTATTTTTAAACACTCAATCTTGAGCTGTTTCTTGTAATCTCATGTTTCTTTGTTTTGTTCATTTGGTTCACTTTAGGACATTGAACACATCATACAGAAAACAACTCACCAAATCAACATAAATCATTTTAACTACCACCACCATACATCAAAACATGCTTTTTCTTCTAATTTTTTTTCCATCACCACCAGAAAACATATAACATCTGTAACATTTGACTGAAAGAAGAAAACATTTTAAGAACTACAGTTACTGCAATGGAAATCCTTATATTTTAAATGCAAGGAAAATCTTTACATACACAATGCACTTAGTTTGTCCTTCTACCACTAGTACACAAAAAGGCAAGCAGAGCTGCAAATCATGTGCTTCTTTAGTGCACAGCAGCAGCTTCCTTTCATTAGCAGCCCAGGTCTCAGTCTGCCTCTGATATTTGCATACAGCAAGTTGTTTATTGTGTGTTGTTGTCATCCGATTTTTGATCTCATTGCTGTTTTTGAAGGTGTGTATTTCTGCATTCAAGATACAAAATGGGATGCAAGAAGCTTACTTGTGCTTTAACTCTGTAAACATCTAAAAAACGCAGCAGCACCTTTGCCACGTGGCACCACACCCACTCAAAAGACAGGCTCAGGTAGTAAAAGAAAGACTTCTCCAAGGACTGATAACATTCTAAAACATAAAGTGATAGCTAATCCATGGATTACAGCGGCAGGTTTAAAAAAGAATGATCAAGAACTGCACAAAAGTTCTGCAATCCAGACCATTCAACTTCGCTTTCAAAAAGACTTAGGTTTACCAATTCGGTGTGCTGCCACGAAGCCTCTTCTAACTAAAGCTATGATGAAGAAAAGAGTACATTTCTGCAAAACATATCAGCATTGGACATCAGAGGACTGGCGTAAAGTAATGTTTTCTGATGAAAGGCACTTTCAAATTGGTTAGAGGAAAGTCCAAAAAGGTGAGAAGGCCAAAAAATGTGGCTTGGTATGGGCTAATATTTACTATCAAAACTGTTAAACAACCAGAAAGTGTGATGGTATGGAGATGCCTTTAATGGTAATTATGGTACAGGTGGCTTGTACTTCCTCCCTAAAAATGTAACAATGAAGGGAGATAACTATTTAGAAGTGTTGCAACAGCATTTGGTCACATTTTGGCCTATTCATCAGTATCAGTTTTTTATGCATGATGGTGCCCCTGATCACAGAACAAAGTGAAAGTGTGATGGTATGGGGTGCCTTTAATGGTAATTGTGGTACAGGTGACTTGTACTTCCTCCCTAAAAATGTAACAATGAAGGGAAGTAACTATTTAGAAGTGTTGCAACGGCATTTGGTCACATTTTGGCCAATTCATCAGGGTCAGCCTTTTATGTATGATGGTGCCCCTGATCACAGAGCAAAGATGGTTCAGAAGTTCCTATAAGACAATAATATACCTGTACTTGACTGGCCTGGTAACTCTCCAATAAATCCAATAGAAGATGCTTGGGATCAAATGAAAAATAAAATAGAAGAACTGCAACCATTAAATATTAAGGAGCTGCAGGAGGTGTTGAAGAAGTTATGGGTGGAAATGGACAAAAATATTTTGAAAATCTAGCAGATTCAAAGCCCATGAGACTCATGAAGGTGATACAAGTTAAGGGAAATATGACCAAGTACTCATTGTACAGAGAAGTTCAAAATAATTTCATGTAAAATCAGTGTTTGTTGTTTTTAGTAACATGTAAAGATTGCCATTGCAGCCACTGTATTAGTACTACATATAATATTATATAATTATTCAACCAAGAAAAAGTGACAACCCAACCATTTGTTTATGGAGATAACAATATATTAAACCAGTACAATGATACATTACATTTCCTTTATTGCACAGGACACTTCAACAATCTTCCATAAATAACCGTACTGATTAATAGGCCTTGTTGCATAGATAGTTCTGAAGAGAAGATTTATACTTATCTATTTTTAAGTATTTTGTAAGGGCTCTGAATATTCTAACACATTCATAATATACTCCTTTCTGAAAACAAGTCTATCTAGCACTCGGTTTGTGCAAGTCCATCCTTTGTCTGGTATTTATGCCATGTATATTCACATTTTATGTACAGTAGTCTTGATTTTTTTTATATGGAAGCACATAAGCATAAAGATATATTCAGAAGGAAGTGTTAAAATATTCAGACATTCAAACAGACCCTTACTTGAAGCCGTAAGGTTGATGCCACATATTGCCCAGATGGCCCTCTTCTGTAATGTAAAAACTTGCTTACTCTCCACCGAGTTACTCCAGAATATCAAACCATATTTCATTATTGAAAAAAAATATGCATGGTGTACCTGTTTTAATGTCTGAATTAGACAAAGAGACTGGTGACCTAAGAGCAAAAGTAGCCAATTTCAACTTGGGTACAATACGCTTTATATGAGCTTTCACATCAACCTGGAGACACAAGGGTTTATGAGGGAAGTCTGATCAAGCACAGTCTTAGCAATGCTCAGAGAAAGATTTTGCAAACTGTATGTCTCAAACCTCATAACTTTAGTTTTTCAATATTTAATGTGAGTATATTTGCCTTAAACCAATTGCTTATAGTGCTGAACACATTCAGTTTTAGTACAAAATCATAAGTTGCTGCTTTTCACTATTATGTTAGTATCATCAGCAAACAAGACATTAGTTGCGATACTTCTCATTGCTAGGGGTAGATTGTTGATATAAATTAAGAGTAGCAGGCCAAGAATTGTGAAGTTCCATGCTTAATGATCTCCCAAGCAGACCTCTGCCCCTGATGAGACTTCTTTATATTAACACTTTGCCTCCTGTTCTCCAAATATGACTTAAACCAACTAAGGTGCACACTATTAATTACATAAAACTTTAGCTTTTCTATCAGAACTTCATGATTAACACAGTTAAAAGCCAGATCACAAAATATATCTCCAATAGCATTTTCTTATTGAGCACTGAGAGGATTTCATTAGTAAGCATGACACTGCATTTTCTGTCAATACACTTCTAAAACCAAACTGTTCTTTTACTAGAATATTACTGTGTTACAACCTGTCATCTTACCTTCTCAAAAAGTTTTGAGAAAATTGTCAGTAATGATATAGGTCTATAGTTGCAAAGATCCTGTTTATCCCCTTTTTTTTAAACAAAGGTTTGACAGTAGCATACTTAAGTCTTTCTGGAAAAATTCCAGATACTAAGGATGATTACACAAGTGGCATAGCAGTTTACCTATTACCACAGCACAAGCTTACAGCACCTTCTAGACTGAAAAAACTATTTGTACAATTCCTTTCTTGGAAGTGTTGAAAACAGTGTTGTTATAATAAATTAAATTTAAAGGGAGTCGATTAATGACACTAAACAACACTTACTTTTAAATTTTTCCGGAACATGCTTCAGAGACGTTGCCTCCATCCTCAACCGGCCATCGACTGGTTCTCATTGGTGTAGTTGACAATATTTTGTCATAGGTCTCCTCTGGTGGCAGGAACTTGCTGAACAAACAAGAAACAAGAGCAAAGGAACACTGTAGGAACATAAAATATAAGCAATTAGAAAAATCAGCAGTGCCACACATTTTTGGGAAAAAAACCACAACATAAATCCAGAACCAAAACTACTAAAACATACATCAGGAAAACAAGAACTATCCACATGGGAACAAATCTTCATTTCAAAAAATAGGAACAAAGTATTCAAATTCGACATCCCCCAGAAAGATTTGTTCAGCAAGTTCCTTGAACCGCCACCAGAGGAGACCTATGACAAAATATCGTCAACCACACCTATGAGAACCAGTCGATGGCCGGTTGAGGATGGAGGCAAAGTCTGTGAAACATGTTCCGGAAAAATTTAAAAGTAAAGTGTTGTTTAGTGTCATTAATCGACTCCCTTTAAATTTAAACCATTTGTAGTCGGTTTTTTGACACTTTGTCACTTACATTTTTATATTATTGAGGGATTAGTTTCGGAAGCCATTGCCTCCATTATGAACCTCTTTCCAGCTGTCATTTGCTCTCTTCTCTCTGGCAGTGGAACTGAGCTTCTTTGTCAAATTATCTACTGGTGGGATTTCAAATTTCATTACCCGGTCCTTATTTTTCCATATGAATTTGTTCTGCCATGTTGTTAGTTTATTTTGTAACTTTGGATTTGGATCAATGTCATGGTTTTCATTCCAAAAATGAAATGCTACTGCTGACTTATCTTCTTGTTTCATTTTGATGTTTCTAAAGTGCTCTTTGACTCTGGCTTTTATGTTTGACAGCATTTTTCACAATTCTTACAACTTATTTGGTATATTCCAGATCTCCTAATTGGTGGTATTTCATTATTTGTTTTTGAATTTATCAATTTTAAAACGAGCATCTATTTGTAGATGCCAAGTGGATATTTTGTTCCTTAAAGATCTTTTTGAATTTATTACATGTTTCTGGGTGGTATGTGAAAGCACTGAATATGCTGTTGCTTTCTTTTTCTTTTGTAAATGTGGTTGCTTCCTTAATGGTTTTCTTTAGTTTCCTTTAATGATTTTGATTAAATAGCATGTGTTTAAAGCTATTTACTTGACATAAAATGTGTATCTTAAATTATGTCAGTGTTGAAGGTTATGAATAAAAGCATTAAAAGTGAAGCTATTTCATATTAAAAGACTTACTCAGTTACCAAAATTAGGCAAGTGAGTCAACCTTGTATATACTTTTCTCCACTTACAAGTTTTTTATGAAGACTAGTTTCTGGGGACTTCTCCCCTATCGTCAGTTCTGTGGTTGACAGAACTGACGATAGGGGAGAAGTCCCCAGAAACTACTCTTCAAAAAAAACTTGTAAGTGGAGAAAAATATATACAAGGTTGACTCACTTGCCTAATTTTAGTAACAATGGCACTCCACTTTCTGAAATACTTCTTTTTATTCTATATAAACTTACTCAGTACTTTATTAAAACCTGATGTGACTGAAGTTTTAAAGAAATACTTAATAAGTCTTTCAACAATCTGCAAACAATACTTTTTGTACATAACAGGAATATAACCTCCACAAATTCCGATGTCCACACATATGAAACAAGGGGAAAGAATACATGTAGTTAAAGGTCACAGGCTAAAACTTTTTTATCATAAGCCCCAATACTTTGGTCCAAAACTACTTAACAAACTTCCGGAAAGCCTAAAAAATACTGTGTCAGCTGCTAAGTTTAATTAAATTCTTGTTAAGCAGAGCCTATTACAGTATAGATGAATATTTTGATGACAACTTCAGTGATTTTGAATAATTATGTTTTGCATAATTATATATCTATATATATATCTAACATGGTCTTTTTACTTTGGGTCATTCCTCTGGCATTCCAAAACATCACTGAAAAGTGCTCTTCTTTTGTATTGGAAAGCATGCCTGCGTTGTAGTCCATTTAGTGTTATCCAGGGAACACCACGTGGAGGCAGACTAGAATGGAAACTGGCCATGATTATCTTGCAGAACACCTTTATAAAATACACTGCATACCTACACCCAAATGTACTATCTGTAAAGCGGATGTCATCATGAACAAACACCATTTGGACAAATGTAATGGTCTCAAAAGTGGGAACCTACAGGCTTTATATTGGGAAGCTAGGGGGAAAATGATGCAAATCAACTAATCCCCAGTGCCATTAATCAACAACAATATATATATGTTTGTGTGTGTGTGTGTGTGTGTGTGTGTGTGTGTGTGTGTGTGTGAGAGAGAGAGAGAGAGAGAGAGATGATGATGAATGACAATTTTTTTGACATTTCTAATCGTTTACTTTTAAGAGAGAGCATGTATTACAAATGACGTGGCTTAATTGTGTTCAAACAATGTATTAAGTTTCAATAAATATGAATATGAATAATATGTCATTATTGCCTATGAAATTGTCATTAGGAAGGAATGTTGTATAATTGGTAGTCATTAAGAGATAAATAAACGCGTACTGCACAAAAAATATACATCTCTGTAAAATACACAATTTGTTTTAAATCTTTCTGTAGTATCAACCATTTCAGAGATACTGATTATTATTCATTTAAATTTTTCAATACTTATCATCTTTTGAAGTAGTCACTATTCATATTTGAGTTTGATTTATGAGTCACTATGTTTACACTCAAACTTCACTTACTTGTTGTTGTATAATTGAAACTTTTCAAGATCATTCGATGTCATCCTCAGCTGTTTGGTGACTCAACAAACAGCTGAGGATGAGAATGAATGATCTTGAAAACGTTTCAATTATACAAGTGAAGTTTGAGTGTAAACATAGTGACTCATAAATCAAACTCAAATATGAAGAATACTTCACTGTTAATAATGCTTCTGCTTTTAATATTTAGTCACTATTCAGTTATTACATTTATCCCCTTTTAAACTTTTGACTATTGCTTGAGATTCTTATATCCTTCTTTGCTATAACAAAATGTGTAGTTAAATTATTTCAAAGTAGGTCTAGAAATAAACTTTTTAGGAAGTGCTGTTGCCATTCATTTGTTTCTTAGAATATCAATGCCAGCATATAGCAAACCATTTCTTAAATATGCATGAACTCAGTTTTCTCTATCTCCTCTGTAGCTATAACAAACAGTCATTAAACAGTGTGAAATTTAATGACATAACCAGAATTTGAACCATTTGTCTCCCAGTCTCCATCTGGGAGAATTTATTCTCAGGCTGGCATGTTGTCATGGTAGCTCAATAGTTAAGAGCAACCAGACAGAGACCAGGCGATACGTGGTTCAAATCCTGGCTATGTCATTGAATTTTTCAATCTGAGTCTACCTATCTATTTGCAAATGTTTACTTCAGTTAATCTAAGTAAATACAAAAATAAGCTTTCTCAGATACATACAAGCCATATAAAAATAACCCATAGTGGCTAGAAGAAAATTTGTGAAAGTAACACATTAGAATTTTTAACTTTGCAACATGTATTGGTACTATATAATTATACAATTCCACAGTAATTGTAGTTTGACAATTCAAAATAATTTGACAATTCCACATCATGAGTTGTATCATTTACGGATGCAATAAATGAATATGAATACATGCTCTAGATTATTTGCTGTATGATTTGGAACTTGTGCTCATATTTGTCATAAAGGTCCTTTATAAATATTAATAATTTTAACAACTGCAATTAAAATTAAAAATAAGTATGATGCAATTAAAATTGGTAGTAGCACTTCTGAAATAAAGATATATGCAAATTGTTTGTTAAATGAAGGTACACTCACTTTAACCCATAGAGTCATAGTAGATCAAGAAACCTTGGTTAAAGAAGGGTTTCTCAAGCCAAACCAGGAACTGAATCCAGCCTTTGCACAGAAGGATCACCCTCTGTGAAAGTCGAACTGCAACATTATGAAGAAAAACTGCATATTACAGCATCTGATTTTGATTTATCATGTGCTCTACTTTTATTATTTTCTTTACTATGTACTTAATATATAGGGAAGGTGTCTTGTTCTGTCCAAAGTTTTAAGTTCAGATTTTGCCAGAATTTTGCCAGGCCCTGAATCCCCCCAAAAAAGTATTTATAGAAAAAAAAAATCTAAACAGCATAGCTCAAAAACAAGAATTTGGTTGAATACAAAACTTGGCTTTACATCTAGGAACTTCAACATAAATATTTAAAAGAACATATCCCATCCCAAAGTACCATTTACATGGGGGCTGAGAGAAAAACTTATTCTGTTTGTTTTCCCAAAACTGGCGGCAATGATTTTGATTAAAATATGTGTCTAAATTATTTTCATGACAAACTGTATATCTTGATTTTCTGGGAGTAGCCTCTTAAATGCCCTTATCCAACTTTAAAAAAAAAAAAAAAAAAAAAAAAAAAAAAAAAAAAAAAAACTTTTGTACGATTGGTAAACTGTAATAGTTGAAGTTTTGTTGAGTCACACTTGTTTACACTCACTTTCACTTATTATTTAAAAAAAAATGCTGGAACGTTTTCCAGGACATTTTCCCTCTTCCTCAGCAGTATAGTGACTCACTGCTGAGGAAGAGGGCGAATGTCCTGGAAAACATTCCAGCATTTTTTAAAAATAGTAAGTGAAGGTGAGTGTAAACAAGTGTGACTCAACAAAACTTCAACATGAAGAAAACTTAACTGTTAATAATGCTTCTATTTGTAATATTTAAACTGTAATTGGCTACACATCAAATAAAGATCTCATTTAAGCTTACAATTTATGTCAAATAAAGCATTTCGTGTTGCTATTTCCAAGATATACTATGCCAATGGTTTGAATGTTTATAGACTTAACTTTTCTCAATTCCAAATATTGCTTTTTGGTGTCTTCAGACTTTTCTGAATGCTATTATAATGACTGTGCTTCTATCACTTTCACACCTCAGTATTACATTATTTCTGTTATTATTGTTCAAATTAAAGCACTAATACCTAGTGCATTTTCCAGGCCAACATTATTACTTGAATATATATACAAAAGAAAGTCAATGGGACCGTCCTGATAAACCTGCCGAACCTGTATCAAGTAGTGGTCCAGAGCAGGTTCAATGTAGACACCTGCTAGTGAAACATCAGAATTCTAGACGGCCTTCCTCGTGGCGAGAAGAAGAAATAACACGAACTAAGGATGAAGCTCTGGAGCTTATTAAATGTAAGTGATGTTAGCTTAAACTCTGTTTGTCTTAACTATCACTTCTTTAACTACAGTTATAAGCCAGAAATATTATTTCATAAACTGTAGTGACTATTCTCTGAAGTGTTTTATATAAATGAGACTGATTCTGGTGTAATTTTGTATAAAGCAAGAGAAAACCCACTCATTAAAAATTTAAAATCTTTTTATAAAACTGGGATTAATTCTGGTGCAATGTGGCATAAATAAATTAAATTCTATACTATTTCACATGAAAACAAAATATTTTTGGACGGATCATGGAGATAATATGTTGGTAGTTCTACAAATGGAATGAAATTTCAAACCCATAGCAATTAGTAATTTTAGTTTTGACTATTTGAAGACAAGAAAAAAACAGCTTATTAAAGCTTTTAAACTTTTGTATACAACTTGAGTTAATTCTGGTTTAATATTGGATAAATGTAAAAAATTCTGCACTATTGCATAAGAAATCAAAATATTTTAGAACCGTCATTGTGTAATATATTGCATCTCTACAAACATAAACCCAAAGGTATAAAATTCATATTTACTATATGACATCCCATTTTTAAGATATTTCTCATTTAATAAATGTACTGAAATTCAAACACTGTAACAAATATGTTTGAGTTCATCAAAATCTTATCTATTTTGTCATCAAATCCACACCATTTACCCTCATGGCTGAAGGAAGAAATGCTTGTAGCCTCCAATTGTGAATCTGAATCAAGTCCCTTAAGTAGTTTGTTGATACATGTTTCTGATGGTTGTGCTACACCAGTTACCCTCCTGGAATTACAGCTAAGTCTTCAATTTATTTAATCTTTTTTTTTTATATACTTCTGTCCTAAGAGAGGGGAACTGATCTAATACTAACAGGACAGGCTTTTGTAGTACTCTAGGTTATTTAGACCAAATTTTATCTATCCATAACTTTCTTCCTCCTATTTCCATCCAGCCTTTATCGTCTGCATGGACAACACTCCTTTCGGCACCCTTACCTTGGGAAGCATCTTCCTTTTAACAAACAAAAGTGACCACAGTTTTGTTCCATCAGCACAGCAGGTTAAAATAACTATGTAATGATCCTTTACATGCCCTGCAGTTTTAACAGTATTCTCTACTCTTGGAATCCATAATACTTCTGTGCTTCCAGTTTGCAAAAGTTCAATAATTCTCTTTTCCTTGATGTGCAACAATTTTGTTCTTCATATTTGGCTGGCATCTTCTGCAGTATTTTTATCTTAGCATTTAAGTTGATACTGATGTATCATGATGTTGATCAAGTAAAGTCAGCAAGCTCTTTGATAGTTAAGTTACTTTCACTTGAACTATAATTGTCTTAGAAATTGAAATTTGATTTCTGTAAAATCCAAGTACTCAAATCATTTCAAGTTTTGGGCATTTAGCAGTTTCACTTCTTAGATCATGTTTACTGTGAATTGATTGAGAACTTCTTCCAGATTCCACCAAGTTATTATCGTTCTGTCAATTGGAGGTGGCTCAAAGTGCCTTTCCATGTTTATTAGCATATATACGGTCTTTCAACAGAGTATGCTATCTGTGAACTTAAATAAAAACGTTCTATAAATGATAGAGGTTTACTTCTATTTTTTATTTTGGAACATATCATTACGTGTGGAAGAGAACATCAGTTAAGTGACCACAGCGACTTTGATGGGTTGCATGTATACAGTTGACCCAATTTTCATTGACAAAAGAACATAAATTAGGTCCAACCTCACGAGTAACACATGTGATGTTATTCACAAGATCATTTACTGTTTCTGGCTTAGCATAAAGTCAAGATTCAACATAACTCCACAAGTAGTAGTCCAACGTGTTAAATCACATGATCTAAGGGGCCAGTTAACATCACCACCATGGGAAATGATAAAACCTCTGAACTTCTCCTTCAGAAGATCATTTGTTTCGAGAGCAGTGTGATATGTGGCACCATGTTGCTGGAACCAGATGATTCTGAGATCCATACCATCCAATTGAGGCCAAAAATAGCCCCTTATAAGATTATGTACACCATAAACTTCATGCAGTACACAGAAGGTTTGGTGAACAGATGATCCATTTTGACAATAAATGTTCACAATTCCTTTGCATTGCTAAATGCTGTAATGTTCCATGGCTATTTGTCAATAACAATGTAACCACATGAAAAAATGACTGCTGTAGCTCAATAACAAAGGCAGCTATCACATGTTAAAAATGGAACTCTGTAGCTGGGTTATCTTCGAGCCATAGTTTTCAAATTAATGTAACTAAGCACATAAGCAGATCTTTCCTTTGTGCACTGTTAAATAATGCTTCTGATTTTAATATTATGAAAGTCACTAAGAATAGCATATGTGCCTCTACTGAACTCTGCAACTTTTGTTTTGTTATTTACATCCTCCAACATTTAGTCATATTGGACGATGAATGAAATGGGTGAAATGATGCTCCAATGAGACCAAGAGCCATGGAGCTTAGAGTTACCCAACATTCGACTTTCAGGATAAGGAAAAACCCCAGAAAAGACCTTATCCAGGTAACTCACCCGGACCGAGCTTTCAACTCGAGACCTCTTGAATGTGAGGCAGACACACTACCATCTACGCTACTGAGGTGGGCAAAAGTGCAACTAGAATGTCCTCACCTCTATAAGGAACAAGGGCTTATTTCAAATTGAAATAGAAAAATTTTGAAGAAATGGAGGTGGTAATAACTTATTGGCATATGAGATACACTCTCTTTTGGACTTATTTTCTCAGAGACGGGGTGGCAGGAGAGAACAATGAAGTTGCTTATGTTAGCCTATCGCAAGTGAGTGTATGTACACTCTCTTCAGATGGAATCATGAGTTTTAAATAGGAACATTTCATACATCAGCAGGCACAAGAAATCATATAATGTGACTAAATATTGTTAGGAGAAAGAAGAGAGGGATGTATAGGCTTCCACTGGCTGTGTCTTGGTGAATATTCTTAGCTTCTGATGAAGGCTGCGTCATCTTGGTCATACTTGCCAACATTTTGCTCATCATGACATGAGCTTCTTCGTAAGCTGACAAGAATCCAGAAGAAGCTCACAAAATGATGAGCGAAACATTGGCAAGTATGACCACAATGATGCTGCCTTCACCAAAAGCTAAGGATATGCAGAAAGAAGAGGGAATTATAATCAGTGATGTGTCAAGCAGTAAAAAGGGCATCTGCATGTCAATTATTATTGACATGTGCAAATTAATACTGGATGCTAAGTATTCCAAGATGCAGATTTATGCATGCATTTGCCTAAATCACAACACATTGAAAATTCCGTTTTATAGTATTTTATGTCAGCATATGTTACATGAGTAGTTTACACTTTTGGTATGAAGCACATTTTCCTTCCATCTTTCTCACAAAAGCAATAGAAAAGTATGCTTCACTTAGCTCTATGAATAGCACTTTACGAGTTCACAGGGTAACAATAACATCAGTTTGAAGATTAACTGTTCTGATGTTTATAGAGTTATTTAGTACTGCTGAATAACTAATGAATCCTAGAAAAGTTTAGCAATTCTTCATACAAATAAAATGAAAGTGATTCTTAATAATATGCATTGAACAAAATATAGTTATTCATTGGAATGTACTCGTAAGTTATGCATGGACATAAAAATTAAAGTATGTAAAAAATATATATATATATATGAAGTTATATAATGATTACAACAAATAAGAATATGAGATTGAGTAAGAAATGTATCAAAGAGAAAATGGTATCACTCCCAATAAATAAAGCGCTCGACTTGGTAGCATAGATGACAGCATGTCTGCCTCATGTTCAGGAGATGCCGAGTTTGATAAGGTTTTTCCCCAAGGTTTTTCCTTATCCTGAAAGGTTTGTAACTCTAACTAGTACGGAAAATAATCTCATATAACTTCCAAGACTCAGCAATTAAATTGGTAGCCAACTACCTAGCAGAATGATCCTTCAGATCAACAGTAAACAGTACCCACTGCAGCCTAAGACAAATACGTGCAGGTGTCCCCCAGGGCAGCATCCTGGGACCTCTCCTGTTCAACATATACATTAACGATATCCCCATGCCAAATTCTGTCAAGACATTCATCTACGCAGACGGCACTGCCATCATGGCCCAATCCTGGCAACTGCGACTAATACATAGCCATCTTCAAAGCTTCATCACCCAACTAGAATCCTGACTCACAGATTGGAGAGTCAAAACTAATCCCACCAAATGCCAAGCCATCCTCTTTACCAAGCGCACCTCCCATCGCATACAAAACCTCCCTGCCCTACAACTCTTCGGCACTAACATAACCTGGTCCACAACAATAAAATACCTTGGTGTTACAATGGACCGAGGCCTCACCTGGCGCACAAATATCCAGCAAATCAGAGACAAAGCATGTGGCCGACTAAGAGAACTTTACCCATTACTAAACTGCTCCAGCCTCATTCCCATCGAAACTACCCTAGTTATCTACAAAACTCTCCTTAGACCTATCATTACTTACGCCGCCCCGTTCTGGGGCTTCGCAGCAAACACACATATGAAATGGCTACAAACCTTCCAAAAAAAATCCTGCGCTTAATATGCAAACTCCCGTGGACAACCTCAGCAGCACCCCTGCATAAAGACCTCAGAATGCACTCCATCAACGAATTTATCCGCAAACACGCCCATGACCGTTACCAAAACGCAGAACATAACTCTAACCCACTCATCCAAAGCATAGGCAACTATGACCCACTAACCACCAAACACAAAAGACTCTTATACCTCTTTCACCGACACTCAGACAACGACGTCAGCAAACAAGACATTCAGGATTACCTCAGCCAACTCGTCCCTACCTAGACTTAACACAATCTCCACGATAACGTTAACATCTCACCGCATTCCCTCAGCATTCCAAGCCACTACTAACATTTTGCATGACCTAACCATCTACTAACTTACAACTCCACAGCTACTAACATACCATCATTAACATGCTTGAACACATTAACCCAATACTAACCCTCCCCCAAAGCATGGACAAGCATGCACTGCAATACGCACTACATGCACGCACACCTCTGCACGCACACCTCTGCACGACTTCATTAACAATACACAACACTAATCCCCAGTCTGGCACTCAGGGTGCCTCGCCATGTTTGTCACACTGGCCTCTCACACCACGCCACCCAGCATGACTCATGCTGTGCACACCATACACTACACTATTCAGAGTGCTTATTGCGGGATCTGCTAATGAACACCACTAATCTCTTCACCTAACCCCGCATCCCTGCATGATAGTACTAATAGCATGCGGGAGGCGATGTAGAATGCATGCCGATGAATGACGGTTGATCACCACCGGACAGGCGGGGAGGGGCCTGTATAAAAAAAAAAAAAAAAAATCTTTGGATTGTGGACTCATTTGAGCATCATTTCATTGTTCGTCGGACATGACTTAACGGAGGATGTACATTAAGAAGAGAGAGAGAGAGAAATAGAAAGAAAAGAAAAATTCTAGTATTCAAGCAATTAGCTTTAAAAGTTCAGGAAATATACATTTAATTTCACTTTCTTCTCGGGCAACAAGCCAGGTGAAAAGACAATTAGATATCGACATTTTGGGAGTGTGCATCTTTTCACCTGGCTTGTTGCCCGAGAAGAAAGTGAGCATATTCATTGCCAGGAAAGCTTCAGGTCTTACTTTACATTTAATTATCATCCCTTCCAATCACATTTACATTAACAGATCCCTACCCCACTTAATTTAAGATATCAACTTACTATTTTGAAAAATAGTATTCAAGCACTATGTTTCTAAGTATTATCTCTGAAAACTTGTTATAAAAGTTAAATTTTGGGTGTCAAAAAATCTATTCTAGCCAAATTTTCTGGATTACTGGAAGGAAACACAATAATGGAATGGTGTTTTCCCCCCTTCCTTTTAACAGTTCTAAAATTGAATTAAGGCAATGAAATGGTATGTAATCATTATTATTCTAGAGGCGTATTTTTAGCTGATAGGATTGTCTTATGCTTTATCAAAGAACTTAAACTATTTTCTTTCAGCTTACCGAGAGCAGATAGTTTCTGGACGAGCCTCCTTTGCTGAATTGGCACAGCAGTTTTCAGATTGCAGCTCTGCACGTCGTGGTGGAGATCTTGGCCCATTTGGACGAGGTGCCATGCAGAGGCCATTTGAACAGGCAGCGTTTGCTCTGAAAGTTGGAGAACTTAGTGAGCCTGTTTTTACCGATTCGGGTATACATATAATATTACGCACAGCTTAACTTCCCATATGTCTTATAGTTCTTTAAATAAAATGGCTTTAGTTAGCCTTTTACCTTAAGATTAAATGGACATATATTTAAATTCTAATCCTAACACCAATTTCATATAAATAATTGCCCAGTATAACCTCATTTTGATTGATTTGATAACTGTAAAATATAAGAATGAAAGTGACATTCTGTTACATAATATTTAGTTGTTACTTAGTAATAATTGTGTGTGGTACATACAGAGCTGTTAAGTGTAGTAATGTACAGTAACTTGAAACTCAGAATTATGCTGGCCATAAATAAAGCACTGGTAAATATTATAAACAGGGATCAAATCAATTTTCATATTTGTTACCAAGTCTTAGATTTGTTCCCATTTGTAATGTGATAAATTTCACATAGTTATGTATTGTGTTAAGTTATGTATACAAAAATCCTTACAAAAAAACTAGAAATGTGATACTTCATAAAGTACTTGCATGTACTTAAAAAATATAAACTGCAACCTTATATTGCAGTTCATATACATGCTAGAAAAGTAAAGATACATTATTTTTATTAAATTCCTTGAGCGTAAGCTGAACTACTTATTAAGTTTCATTTCTGACAGTAGTTCTTACCTGCAGCATTCACAGTGGTAATTTAACTATAGTATGTGAACATAGGTTGAAATCATGAATCACATCGAAAACATCTGAGATTATGGGTCATACTTGAAACTCATATCACTTCACAATGTCTTTAACTTTTAGTGTTAGAAAGAACTGACAAGTTGCTTCTGAGCAGAATTCACGAGTAAAAAGAGAATTATGAGCTGAGATCAAAACACAAAATCAAAATCTGTCTCTCTCCCCTACAGGAAATGTTATGTATCATGTTTTTCACTATGTAAGTGAACATTAATTGCATGTTTATAAGAGTTGAAAAAACAAAACTTTGAAAAGTAATTTGCTCTGATGCAATATCAATTTAGTGGAAAATAGGAAATTAAAAAGAGCATTGTGGATACTATAAATGTTAGCGCTTCCTGATTTAAAAACTGCTGTAAAATTAAAATATTATGCTGTTAGTTTATGTACATTATAACTAATATTATATGAATGTAATTGATCATACCTGATTTTACTGCTCATTTTGAAAGATGTCACTAAGGTAGAAACTATGTGCTGTAAACTGTATATACACATAAACTGGTATTAATTACTCACAGTTTCACTGTAAGTAATTTTCTTTGTGTGATACAGTTTGAAACACTTATCTGGATGTAAATTGGTTTGTCAATTCAAGTACCAAAATTGGTAACAGTAGGTAACATTTGTGAATTAAGGCATTCATCACTTGAGCCATTTGAGTAATTTGTTCATGCAATTTGAAAGCAGCTTCCACATTATGTTCTTCCGAGTCAGATAACTTGAAGTAAAAAGAATTGTCACTGAATTCACTGAACTTAGACATTATTTCACCTGATACTGTTTCAATGCCATTTCTGCAAATAAAAAAAAAATCCAGAACAGCAAACTTGCCTGTGTGCAACCTCATAAAGATGTAGCTGGGAATCCACTTAAACATGTCTTAACAGGGTACAGCTCACATGTTACAACAATTGTGTAAAGCATGAAATAGGTCCAGCTACATATACTCAGTTGATAATTTAGTTTACCTTGGTGCACTGCAGTTATGTCCACATTCCCACTGCAAAGACTTAATATTATTAGCACATGTAGATGTTTTATTGCCTTATCAGTGACAGAAATTGAACAGTTTTTAGTATTGTGTTTCTTACTCCTACTGGAAATAGTTACCCCTTAATGTACCATGTTTCTGATTGTGAAAATTACCTATTTTTTATAACAATTTTACATATATGTGAAGAAATGTCCTAATTGTTTTTTCCAGGTAGTAATTTGAAACCGAAATACGATGGGATTACTATCCCAGGATAATTCAAGCCTGTCAGAAAATAGTGTTTACTGTGCCAATAATGTGATTTGTAGCTAGCTGTAAACTGTATATAATTAAACATTCACATATATTCCACTCTGTTATTATCTACAATCTTTTTGTTTGGTCTAAAATTTTCTTTGGGTCCTTTAATTCCAAAACACGATGTCTGAAAACCAGAACAAAAAGAAATGCCAAGTTAACTGGTTATGTAATTTACTGTATCATGTTTTAGCCCAACAAAATAAAATTATAATAATAATAAAAAAAAGAATACAATATATGCAGAATAACATTTCCAAAAATGTAAAATCAATGACCAAATTTAACTTGGCATAGTAACTGTTTGCAAATTCATTGAGCCCAGTTATCTTGGGATAGCAATCAGGGAGGTAAAATGTAGTTCACAATAAACCAGAATGAGAACACAAAAGCTAAAACCGTATATTTGGTTCACAATACATGAGAACAGAGGTGAGGTTCTTATTGATGATGTGGAAAGGTGATTATGCTCATTTGGAATCTTTTCACATACTTATAATTCAACACTTTAATGGATAAAAGTGAATCGAGAAGATATTGACACATTGCTTCACTCACACTGTTTTTTTCACAGGGCATGTTTCAAGAGCTTTTGCTCTCATCCTTCTCTATGCTTCTTTCAATTTTATACTTTGACTTTAATGGATATTAATCAACCTCTAAATTTGATTTATTAAACATCCAAAAGCTATTACTAATTACTATTTCTGATTCTTCTTGCAAAACCATCATAATACCTTACAAATAAATGGTATATTAAAATCTGTTCTACATTGCTTTTTGATTGTTTGCTTCAAACTTACAATTATAGAGAGCTCTACAATCCCTTCAGGCTTAAAGTGGGGATGCACATAAATGGTGTGGTGTATCGCTCTGCTAACAAACACGTGTTGATGGTCTTTGTGGTCAGCTGATTAAGTCTGATCTTATCTTTCACTATACTCATGTTTAAATGTTTCGGAAGTTGAATGACTATTTATTCACCCTATTCATTACTTGAATGTATCAAGTGATAATATAAGAGTGTAGTAACTATTTCCAATCACCCTTTACTATGTCACTCGCTCTTGAAGTTGTGCTACAGCGTAGTGTTAACATCTATGCACACTTTAAGGCCGGATAGAGTGTAGTAGCAGTTTGTAGCATTCCCAGAAATAAGAATTTGAAAAACAATGAAAGATAACTTGATCATGTTTGCTGTTTCAATTACCAGCTTTCAGAACCTTCCATTAATGTGAATGCCCACAGTTTAATGCAGGTATTTTAACTTCACTGTTCCTATTTTTGGTTATTGTGAACTAGCATTAATGCAATAATCATGTTATGCAATTGCAATAATATAACTTGTGTATATAGCTATCACTGCCTAATTTGTTCTTTTTAGATATATTCTTGTTGGACATATTTAGCATTATTGTCGAAGTTTGATCATAAAATCATGTATGTAATGTTTGTGATGTATTATACTCTGAATGAAATATTTGTGCTTCCAAAATAAGAGGCTAACTTTTGGCACATGATAGAGCAACACATTTGCTCCTTATTTTGGAATATTCTAAGCAACCAATATGCTCTTTGCTTCTTTGTAAGTTTGTCATCATAAAGCTAAATCTTATTAGAATGGGGTTGTACTTGTTTATCTATTGCAAATTAGAGAATTTAATAACATTTGTTGAAAATGCTTATGTCCATTTCCTTAGTGCATTTGAGGCCTAAATGCTATGAGAATTTATGAGCAATATCCATTCCTTACAGGCTGAATCTTATAGCTTGAAGTAACATAAGATACAAAATGCAAGTGATAATAACATAGATTCACTAGATGGAAAATGCTTCCAAAAATTGCATAAAAATGCCTTTTTTCTGTGATCTTCGTGTTTTAGAATAAATTTTTTGTTTGGCAGAGGAATTACTAAGTTACTGTTTATTTTGTATGTCTAAACCCTATTTTATCCAATGAATGTGACTGATTTATTGTACTTGTATAAAATATTATGTTGTGATTCTTAAGACTTCCTTACCAATAAAGTTTTGTAAAGGCCTATGTTTGTGTTTTGTATGCAACAAATTCCATTGTCACCATGAATAAATATGCAACATCAAAAATGATGTGCCATTTCAAGGGAAAAATTACATGAGTTGCAAAGTCTTTACTAATATTAGAACAGATCAACAATTGAATTACCTATATAAGGCATTTATGGCGGGGAGCCTTCCGCGGAGCTGACAGGGAAGTTCTGGGCAAGTAGCTCTTCACTGAGGCCCACTTCCCCTACCCCAGTGGACGTCTGCCAGGCACCCAGCCAACTCTTCGAGAGTCCTAGCAGTCAACATCGCCGCAAAGGGTAGAGTCAAGAAGACTACCACCGTTAAGCATGGAATCACCGGAGAGGAGCCTAGCTCGCAACAGTCTCTGCCAGAACCTGGCTCTGCTTCCCAGCTGGAAGCAAGCACCAGAAAGGGTCTTTAAATACAAATCAAGCCCATTTTTCCTCCACCCTTGAAAACAATATCTTCCATTAACAATATGTATTTTCGAATAAGTCACAGAAATAAAATGTTACATTCACATGACTTTCTCTACTATGGTTTGTTTTATACAGCTCCTGCAAACTATTCTTATAGAAACTTACTTTACTGTCTGCTTCATGTTAATCAGTTTTTGCATAAAATAGTTTCATTACACATTTCATAGTTTCATTTGTCTGCAACGCCAAAACCAGCTATTCGTCTGCTTGCGCATGTGCATACACGCACCTTTGGACTTAGAAAATATTCTCGCGTCACACAAAAGAAAGTTTCTCCCACTTTGTTATGATGAAACGGGGTAAGTGGAAATTAAATTGGTAGTCTGATGTTTAAAAATGGGACTTCGTGTACTGACCACAAAATTCCTTTACCGTTTTTGTTGATATCAGAAGAAACAAATCAGTAGCAACAACAGTTTAACAAAATAAAAAGTATTAAAAGCTATGGCCAATAATAATGACTGAAAATGGTTGATTCTATAGAAAAAGAAATTGTGTCCAAATTCTTTTGTGTACGGCGCCAGAATAGCTCTAGTTTCATTTGTAGCTCTCATACTAAGGATCATGGTTCAATTTCCAGCTATAGGATCCTGATTTTAAGTAGACCCTATCCAAGTCTTCACCTCTTGACTACGGTTGCTCTGAGCTAAGTGTGCACGTGACAGCTACAAGACCTATCATCTGTGAATGAGGCTAGCTCTCTGTTGTTAACTAATGTTATAAATTAAGGCTGGAGAGATGAGCGCTCGCATGCGATACAAGTTAGCTGGACATAAAGTATGAATGTCAGATTTACAGCACGCTCATCAAATGTGGAAACATTGAAAATGTCACGTAGTACTCTGCGAACTGGTGAAGCACTGCCTTGCAAGTGTATGCAGTTGCAGTTGCAAGTAGTAGTTGTAGTGTAATGAGACTGTTTTGTTTCCTCTGGCAGTGAGACTGTTGTCATGATCAGGCTATACCAACTTGCAGTTGTTTATATATGCGAGCCATACCAGTACAGCCCATGTGCAGTATACCTATGGAAAAACGTACAGCTCCAGCCTTAAGTTGTAAATAACAGAGGAGTCAAAAACCTCCAAACTGGCTACACGTATTGTGCCTGTCCATGTCCTCAGCACTCATGACTGACTGCCGCTAGCATAGAAGAGTGCAGATGAAAACATACAACATTTTCAAAACTACTTTTAAAGATTTTAATTACCAGCTTTATGAAATGAGATGCTGAAACTGGCCATTGTAGTACACGTTATGCTATACTGGCAATTTCCTGGCAGATATTTTAATTCTCCCAGGGTATATGGGTTTGTATTGTACACTTTGTTTTAAGTTACCTCAGAGATATTTTTTCATGGACAAGGCTTGATTCCTCATTGGATATGTGTTTACACAAAAGGCTGCGCTGTGGCTGATTTGCTAGATGCTTGACTCTTACCAAGGCAGCCCAGATTTATTCCCAGGCAACCACAAAGTGAGATTTGTGTTGGACAATATGGTTTTGGGGCTGGTTTTCTCCAGGATCTCAGGTTTCTGCCACAATCTTATTCCACCAGTGCTCCATCTTCATCTCATGTATCATCAATGGCACCACCTGGAGTGCCGCATGTAGTAAAAGAGGGCGTTAAACACTACAGATGTGTGTTTACACAAAATAATTGTTTTAAGTTTTGAGAAACTTAATTTTGTTCATGGCAAAAAAATGGCATATAGTGTGCCACTGGCAGAGAAACAGTTAAAAAAAACCTCTCTCTCTTTTCTTTTTCTTTTTTTTTCCACCTGTGCATACATCAATAAAATTTTGATCCTATTTCCTTTAATATATATAATTAATTATTATTATCATCATTATTATTGGAGAAAAGACAGGGAACGTTATTTTGCCTTTATTCAACAAGATACTGCAATGGCTCATATGGCCAATATTTTGATGAGAACAATTGAAAGTTACTTTCTTGGAAGTGTTGAAAACAGTGTTGTTATGATAAATTAACTTTAAAGAGAGTCGATTAAAGACACTAGACAACACTTACTTTTAAATTTTTCCGGAACTAGTTTCAGAGGCTTTGCCTCTATCATCGGCCGGCTCTCGACTGATAGAGGCAAAGCCTCTGAAACTAGTTCCGGAAAAAAAAAAGTAAGTGTTGTCTAGTGTCTTTAATCGACTCTCTTTAAAGTTAATTTATCATAACAACACTGTTTTCAACACTTCCAAGAAAGTAATTGTAATATTGGGCTAACAAGTCTTCAAGAAGTGAAAAACATAACAAGTCGAGAGCCGGCCGATGATAGAGGCAAAGCCTCTGAAACTAGTTCCGGAAAAATTTAAAAGTAAGTGTTGTTTAGTGTCTTTAATCGACTCTCTTTAAAGTTAATTTAACAATTGAAAGTGTTTCAGGACAGAATTATTAGTAGTGACTTATGGCCTCCTCAGTTCCCCAACCTAACACCCTGTGATTTCTGTCTGTGGGGTAACTTAAAACATAAATTGTACAAGATAAGCCCATGCCCTCAAATCTGCTGTTTAACTGGGCTACAATAATGTCCAAGCAGCTATGAAAAGCAAAGGTTCTAACACAATTCCTCAAAATGTTTTTTCAGTTTGTCTTTTCATTTTCAAATTGTGGTGAAATGCCCCATTTCTTTGATGTAGTTTAGATCTCAAAGATGTAGCTGAGTAACGCTGCATCTTAAAAAAAAATTTAATAAAATAAATTATCAGCTGCATTCTGTACAAACTTTACACTTTCTGATTCAATAATCTGAGATGTTAAATAAGTGCAGTCTAGAAACTTTGAGTGTAACACTATCTGAAAAACAAATTCAAATTTTTCTAATGGTTTTTCAAACTACCAGCTTATTCTCTTTCTTCCATTTTTTAGATATTAATATTATTTTTGACAGAACCTTAAGTACATTGACATAAGCATAACACACTGCTTTAATAGATTGGTATCTGGAAGACCAATGTGTTGGACAAATCTTTTTTACGGCATAAAGTTCCCATTTTTTAATACTATGGCTGAAGAAAGGACATAACACTGCTACTGTGTCATAAAAAGACTTAATTTCTTGAATTCACATGCGCATCTTTGCATACTAAAAATTTAAATTATGTGCTGCACAATACATATATTTTGCCATTTTTTGTCTTTTCTGAATGTTTGTATATGCCTGATATATTAGCACCTGACCACGGCATTTAGTTAATAACAATCCATTTTTATATCCTTTTCTATACCTAATGCACTGATCTTATTCACAAAAACCTAAAAAGCTCTCATTTGTCCCCACATCTAGACCTTTAAGTGACATGTACAAATTTCACATAAGCTAAACATCCGAGTTAAATGATTTATTTTTGTAATATCCTGTGTTGTATAATATGTAATAACAGAAAATAATGAGGCAGCTGCACGGGATAGGAGAATTCTTAACTCATTTTAAATTGAAGGGCTGAGATACTTTTGTGTATATTTTGGTTAATTTATTAGACCTAATACAGGATCATATTTGGGAGAAGTTCCATGATTGCTAAAAGGTTTCCATTATTTGATTTTCCAATTTCCTCCCCATGTCTCCGGAAAGTCCGATTATTGGATACCAGTTTTAATGTAACATTCGTAATACGTTCAAAGGTCTGTTTTCATATGTACTCACTACAGATTCTCACTTTTTCTTATGCCACGAATTAAAACAGCACATGCGTTCAAATTTTGTTTCGCACTTTACTTTTAGTTAGCCTAGGGTTACCATATCGTGATGTCAAACAACTTTTCATTTCCTTTGACTTTTTTCAGAAAATCCTTTTTACAGATAATCCTGTCCTAATATTGAGGCCAAGTTACATTTTTCATGTTGTACATTATGATTAGGGGGCAGATTTTGCCCTATTTGCCTATTTTATTCCTTTGTTCAGAAAACGTAGGCCTTTAAGTTATAAGCACGTTTCCTACAATTATTAGCCTAATTTCTTAGTTTTATAGTGCCTATAAATGCCTATTTCATACGTTTGTTCTATTCTGCTTATTAGTGCCTAAAACTGCCTTTTTAGCCAATTTCTTCTGCTTGTAATTTGTGACAACAGCTTTTGCATTTGTTGGTTTCAACTGAAGTTTTCGGGGAAGAAAATTTCTTACTGCGGCACATTGGATATACAAAAAGTGGTTTATTAAGGAGACACATCTGTTCAAAATGGCCCAAAACTTACCACAATACCAAATTTAGTATTTTTTTTTCTTTAAATTAATATAAACATACTTCAATAATATAAAGTTTTTTTTATAGACACTACAGAAAACGTCACATGACTATTTAAATAACCCTACACCTGTATCGTAGCTGCTTTTATGTAATTTTAACCTCAGATTTCTCAGATTTCATATTTTCTACATTTTCCTAACTTCAAATTGTTCCACAGGATGCAGTTTTCTTTTAATCTGTATGAAATTCTAAAGATGCCTCTAAGGACAACTTTATATTAAGTGTACCCATTTACATTTGTTGTGTTTTTGTTATTTATATTGAAAAGGATTATAATGCTCACTTCTTACTGAAAACGCATAGGAAAATAAAAATGTTAAATAGGTAGGATTATTTTTTCCTTTCATTGATATGGCGAAGACAAATATTTCATAAGGTACAGGTCATTAATAGGTTAAAATGGGTGCAGAAACTTATACTACAAGCATTAATTTTTAAAATTACAATATGTGGGACATTTTGAAAATCGCCTGTAATTTAGACATAAACTGTTAATTCCTCAGAAACTATCGTAACTAGAAAGCTGAAACTTGGTATTATTCCATTCCTGATCAATCACAAAAATAAATGGTATAAATTTGAAACAAATCTCACAAAAGCTTCAGATATTTCAATTTTCACCCTTAAGCCCCTTCCCCCAAACCCATGCTTTGTTTTTTGGCATAGTTATTACTCCACATCTTTGTGCACATTACGGTTCTTACTTAGTGAAGTGGATTTATATGTATTTTAATTATACGACAATATCTGTTATTTTAACTTGCTGTGGAGCCATTTATGAAATTTGGAATAAATGTAGAACTATTTTGTCTAGGGAACCATAAAATAGTATGTGTTTAATGAATTTGTTGCAGCATATGTTGCGATGATTGTCGTTTTGTTATAGTGCATTTTAGGAGCCATCTTACTAAAATTGTGTATTTCTAAGCGTTTACTTAGCAAATTTTAAGTGCCTATTTTGCCCACTTTTAGTGCCTTTTTGTCTGCCTATTTCACACATTTTAGTGCCTATAAATCCGCTTCTTAATTATGATCAAAATTAACTTCACATTTTTGGCAGTGAGCTTTTTTCACTCATCTGTCCACCGAACATTTAGCACATTTTCTCTCTACAGCTGCATTATGTGCAGGTATGGCAAAATAGTACTGTACTACTATAGAACTAACAGTTCTATACACTCAACATTATTACTCATGTATTCGTACCATTTCTTGGCAACACTTTTCCCTACTAATGTTGCAGAGTTCATTTTGTGGAAAGTTCTTAAAGCACTTATTTCATCAGAGTATAGAGTCATCAATAACTATCTTAATACTTTTTAAAAATAACACAGTTTTTTCCACCGCTTGCCACTCTGGTTCTTTATCTAGAGTTAACCATCGAAATACAGACATACCACTGTATTGGCTCATCCACTTATTAATATAATTATAACTAATAGTATAAAAGGTATATCTATATATCACTTTCAAAGACTTTAGCTAAATTTCCATCATCACATTTACAAATAATTTCCTTTACTTTTAAAGGAAAACTAAAAAAACTGGATGATTTCGCAAAATATTCGAAAACTGAACGGGGGGGGGGGGGTTGAAAAGGGGTATCAAAACGGGTGATATGGTAACCCTAGGTTAGCCAACCCCAATCTCGAGCCCCTTCCCTCCAAGCTGACGATGATTTGTCCTCCAAAGACCCAACACGGATTACAAAAAGCTGTCATTTTTACATGAATAACACAACTTTCTCTCCAAATGCAATGTCTTTCAATGTGAACTTTCGCAATATTTAGTAGAGAAGGATCATTTTCCATTTGGGAAATGAACATAATGGCTAATATGGATTTTGTCTAACAAAGTAGTTTTCAGTTTCATCCTCTATATATAACTGATAATCTGCACGATCATTTGAATCCTCTGCAAAATTAATAGGCTAATTATATTAACAATAATTTTGCACAATCTTCTTTCCCGCTTTCACAATTACTATCATCACTTTTCACTTCAAAGGCGCACCCACTTGTGACACTACACCATCTACACACTTGTGTTCAACTAGCACTGCCACTTGGAACAGAGAGGGAAAAAAAATACTTATTTTCACTAATTTGTTTGTTTCTTTTTCGAACTCTCACTTGTTTGTTTCTTTTTTGTCCACCACTTAAATGTTCGTACTTAACTTTACAAGGATTCATTCTTCTGTAAAAGTATACAGATGAATAAAAAAAAAAAAAAAAAAAAAAAAAAAATCGACGGGCCCTAAAACACCACACACACACTTAATACTGCTCCAAGTCAAATTTGAAAAATATACACCACCTCAGACTGACCACATACACCGCTGACTAATGCGCCTATTAACCTCCCGTAAAGAGAGTTCGTCTGCAACTGGGTTGGCTGTTGATTGGACGTTACTACTATTTTATTTTGAATGTACACTAGACATTGTTGTCGACTAAAAGTATGACGAAAACTAAATGTTTAGAACAATTATTGCATAATGCTATTTCAGGGACACTACACATCAAGAAATGAACATCTTTTATCTAATATGTGATATTTTTGTGCACATTTTCATTGTTGTCATTGTTTTATTAGCTAACATTGCGCAAACTAAGTGTTGCGTCAGACGGTGTTGTTTACACAATGTTCGTTGGCCGATCGATTCCAGAAAACCGTCTTGATCCAACCATTTCTGTGCTAACTGGCATTTTATTTTACTACCTTCTGTTCTATGCATATTTCTACCTTTATATTTGTAAGGCGAATGTTGATAAGTTAACTGGCTGAACATTAAAATAACATTTACATGTGAATATACTTTAATCTTTATAGTATTAATAATATATGTCTTTATTTCTTTTTCTGAATGCTCTTTATTTCCCCCCTGTAGACTTAGATCGGCAATATTATAAGTTCTGGTTCCATCATTAGCTAGCTTTAGTTTCAAATTTCGCGACCAAATCCATTTCAACGGTCATTGCTGTGCAATTCTATAACACCTGTAGTTAGTGCTAAATCTCTTTGTAAGATGGCGGAAGCATTCAAGCAGCGTTGAGGAAAGTGGCGCTATCAGCTGTAAAACGGCCACCAAAGTAAACTCAAACTAGTAATCAGTGTGACCAATCTGATGCTTTTAAACGTATCTGGTGTCAGATTTATTTCATTTGCGCATTGAACAAATTCTGTCTTTTCCCCCATTAAATAATTAGCCCTAAATCTTTGTTTTTGTAAATAAAATATATCAAAGAAACAATTTCAACTAATACGGCAAGTAAAGGAAAACAACGGCTAATCAGTTCTTTACAGAAACTCTTAATTGCCGATCCCCACACCTATTGGTTATAAAGCTATAGCCAGAGGGCACAGAAATTCCCATAATTACGAAGAAGATAAATCACAATGTGAATACTGGATTTCGCATTTTATCGCAAATAGTTGTAAGATTATCACAATAATTTTGTGCAAATTTTAAAGGGAATTTAGGCAAAACGAATAAACAGTATATACCTACGGAATCGACGATATTCCGTGTATTAATTATTATGGGAAATAATAATATGTATGCATCAGTTTATTCTAAATATCAAAATGATACACATTTAATACTGAGAGTAACCAGTAATTCAATGTTTTTTTTTATGGGATGAAAGCATATCTGAAGTCACTACATATTTAGTTTCTTTTGTTTTGCGTGTACGGTCACTAACAGTTAAATATTATACTTAGAGAATAATCTTTCTGGATCAATAAATGCACAAGGTACCCAGATAAATTTCAGCACAGCTGACATAAATTCAGGGTTATTCAACATGGGAGCTCTCAATGCCTCAGTCGCATAAAATGTAACATTGGAATGGTTCGATGATTGTATCAAAGGTATTTCTTTTAAAATAAGAAATACTATGCCCGCCTCGGTAGTGTAGATGGTAGCATGTCTGCATCACGTTTAAGAGGTCCCGAGTTCGAATCTCGGTCAGGGTGAGTTACCTGGATACGGTTTTTTCCGGGGTTTTCCCTTATCCTAAAAGAGGAATGTCGAGAGACTCTAAGCTCGATGGACCCTGGGCCCATTTGAGCATCATTTCATTCATTCCATTCATCGTCCCATATGACATTAAAAAAAGTTAAAGGACGTAAATTACAAAAAAGAAAGAAAGAAAAAGAAATATTACACTGCAATCAGCACTCTTATGCCCTTGAAGTAATTTATTGTTTTAGCCCTTTTTGGAATTGCATTAACATTGTCAACGTCTATCTGTGCAATATTTGCTGGGTTGAATAATTCCTTGAAATTAACAAAACAACGAGTAAGAATGACGTAGCTCGTATTTCTTTATTTTCTGAACAAGTTTGCAGATATGCGCATATAATACCTGTATTTCAATCTTTAAATCCAAACTGAGGCTGTTAATTGCTTCTCCTGATTCTCTTTATTACCAGAAATTACAATGCTCTTTGTACATTTCAGACCATTTACTTTAGATACGACATTCACCCCTTCTAAACCTAAAATACATTTGCAATAAATTTACAATTGTAATGAACATAAGGAACCTGTGCTTTTACTAACCTACCAAATCGTACAGATCCTACTTCCTTCATTACTACAGAGACACTTTTAAAACTCAATTGATTGATAAATGTTTTCAGAACATCAAAATATGTGTGTAAGAAATTTACATTTAAACCAACTATCCCACCTACAGTCTATTTTTAAAAGAAGATATTGAAGGTCTTCAAGCAAGGGACGTGAAGGGTAAGTGAAGGTATGGTCGTTGCTAAGGTAACGTAAACAAGGGTTGACAGATTGTTACACTGGTGGATCACATACTCCTCAGGTCAGCTATCGCGATTTGTATGCGGGAAAAAGTTTGCTTGAGTATTCAGTTGCGCTGTGTATTGTTAGCCAACTTTGTTAAAACACAATTAAAATACGTTTTTATGGAAACAAGACGTAGTGGCTGTAGGATTAGAGGTGAACCGAGGATTCATGGCCCAAGGCAAACATCAACTTACGGTCGGGGTGTTACATTGCATAGTCAAGCTACAGAATTTGTCCGTTCTCTTAGAGAATTCTTGCAACAGGAAGACGAGAGTTTGCTCCTTATCAATGAGCAGTTTATTCCTTTTGTCCAAAAGCGACAGTCCCATGTCAGTAGATATGCTTGCACGTAAAAGAATTCATGTGGGTCAAAATTCCGGCATATCGGCGACGTTGATATGAACATGTCAATTAAAAAAGTCGTTAATAATAGTATATTGCGATATTAATGTATACGGAACGCGGAAAGGTTTGAAAAAACGAGGCTCCTGCACCGAGTTTTTTCAATTCTCGAGATTCCGTTATGTGCTTACCACATGTGTGTTGCACATTATTTTTTGCACTATGTGTATTTATATGAATCTAAATTTTAGTAAGATATTAGCTGAAATATTAATAAATATGATTGAAGATAAATGTTAGATTTTAGAACGTGCATCACGTCTATGTGTTTCTTTGGAGAAATACTTACCGCATTGTGTGGGAATGTCAACTTACGATGCTTAGCAACAATAACGGTATTTATGGAATATTAGTTACATCGTGTAAAAATTATTTAAAAGAACTCACACATGTGAAGACCCTACAACTCAGTGAATGTGTGAACAATTTATTTCTGTTTTTAAAGTAGTTTAATACAGATTAACTGCATATTTTTGTTGAGGTGAGATAACTCGAACCCTTGTTTATCTTTCGAGTGCTGAGAGGATAAAGAAAGGAGATCTGCTGGGCAACATTGCAGCACCCACGTGGAGAAACAGATGACCTTCAAATATCTTCTTTTAAAAATCAGACTGTAGGCTGAAGGTTCTGGATAGAAAAGAATCGATTCGTCATGATTTTTATTTAGATATGGGTGCTGCCTGCAGTGGGCTCATAATTCTTGTACAGGCGTCGAAAGTGATGATGAGGATGTTGTACATATTTGTGCATATTGTGAGAAGTGGAGAAAAAAAAACTGATTAAAATTGGTCAAAGAACTAATACTCCTTACTGCCCCACCTATGGGGCAAAACAGGGCAAATGTACTAATTTTGTTTTTGACGTGATATCTACTCCCATTGTAGCGAGTATCTATTTAATTTATGTTTTTCAGGTAATTACGCAACAATAAGCACATTTACATTACCAAAACACAATTTCTAAATGTGAAATATAGATGCACAAATATTAAGTACCCTGTCCTGCCACATGTTCCCCTACATGTGTTTTATTTTCCTGGACAAATGAAAACACTTTTTGGTTTTAGCTACTATTGAATTAAGCTCATTTAAACTCTGATGTACAGTACCACCAAAAGTGTGAATTTGTGATCCCAACAATTAATATACACCTGTGATTCCTCTCAATAAATCAAAACATCTTATCGTATAGGGTGCTGAGTCTGTTACAAAGTATTTTACATTTTCATAATCAATTCAAAATAATGCTTCTACGTTTACAGGATAGTCTGAAAACAGAGTCTTAAATGTACAGTCTAAAAGACAGATCTCTTGATGAAATGAAGCATTCTGTGTTTTTGACTAAAACAGCAAATACGCAATGACCTACAAAATCAATTCCCCAAAGTAACTAAATTCATAGCATCCCTACCACAATGCCACCGTCTACAACCGTCTTTATTTCAAACTTCATCTTTCAACCAGTAAAGGACCTAGTCCTGGAACCTTTGGTGGTCTCCCCTTCCAACGACAATTTCGCTGCCTGCTACCTACAAAATCTGTTTTATCGTAAATTATGGCTAAATTTGCTTGCCTCTAAAGATTCCTTATTTTTGTAATCATCTCTTCTCCATAATGAGGACATATTCCTGACTAATTTGATTAGTAGAGCCCGGATTTGTCAGCGCAGTCAAATGATGAAATGAACAAACATATAGGCACGATAAGTGAAACAAATAAGCACCAAAAATAAAAAAATAATCATAAACTTATTGTTTCGAGAGTTCTTATCTTACAAAAGCTTGTTACAGTACACGAGGGAGGTTATCTAGAGATTTTTGTGTATAAAGCTCCTGCAATTGTGAGCGAAGAATGTTTTACACAGTGGAAATGATCTTTCAACGTCGCGTGACGTATTGAAACATGTGAAAAGCACCACAGTTCTTGCGTGAATTCCCCTTCGATATACATTTCTGTAACATATCGCTTTTTAGAAATTTTACACAGTGTTTCGTAACCAGGATTTTTCGTTAATGCTTTACTGAGTTTCTCAAAGGCAGTTTCAGCAATTTCTCGTTTCTCTGAAGGCAACGTTACTGAAATTTCATATATTAAAGAAAGTGGATGTTTCAAGGTATTGTTTCGAGCTTTCAACTGTGTTATAATAGCAGATGTTTTGGAGAAACGATTATGGACGTAGTCTATCTTATCTTGGATACCAATATTAGCAAAACATTCCTCTACAGTGGCAATGTTGTTGTTGTACGAGGGCTGTTCAATAAAGAATGATCATAAGCTTTTTACGATCATAATTTTTCGCACTAAAACTCAATCTTATTATATTCTGTTATTTTAATGTGAAACAAACGCACCATAGCAGTTTCATTGTTGGTACTCCTATTTCCCAGCCTACCGCTGCAATGGAGGTAACATGCAGTTAAAGTTGATGTTAGAGGAAGATCCGGAGTTTCTTTCAAACGTAATCACTGCTAATGAAGCTTGGCTACATCATTTTGATCCTGAGAGCAAACAGCAAAGCTCAGTGTGGAAATCTCCTTCATCACCAACCCCCAAAAAAGCAAAAGTGGTTGCTTCTGCTGGGAAAGTTATGGTCATCTCATTCTTTGATATTCATGGAATGGTTTATCAGCATTGTACCTGCACACACATCAGTAACTGGACAATACTACAGGGATGTCCTGAAAACATTGCAAGTCCATATCAGGCACTAAACACCACATTTCCATGAAGCAGGCTGGATACTGCACCACGACAATGCGCGGCCGCATATTGCCAATGTTGTTGCTGAATATCTTGCAAAAATCAACATGAAGTGCATCTCTCACTCACCGTATAGTCCGGATTTAGCCCCATGTGACTGTTTTCTATTCCCTAACTTGAAGAAACGCCTTCGTAGGTGGCATTATCCAACATCAGAAGCAGTGGTGAAGGCTGCGGGGGCGATTTTGAAGGATCTCTCAAAAATTGTTTCCAGCATGTCTTTGAAGACTGACAGAAACGCTGCGACAAGTGCATCGCATTCAGGGGAGACTATTTTGAGAAGGACCATCAAAATTATGAGGATGAGTAAAGGTACGTTGTCAAAAAGAAATAGTGATCATTCTTTATTGAACAGCCCTCGAAATTTACGTTCTCCAACGTTGTCATATTGGAGGATGAATGAAATGGATGGAATGATGCTCAAATGAGTCCGGGGTCCATGGAGCTTAGAGTTACCCGACATTCGTCTATCAGGATAAGGGAAACCCCCGAAAAAAACTATTCAGGTAACCCACCCTAACTGAGATTCGCACTCGGGACCTCTTGAACGGGAGGCAGACACGCCATCATCTACGCTACCGAGGCGGGCAGGTAGTGGCAATGTTGCTCGCATCTTCTGCATATAAGGAGTATAACACTGTTTTTAGAAATGTTCTACGTAGTATGACAAAGCCAAGAACTCCATCGAGTTTAAACTGGCTGAGGTGGTAAACACAAATTTGGAAGAACTTCATGAAATTTTTGAACTCTAATGGGTGTCAGTACAAATACTTTCTTTCAGCTAGAGACAAGAAGATTCACGTCTTTATATTGGCTCCTAACTGTTCCATCAAGGCAATGTAAACTGAATGATAAAATGATGGTTAGGAGTGAGAATTTACACTTCATTTTATAGTTTTGGATAAAAATAGGCTATTTTAATTAAGAAAGCATAAAATAAGTAAGCAAAAAAGCATTTCGCTTAGAAATCCAGGATCTAATCATCAGACATGGGGAAGTTTCCCAATCACATGCAATCTGAAGTAAGAATCAATTTTATAAGCATGCTCAAAAGAACATTTTACTTACGTTAATCGCAATCCTAGACAAAAGTGTAACACCGAAATCCGAATCCACTGAAGATCACTTGCCATATTGCGTCAGTCCATATTCCCTGCTCGTTTTCTTTTCATTTTGCACTGAAACGGTTGTTAATTCGGATGTCACTTGAACAATTAAATATTCGTTTTACGCCACTGTTTAACTGTTTCCCGCTTTTGTGTTTGGACAGTTGACAGGCAGCTTCTTCTACCATTAGAACTCAAACCTGGTTAACCATAAGATTTGACCTCGGCTTAGCACACCTGTGCTAGCGTGTTATGAATTACTGTTCACTTATCATATTTTTTGTAATATAAAAATTATTTATTCGGTGCTTAGAGAACACCTCGTATTTCTTCATATGCAAGAGAAATACAACAATGAATGTCTGCAGTTATGTCTACAGTTGGTAATTCTCAAACAATATGCTATCAACCTTATCGGTATAGCAGACGGCATTCACATTTTGAAATATCGACTTGGTGTATATCGATTACTTTTAGCAACGAGTTGTTACGTAACTGCAATAAAATGTGTACTTATGTACCTATCTTACTCCAATACATGTATTAAGGGACTATTTAATTTGGTGCAGCAGTGTTTTATGTTCTTGACAAGCAAAATCGTGTGTTTATCTTTACATTAGTGGGAACTCTATTCTGGAATGGGCAGTTGTAAGCATGCACGTATTTAGAAGTCAATTTACGGGGGCTGGGGGCGGTACAAATAATCTACGTTGAATTATTTGCTTTTAATAAATAATTAATGAGGAATGTGCTTTTATCATGTTAGTAAAAAATAAAAAACACATATGTAATATATTATATTCACATGGCTTTCTCCACCCAAGCTTCTACAAATTGTTCTTAGAAAAGTTTGTTTTTTCCTTGTTTCTTTGGATAAAGTCTGTAGAAAGGTTTTGCACATTTTTTTGTTCTTATACCTGGGATAAAGTGATATAAGCAGTAATCAGATATTTAAAAAGCGAACCACTGATTGATCCGTTTGAAGTATCAGTTCTCCTTTAATAAAAAAGGAAATAGGAACTTGTCATTGGAGGACGTAAACTAAAAACATATGTTAATGAGTTCAAAGTTCTACTGGCATCCAACTGGGAAAAGAAAAAAAAAAAAAGAAAAAAAAAAGAAAAAAGAAACCACTTCACGTACCTAATTGGAATCTGACAACGGACGAATTCCTTAAAGGACTGGCACTTTCGAATTTCCTGTGTCACAACAGTACATCTTCATGCTCAACAATTATATTTTTTGTCTCCACATTCAAAACCTACGTCGCAAAGAATGGTGTGGAAGCTCGTTTTTCTAAAGCTTGGTAAATCGGGGTCATTAATTAACTAGAGCCAACTGAAAAATTCAATGCCATGGCCGGGATTTGAACCACGGATCTACTGGTCTCCGTCCAGTCGCTCTAACCCCTTGAGCTACCATGGTCAACGTGCCTTCCTGACATTAAATTCTCCAATTGACTCATTATATTTCCCGGTAGACCACTTAGGGTTTTCATATTTGAGACAACCACTCAACCACCACGGGATCATTGTTTACTGCTTGAAGCACTTTTGTAATTGTTGGCCCGTTTATTTCAAAGAAGCTATGAACCTTGTGACGAATAGCACTATTAACAAATTCATCATATTCACCTTCCATAACTGGCTTCTTTCTTTTTCGATGTTTTCCTGGTGTGGACATTTTCACAACCTCACTTCGAGGGGCATTAATACTTGGCGCTGAAACACCGGTATATTCTGCTGACAAATTAACTTCCTCTATTACTTAAGTCGGGCATTTTTCACACAACTTGCAAAACACCTTCAATATAAATTGTTTTTGCCACTTTTTAACGGTTTCCCTCTGTGTTGTTTCATATAACACGAAAGCAGCCATGTTGTAGAATTGATTCTCCCCTTCCTTCTGCTTTTAAACTGCACAAGTGTAACGTGCGCTCTTATTAATACATCAAATTGCACTTACATATATCAAATAAAATACTTGTACTATTAAATTGTTGTTGCATTTGTAATTATGTAAAGTTGTTTACATATTTTGCATTAGATGTAAAGTCTTTAAAAATGATATGCGAACTATTTTTTTTTTTCAAAAGCAGAAAGTTACAAGTATAAACAGGCAATGACGTCGCATATGCTTTTATTTACATCGCCAATTAAACTGAAGACTGCGCCGGTATACTACCGTTGCTTCGCAATAAGTTTGAATTAGGCTACACAAATATATTTGTAACGATGCAAGCAATTTGTTTGTGGAATCGATCTCAATTAAAAAGAAAAATTGACATCAGTTTCTTAAGATAGGTGAAGTTTTTATTACAAATAGTTATATATGTGTAATATTCATTGCTTCACTGTAATTAGCTTCATTTTCTACTTAATCATTTGAATTAGGCTGTTTATTTTGATAAAAACAGGTTACTGGTGATAATTTTGTTTTTATTTTCTTTATGTGCAATTCTATATGAACCTGCTAAACTCCTTTGACAGGAGAATCGTAGCTACTGGTCTGCATGTTTAGAAGTGTGATCTGTGAGAAACTGCAGAAAACTTAGCTTTTGTGATAACATTCTCTGGCATAAATGGCCTGTTTTATCAGATAGGTAAATTCAGTATTAGGGTGATGTAAACATATATGCCCGATCTCACCAACAGATGTTAAGACGTAACACGAGTTTAGCAATAGTTAAAACAAAAATTGCATTTCACCAACAAGTGTTAGCGTAACACTCGTATTAAATCTCTTGTTAAACTAACACGCCAAATTTCTGATGTTAAGTCCTTAACAATTGTAAATAGTCAATATGGCGAGCATGAACTCAGCTGTTGATGTCAATTTGCTATATTTAGACCGTCTAAATGACATTCGTAATAGAGTGCAGCCTATGAGGAGAAATGATTTTGAGGAGCTATCAGAAGAAAAAATTTTACAGAGGTATAGACTGTCGAAACAAGTTTCTATGAAGGTTACTGCGGAAGTACAAGAGAGCTTAGAACATGTATCGAAAGGAATATGGCGATCTCGTCTTTGCTTCAAGTATTAATAACTTTGCGATTTTATAATTCACTGAATTATGTAGATAATACACTGTCCACCTCCCAAACCCGCCTCGGTAGCGTGGTGGTAGCATGTCTGCCTCACGTTCAAGAGGTCCCGAGTTCGAATCTCGGTCAGGGTGAGTTACCTGGATAAGGTTTTTTCCGGGTTTTTCCCTTATCCTGAAAGACGAATGTCGGGTAACTCTAAGCTCTATGGACCCTGGGCTCATTTGAGCATCATTTCACCCATTTCATTCATCGTCCGATATGACTTAACGTTGGAGGACGTAAATTAAAAAAAAAAAAAAAAAAAAAAAAAAAAAAGCTCCACCTCCCGTCTTGAAACGTTCAAGTCACTTGTCCTTCGCTCCTCGTTTTAAATTTACGTAAATCTTTTCGTTTGTAGTAATGACACGTGCATTTGAATTAAGTTTGTATTTTTCCCAACGTGACATCTTTCTCTTTTACATTCACCGCATCCGTCCTATTTTCCACGATATCCTTACACTCGTCACCAATTCAATTAACAATTCTTTCTCAGACTGCGGTGCAGACGAAAATGAAAATAAAAGCACGTCGTAGTACGTTCAGAAAATAATACAACTCATCCACAGCCTTCTATAACTGTAATATTTACAAGTTTCTTGGTGTTAGCACGAGTTTGTTAACATTTTCAGAAAACAGGTTGGTGAAATGCAAGAAATTGTTAGCGCTATTACAATTGTTACGTTACATTTGTTAACGTCGATTTTAACATCTGTTGGTGAAATCGGGCCTCAATGTCGTTAATCCAGTATGGGGTTAATAACATAATTATTAAACGGTAATAATGCTGATTAAGTTAATCGAATTAATCAAATAGCCATATTTGTCTTAAACTTAAGAAGGCAAGTAACTACATCCTCTAAAACCTATACAATCCCATATAGTTTCGGAAATAATGGATTGTAAATTTAGCAATTTAATATTGGTAGGATATGAGTGTTAAATTCTCTTAAAGGAAAGTGAAAGACAATACATGTCTCTACACACAATTAAATTAGATGGAGCCATTACAGCTCGGTCCAAATGAAATGCGCCCAATTGAGATAGACTACTTGTCATCTAAGACGACAACGTCCATTTGATGCAAGCAGCCTACTTTCGCTGGTGCAAACGTGCTGTCTCCCTTGGATAAAACTTGTTCTAGAGTTACAAATGAATAACTGAGTGTAATGGCTCAAGCAGTTTCGTCTGTGGCCCGGGTTCGATTCCCGTGGCCGACCTGCCTGATCCATGGAATTTTTCGGGAGTTTTCCCGGGTCGCCAGACGAATGCTGGATAAGTAAATTACATCCCCCGAATTTCCTCTTCTTCCATTTCATCTTCATTATCATTTCGTATCATCTCTCATCTAATGGTCTCTTTCAGGATAGAAGTGTCGTCGGGTGTATCGGCGGTGCATGGCAGGATGATATGCTCTAGGTAAAACACTTCCTCCTCCGGGCCTACCTCAGGGTCCAATTCCGGACCATGACGAGTGGGATTTCGATTGTGCTGGGTTGCCGGGGAGTTTCCAACTGGTAAATAGTAGATATCCTGCTCTCGAAACGTCGTGACTCCTTGGATGGGCTGCCCTCTGTC